>CM071931.1:10474823-10811930 GCA_016081115.2 Rehmannia glutinosa | reverse complement strand
GGTATGCGCTACGTTCAGTTACATCCATATGCATTGATGTAATGAATCTCATGATTTCAAAAATGATCCTTATTGATGATTGAAAGATCGGTCGTGAGATTGCATCGGAGTACCTACGAGTCTATGAAAGAAGAGCAGTTCATCTTACTCCTTGAGATAGTGTTGAAGGATCTAATAAGATTGCATGGGATATGATTGGATCGAGGAAATGAAAAGCGTCGCTACATTTAGAAGTTATTGAAAGGAATAAAGTCGATAATATGGAAAAATTATTTAAAATCCATTTTATCGGCGCATGCTTGTTTTGAAGGATTAGAAGAAGAAAAGAAAAGATAAAACAAGCCTCTATTGCCCGAAGTTACATGATATTTGTCATATTGATGAATATATCAAGTTGTTCACCGAGTATTGATGGAAGTCAAGGTGGACTGACAAAAGAAGCCATAACTATTCTTTGCGAAGATACCAAGTCCCGAGAGAAATGCTCATCGAGAGAATACAAGAAGTCAGTGATTTAGATACAATAGGGCTATACGAATGTCTTTCTGAAGGCCAAGCTATCCGAATGGGGCCACAGTTTGCACTACGGAACTATAAAAATTAAGAGGGATTAATAAAATGGTTCCCTGTGTTTGAAGATGATGACATCCCATCCTTACAAGTTGGGAGGTCAACCACGGGAATAAGAAAAAAAAGCGTAAAAGCCATCCGTAGTGGAAGATTAGTGCTTTGAAAGATTAGTGCTTTTAAAAGAAGGCGGTGATTGCTACAAGACATATTGAATTCCTTTGAATTGAAATTGATGAATCCCGGAATTATCTACAAACCCATATCGTTGAAAAGATACAAGGATTTCGGATATCACCGAAAACAACAACTTCAAAGTTTTCTCGAGTTGTTAATTTTTTGTAATGTTTATATACGATATGTCACATTACAGAAGATGTTTAGTCCATTGCTCAAAAAAAGATGCCATATTCAATTGGGAAGATGAACATCAAGAAGGGATAAAGCGACAGGAAGTTTGCAAAAAGCTCCAAAACTTGTGATTCCACAAGATGAAGATGAATCGGTTATATATATGCCAATGATTATTGGAGGGCGAAAGAGGGTTCTTACAAAACCCACTAAATGGCGTCGTCTGGAATATTCGCTGCGGTCATTTCTACGAGTGATGAAGCAAATCGATGGCATATAAATGAGAAAGAATTCTTCGCATCGGAAAGACTTTCAAAAATGAACTTTATTTACTAGCTAAAAGTTTACTTTAAAATTGACAATTCCAGTTTCAAAGCTTTTAAAAAACAAAATTGAATTTAAACCAAAAAAGGCTAGTATTACTTAGATGGCAAAGTGAATGCCAATATTATGATTACAATATTGTCATTATAAAACTCATGAAAATGTTCTTAGATTTTCTAACAAAAGATGGAGGGAATTGGAAGTGATTCCATCCTCACAGCATCAAACACCCTCGCGATCATTTTGAGATGCTTCTCAGAATTTGACTCGGCCATCAATGCCGATTTGGCGAAGAAGGTTACAAAAGAATGGCCCAGGACCAAGTAACTCATCGTGTCCGAGCTTTTGTTCAATATCATTCTTATTTGAGATTTGCATTTCAAGGCTACAATTCCGGGCCGCTAATAAGCAAAAGGAGTGTTTAGAGCGCGGAGCTCCCCAACCCGTAGCGGAGGATTCAAGTACCTCTGGCATGAGATCCTAAGTTGGCAAATGTTGGCCCAAGAGGAAAGATGATACTTCCTGAGTCAAATCCCAGTCATCATGTCAACTCAAATGACGTGCGGGGTAAAGGACGAAGAGATCGATCTTAGGACTATGATGGGCAATTCTAAGGTTGATACTAATGAGATTAAAGTTTCTTTTTTGTTGGCGGAATATCAAGCAACCGGGAGAAACTTATTACCAAAGCGAAAGGATACATCCGGAAGAACAAAGATTGACATTTGGAAGATATCAAGGGTGTGGATGTTACCAAACTCCAATCCACACAAGGATAAGAGGTGGTAAGAATTTGGAGCACTGTTTCAATCTATACTACCTCATTTGCTTTCGAAGATAAAACTGCTACCCAAATAGATCCGGAAGCAATATACGAGTGTTGGTCCAACAATGAGAGCTAAGATGTGGCGATACCTTAGAACTAAATTGCATTAGTGGAGCTCCAAAACCGTGTGGAAAAGGTAATCATGAAGCCTTTCATTACATTCGAAGCAAAACCAGGATGAGCAGGCTTTCAAAACAATCGAGGAAGCAAGTTCACGAAGGAGATACCTTCGTTACGTCTTTCATCAAGATCAAATCTCAACAAGACGAGCATGGGGTTTTAAGGTTCTATCTTTTGAGATGGACAAAGTCGAGTTTCCGCTCAAGTTCTATCGAGTCGGTGAACGGATCATTCCCTGTTAAACGGCATGACAAGAAAAACAACGATTTGCGAAAGACCGATTGAGAAAAGATGAGTCTTCTTTGGGTAAACAAGTGACGGGGGAGTAAGGAAACTCCATCAGAAATCTTTGTATGGCTTATATCGGCTACTAGGAATATCATATTTACCTTAATGTCCAATAAAAAAAAGGCGATTTTGGTAAAGGATTTCAATCAAATTGATCGAAGACATCCCGGAGACCAGGAGAAGGAAAATCACACAAACTATCGAGTATCGATTATTGGGGTATCACCCAAAAGTAGATTCCCAGTTGGGTGGTAACATGTAATACCCACTTACCCAAAAGCAAAAGGTAGTCATAACAAAAAGAGATTGACATCGAAAATGGTAGATGCCAATAATTCAAGTAAATGACGTGAAGACATCATAAGATTCCTTCCACTAACTAAAGGACGAAAAAAGAAAGTCATCGAGAATGGAGCTTTATCAACAAGCCTTGATACCCGGTGCATAAACGGAGGGCCCAAACCATTGTGATGCTGAGTATGCTTCCACTCATTTTCAGCAAAAGTGGGTTCAATAATAAAGGAATATAGAGGCATTCTACCTCTATAAAAATAAGAGATTTAGAAGCTAAAGACATCGATCAACATCCCTAGTCTTCCAAAATAAAATCTTCTTTGTAAAAAATGGTTGAGTGTTTACATTTTCGCAGTATTTTAAGTTTTCTATTTGTGTATTTTCGAGGGCAAGCCTCATTAATGAGAGGCTAAACAGTATTCTCCTCCCAAAAGGAAGTTCTCGATGTAATAAATATTTCTTCAAGTTCTTAATGAAAAGAGGCTATTTGCTTCAACATGTGTTGATAATATTCTATTAATTTATCCCTTTTCGAGAATTATCTTATACGTGTGAAGTAAAAACGAACCAAGATTGTCTTTGGCTGATTCTTGTGAGTCGGATAACTTGTAGATCATCTTCCTGGTGGTTGAAGTTGAACAGTGTGAACTATTTGTCAAAGGTCTAGGGGTCAGAATCTTCATATGGTGGTGTTGCGAGCCATCTCACCACGTGTTGTTTCACAAAGAAAGGTATGAATTTAAGGGATATTTTAATTTTACGGAAGCATGTGTACGGTCGGATATGGTCATAATAGACTTATTTTTAATTTTAAATTTAAAAATCCAGTTTTGACTCTAATGATCTGATAAATTCAGAACAATGTTTGTTTTGGAGTTAAATTAATATTTATTAATTATGTGATAATTTTATAAATTTTGGGGTTAAATGCAACAACTGGAGCTTAAATGGATATCTAAAATTATTAAAAATAGACTAATAAAACTATAGGGCAAAAATATCCATATATGGTAAAGTGTAAAATTTGCATAGTACAGGGGCAAAATGTAACGAAAATTATTCGGTAGGCAAAGTGTGAAATTTGGGTATAGTTCTAGTTAAATATTTTATCCTTTCATATTTTTATTATTTTGTTGTATATTTTAGAAATGTTTAAGTTTTTTCAATAAACTCTACATAAAAATATTCAGGTTTATCATAAAGAAATGAAGAATGATCCAATACAATTAGTTATATGCTACTTTGTAAAAATAAAAAAAACGCATTATGCGCTCTTCTTTCAATTAGTATGAACAATTGAACATTATGATTTGTATTATTAAATTTGTATTTTATTCAAAAATAAAAAATTTCAATTATCTAATAGATTTTTTGTATTAGCCTTATGATTTATTATTCTATATTTTAATTTATTTTATTTACTTTTACATTTTAACTATCTAAAGCGAGTAGAATAGAAAGCGAAAGACATTGCACCGCAAGAAGACACGAGAACACCTCTCCTTCTGTGAGGGGCACCATTCAACAACTTAAGGAGCTCGGGCGCCGCGCCCGTCGTGGGCGCCATTCTAAGCTCCTCTTCCCGAAGGGCTCTGCCACCAATATGTTCATTGGGCCTTTGAGGAACTCCCAACTCAATGAAGTTACCCGAACACTCTAATACATTGGGCACTTTAGAGCCGCCAAAAATTCCCCGAGTCACACAAACACTTGAGGACCCTATAAGTCCAAAATGGCTACGATAATCTGGGGGGTGAATAGATTATCTCAATTTTTCTCGATTATGCCCTCTTTTTTTGAATCAAACAAGCCAAGACAAGAATGAAGGTGCGGGAAGTAAAAAACACGCGTCGATTTATGAGAGGTTCAACCCACCTAGGGCTAATCTCTACCACCCCAAAGATCTCTAGGGATGGATTTCAAAAAGAAAAAGATTTTATTAATTACCACATTAATACAACATCACCTTACAACACCTTTTTGGAGATTACCACAATCTCCCAAGATTACCACAATCTCAACTGCACCTTGTGAAAATTACCACAATATTCAACTTTGAAGAACACCAAATTCTTCAACACCTCAAAGAGCACCACACTCTTCTATGAGAAGATTACCCACAATCTTCTTGCACCTATCACCTAGATCATCCAGTGTGTTCTTACCACAAGAACACTCACAATGATATCTTGTGTTGAATGATGACCACAAATTCAAGATTACAACTCGATAATGAATAATACAATTTTGAGTGCAAGTGTAATTAAGAAATAAAGCCAAACTCAAGATGTGAAAGTGTAAGACCTTAGGCTATTACAACAAGAATATGTACAATGAAAGAACAAGTATTTGCTTTGAGTGTATCTTGTTGTGTTGTATCTCAATTTCTTGTATTGTTGCTCCAAAACTTTCTCTATTTATAGAAGATGATTGATCAAGGATAGCTCTCTTGGTATTCAAAATTGACAGAAAAATACAATTAAACTCAAGAATATAATCATAGAAATCAATCCCACAATTTAAGGAAAGTATGTCTCCGTCAATGGCTAGAATTTTGTCATTAAACGGTAGGGCGGCCACGAGAAATAGACGTTGGAAATTCAAAACACATTTTATTACAGGCGGCCGACGGGGATCCGACGGTCGAGGTCTTCAAAAAGATAGTCCAGGAGTTACTTTTAAAGAAAACACTCCCAGGTATCGGTCGACGGTGAGTCGGCACTCAACACCTCCTCTCTTTTTTTCCGCGCGTTTTCCTGCTTCAAAACACATTTTCAGTGCACGGGTTGCTATGGGGTGACCGATCTAACGCGAAATGTAGTGTTGTCCAATTTTTATCGGAAATAAACTTCAAGAAATACTCCTAGTAATTAGTAAAACACTTTAAAACAATCGGGAGTATTTGGACAACATTTTCAAACATTGTTTTGGTGTAAAAACCCTTTAAAACAAAATCATCAAAATCATGATAAAAATATTTATCAAACAATCTCCCCTTTTTGACCAAAACAATTTTAAGAAATATTAAGAGGTCGATTTTGAAATAAAAAATGATTTTCCTGGTTAAAGATAACTAGCGTTTGAAGCAAACCAACTTTCCAAACAAAATGGCCACAATGAAGGGAGTAAGGATTTTCAAAATGTTTAGCATGAGCCCCACATCAACATGCACATCAAGATAGGCAATAAGTAACAATATAAAAGCTAAAAGCTCAGCTTTTTACAATGTAACCAAAGAATCACGAGCTTGGGCGCTCCCCCGGCAAAGACAACCATAAAACAAGTATCACAAAACTAAGATAAGTCCAATGGAATCAAATAGAGGTGGCTTGTTGGTGGAGGCGCCGTTACGGTGGACTTCATTCGTAACCAATGATCGTTCCTCTTTACTCGCGAAGTGGAATGAGCTTGCCAAAGAGTTTGGCTCAGATACCACTTGTAAGTCCAAGTGGCTACGATACTCTATAGGGAGGGTGAATAGATTATCTCCATTTTGTCGATTATGCCCTCTTTTTTTCGAATCAAACAAGCCAAGACGAGAATGAAGGTGCGGGAAGTAAATAACACGCGTCGATTTAAAGAGGTTCAACCCACATAGGGCCTAATCCTCTACCACCCCAAATCTCAGGGATGGATTTCAAAAGAAAAATGATTTTATTAATTACCACAATTAATACAACATCACCTTACAACACTTCTTTGGAGATTACCACAATCTCCAACGGCACCTTGAAGATTACCACAATATTCAACTTTGAAGAACACCAAATTCTTCAACACCTCAAAGAGCACCACACTCTTCTATGAGAAGATTACCACAATCTTCTTTATCACCTAGATCATCCAGTGTGTTCTTACCACAAGAACACTCACAATGATATCTTGTGTTGAATGATGACCACAAATTCAAGATTACAACTCGATAATGAATAATACAATTTTGAGTGCAAGTGTAATTAAGAAATAAAGCCTAAACCTCAAGATGTGAAAGTGTAAGACCTTAGGCTATTACAAGAGAATATAGACAATGAAAGAACAAGTATTTGCTTTGAGTGTATCTTGTTGTGTTGTATCTCAATTTCTTGTATTGTTGCTCCAAAACTTTCTCTATTTATAGAAGATGATTGATCAAGGATAGGCTCTCTTGCGTATTCAAAATTGAAAAAATACAATTAAACTCAAGAATATAATGTTAGAAATCAATCCCACAATTTAAGGAAAGTATGTCTGCAACATCAATGGCTAGAATTTTCTTTGTCAAAACTCGGTAGGGCGACCGGTCGCGTAGAAATAGGCGTTGGAAATTAAAAACACAATTTTACAGGCGTACCAAGCGTGGGGTCCGATTGGTCGACCATGTCTTTGGACCTGGCCGAGTCTTCAAAAGATAGTCCATGGAGTTCTGTTTTAAAAAACACTCCTGTGTATCGGCCGAGCCCGTGTGATGGCAAGTCGACCTCCTCTCTTTTTCTTCCGCCGCGTTTTACTGCTTCAAAAACATATTTTCAGTGCGGTTGCCCTATAGGGTGACCGATCTAACGCAAACAGTGTTGTCCAATTTTTATCGGAAATAAACTTCAAGAAATACTCTAGTAATTAGTAAAACACTTTAAAACAATCGGGAGTATTTGGACAACATTTTCAAACATTGTTTTGGTGTAAAACCCTTTAAAACAAAATCATCAAAATCATGATAAAAATATTTATCAAACAATCTCCCCCTTTTTGACCAAAACAATTTTAAGAAATATTAAGAGGTCGATTTTGAAATAAAAAATGATTTTCCCAGAAAAGATAACTAGCCGTTTGAAGCAACCAACTTTCCAAACAAAATGGCCACAAGGAAGGGAGTAAGGATTTTCAAAATGTTTAGCATGAGCCCCTATCAACATGCACATCAAGATAGGCAAATAAGCAACAATATAAAAGCTAAAAGCTCAACTTTTACAATATAACCAAAAGAATCACGAGCTTGGACACTCCCCTGTCAAAGACAACCATAAAACAAGTATCACAAAACTAAGATAAGTCCAATGGAATCAAATAGAGGTGGCTTGTTGGTGGAGGCGCGCGTGCGATGGACTTCATTCGTAACCATTGATCGTTCCTCTTTACTCGCGAAGTGGAATGAGCTTGCCAAAGAGTTTGGCTCGGATACCACTTGTAAGTCCAGTGGCTCACGATAATCTATAGGGAGGGTGAATAGATTATCTCCATTTTGTCGATTATGCCCTCTTTTTTCGAATCAAACAAGCCAAGACGAGAATGAAGGTGCGGGAAGTAAATAACACGCGTCGATTTATAGAGGTTCAACCCACATATGGCTAATCCTCTACCACCCCAAGATCTCCTGGGATGGATTTCAAAAAGAAAAATGATTTTATTAATTACCACAATTAATACTACATCACCTTACAACACTTCTTTGGAGATTACCACAATCTCCAACGGCACCTATGAAGATTACCACAATATTCAACTTTGAAGAACACCAAATTCTTCAACACCTCAAAGAGCACCACACTCTTCTATGAGAAGATTACCACAATCTTTCTCAGACCTATCACCTAGATCATCCAAGTGTGCTCTTACCACAAGAACACTCACAATGATATCTTGTGTTGAATGATGACCACAAATTCAAGATTACAACTCGATAATGAATAATACAATTTTGAGTGCAAGTGTAATTAAGAAATAAAGCCTAAACCTCAAGATGTGAAAGTGTAAGACCTTATGCTATTACAACAAGAATATAGACAATGAAAGAACAAGTATTTGCTTTGAGTGTATCTTGTTGTGTTGTATCTCAATTTCTTGTATTGTTGCTCCAAAACTTTCTCTATTTATATAAGATGATTGATCAAGGATAGGCTCCTCTTGGGTATTGAAAATTGAGAGAAAAATACAATTAAACTCAAGAATATAATCATGAAATCAATCCCACAATTTAAGGAAAGTATGTATATCATTGTCAATGGCTAGAATTTTGTTGTCAAAACGTAGGCGACCGGTCGTAGAAATAGACGTTGGAAATTAAAAACACAATTTTACACAGGCGTCGGTCGACCTCGGTCGACCACGATCTTTGGGCCGGCCGAGGGCTTCAAAAAGATAGTCCAGGGAGTTACATTTCTAAAGAAAACACTCCCGGTATCGGTCGGCCGGTGTGGTCGACCGGTCGATCTCCTCTCTTTTTCTTCCGCGTTTTACTTGTTTCAAAACACATTTTCAGTGCGGGTTGCCCATATAAATTGACCGATCTAACGCGAAAGTGTTGTCCAATTTTTATCGAAAATAAACTTCAAGAAATACTCCTAGTAATTAGTAAAAACACTTTAAAACAATCGGGAGTATTTGGACAACATTTTCAAACATTGTTTTGGTGTAAAAACCCTTTAAAACAAAATCATCAAAATCATGATAAAAATATTTATCAAACAATCTCCCTTTTTGACCAAAACAATTTTAAGAAATATTAAGAGGTCGATTTTGAAATAAAAAATGATTTAAAAAGATAACTAGCGCTTTGAAGCAACCAACTTTCCAAACAAAATGGCCACAAGGAAGGGAGTAAGGATTTTCAAAATGTTTAGCATGAGCCCCCTATCAACATGCATATCAAGATAGGCAAATAAGCAACAATATAAAAGCTAAAAGCTCGGCTTTTACAATGTAACAAAAGAATCACGAGCTTGACGCTCCTTTCAAAGACAACCATAAAACAAGTATCACAAAACTAAGATAAGTCCAATGGAATCAAATAGAGGTGGCTTGTTGGTGGAGGCGCCCCCGTAAGACGTGGACTTCATTAAGTGAACTATTGATCGCTCCTCTTTACTCCCAAGTGGAATGAGCTTGCCAAAGAGTTTGGCTCGGATACCACTTGTAAGTCCAAGTGGCTACGATAATCTATAGGGAGGGTGAATAGATTATCTCCATTTTTTCGATTATGCCCTCTTTTTTCGAATCAAACAAGCGAAGACGAGAATGAAGGTGCGTGGGAAGTAAATAACACGGTCGATTTATAGAGGTTCAACCCACATATGCTTTAATCCTCTACCACCCCAAAGATTCTCGGATGGATTTCAAAAAGAAAAATGATTTTATTAATTACCACAATTAATACTACATCACCTTACAACACTTCTTTTCGAGATTACCACAATCTCCAACGGCACCTATGAAGATTACCACAATATTCAACTTTGAAGAACACCAAATTCTTCAACACCTCAAAGAGCACCACACTCTTGAATGAGAAGATTACCACAATCTTCTTGCACCTATCACCTAGATCATCCAAGTGTGTTCTTACCACAAGAACACTCACAAGATATCTTGTGTTGAATGATGACCACAAATTCAAGATTACAACTCGATAATGAATAATACAATTTTGAGTGCAAGTGTAATTAAGAAATAAAGCCTAAACCTCAAGATGTGAAAGTGTAAGACCTTGAGGCTATTACAACAAGAATATAGACAATGAAAGAACAAGTATTTGCTTTGAGTGTATCTTGTTGTGTTGTATCTCAATTTCTTGTATTGTTGCTCCAAAACTTTCTCTATTTATATAAGATGATTGATCAAGGATAGCTCATCTTGGGTATTGAAAATTGACAAAAAAATACAATTAAACTCAAGAATATAACTGTTAGAAATCAATCCCACAATTTAAGGAAAGTATGTCTACTTTTCAACGGCTAGAATTTTGCAAAAAATGGTAGGCTGGCGATCGTCGCGTAGAAATAGACGTTGGAAATTAAAAACACAATTTTACATTGGCGCGGCCTGGTCGATCAGGGTCCGACGGCGACCTGTCTTTGGGACCTACGAGGTCTTCAAAACGATAGTCCAGGGAGTTACTCGTTAAAGAAAACACTCCCTGCAGTCGGCCGACGGTCGTCGGTCGACCGACCTCCTCTTTTTTTCTTCGCGCGTTTTCTATTTCAAAACACATCTTGATCACAAAGGTTGCCTATAGGTGACCGATCTAACGCAAATGTATGTTGTCCAATTTTTATCAAAAATAAACTTCGAGAAATACTCCTAGTAATTAGTAAAAACACTTTAAAACAATCGGGAGTATTTGGACAATATTTTCAAACATTGTTTTGGTGTAAAAACCCTTTAAAACAAAATCATCAAAATCATGATAAAAATATTTATCAAACAATCTCGCCTTTTGACCAAAACAATTTTAAGAAATATTAAGAGGTCGATTTTGAAATAAAAATGATTTTCCTAAAAAGATAACTAGCCGTTTGAAGCAACCAACTTTCCAAACAAAATGGCCACAAGGAAGGAGTAAGGATTTTCAAAATGTTTAGCATGAGCCCCCTATCAACATGCACATCAAGATAGGCAAATAAGCAACAATATAAAAGCTAAAAGCTCAACTTTAACAATATAACCAAAAGAATCACGAGCTTGGACACTCCCCACAAATACAACAATAAAAACAAGTATCACAAAACTAAGATAAGTCCAATGGAATCAAATAGAGGTGGCTTGTTGGTGGAGGCGCCAGCGGTGGACTTCATTCGTAACCATTGATCGTTCCTCTTTACTCGCGAAGTGGAATGAGCTTGCCAAAGAGTTTGGCTCGGATACCACTTGTAAGTCCAAGCTACGATAATCTATAGGGAGGGTGAATAGATTATCTCCATTTGTCGATTATGCCCTCTTTTTTCGAATCAAACAAGCGAAGACGAGAATGAAGATGCGGGAAGTAAATAACACGCGTCGATTTATAGAGGTTCAACCCACATATAGCCTAATCCTCTACCACCCCAGTATCTCCGGGATGGATTTCAAAAAGAAAAATGATTTTATTAATTACCACAATTAATACTACATCACCTTACAACACTTCTTTGGAGATTACCACAATCTCCAACGGCACCTTATGAAGATTACCACAATATTCAACTTTGAAGAACACCAAATTCTTCAACACCTCAAAGAGCACCACACTCTTCTATGAGAAGATTACCACAATCTTCTTGCACCTTATCACCTAGATCATCCAAGTGTGCTCTTACCACAAGAACACTCACAATGATATCTTGTGTTGAATGATAACCACAAATTCAAGATTACAACTCGATAATGAATAATACAATTTTGAGTGCAAGTGTAATTAAGAAATAAAGCCTAAACCTCAAGATGTGAAAGTGTAAGACCTTAGGCTATTACAACAAGAATATAGACAATGAAAGAACAAGTATTTGCTTTGAGTGTATCTTGTTGTGTTGTATCTCAATTTCTTGTATTGTTGCTCCAAAACTTTCTCTTTTATAGAAGATGATTGATCAAGGATAGGCTCTCTCTTGGGTATTCAAAATTGACAGAAAAATACAATTAAACTCAAGAATATAACTCATAGAAATCAATCCCACAATTTAAGGAAAGTATGTCTCGTCAATGGCTAGAATTTTTTGTCATTAAATCTGGTAGGGCGGCCGTCGCGTAGAAATAGACGTTGGAAATTCGAACACAATTTTACACAGGCGGCCGGTCGGGGGTCCGACGGTGGACCCTGTCTTTGGGACGTCGAGGTCTTCAAAACGATAGTCCAGGAGTTACGTTAAAGAAAACACTCCCAGTGCAGGTCGACGGTGTGGTCGACCGCCGACCTCTCTCTTTTTTCTTCCGCCGCGTTTTCTATTTCAAAACACATCTTCAGTACAGGTTGCCCTATAGGGTGACCGATCTAACGCGAAATGTGTTGTCCAATTTTTATCAAAATAAACTTCAAGAAATACTCCTAGTAATTAGTAAAAACACTTTAAAACATCGGGAGTATTTGGACAATATTTTCAAACATTGTTTTGGTGTAAAAACCCTTTAAAACAAAATCATCAAAATCATGATAAAAATATTTATCAAACAATCTCGCCTTTTGACCAAAACAATTTTAAGAAATATTAAGAGGTCGATTTTGAAATAAAAAATGATTTTCCCAAAAAGATAACTAGCCGTTTGAAGCAACCAACTTTCCAAACAAAATGGCCACAAGGAAGGGAGTAAGGATTTTCAAAATGTTTAGCATGAGCCCCTATCAACATGCACATCAAGATAGGCAAATAAGCAACAATATAAAAGCTAAAAGCTCAACTTTAACAATATAACCAAAAGAATCACGAGCTTGGACACTCCCCACACAAAGACAACAATAAAACAAGTATCACAAAACTAAGATAAGTCCAATGGAATCAAATAGAGGTGGCTTGTTGGTGGAGGCGCCCGATGACGGTGGACTTCATTCGTAACCATTGATCGTTCCTCTTTACTCGCGAAGTGGAATGAGCTTGCCAAAGAGTTTGGCTCGGATACCACTTGTAAGTCAAGTGGCTACGATAATCTATAGGGAGGGTGAATAGATTATCTCCATTTGTCGATTATGCCCTCTTTTTTTCTTTGAATCAAACAAGCGAAGACGAGAATGAAGGTGCGGGAAGTAAATAACACGCGTCGATTTATAGAGGTTCAACCCACATATGGCCTAATCCTCTACCACCCCAAAGATTCTCGGGATGGATTTCAAAAAGAAAAATGATTTTATTAATTACCACAATTAATACTACATCACCTTACAACACTTCTTTGGAGATTACCACAATCTCCAACGGCACCTTATGAAGATTACCACAATATTCAACTTTGAAGAACACCAAATTCTTCAACACCTCAAAGAGCACCACACTCTTCTATGAGAAGATTACCACAATCTTCTTGCACCTATCACCTAGATCATCCAAGTGTGCTCTTACCACAAGAACACTCACAAGGATATCTTGTGTTGAATGATGACCACAAATTCAAGATTACAACTCGATAATGAATAATACAATTTTGAGTGCAAGTGTAATTAAGAAATAAAGCCTAAACCTCAAGATGTGAAAGTGTAAGACCTTATGCTATTACAACAAGAATATAGACAATGAAAGAACAAGTATTTGCTTTGAGTGTATCTTGTTGTGTTGTATCTCAATTTCTTGTATTGTTGCTCCAAAACTTTCTCTATTTATATAAGATGATTGATCAAAGATAGGCTCCTCTTGGGTATTGAAAATTGACAGAAAAATACAATTAAACTCAAGAATATAACTGTTAGAAATCAATCCCACAATTTAAGGAAAGTATGTCTGTTGTCAATGGCTAGAATTTTGTTGTCAAAACGGTAGGGATCGATCGGCGTAGAAATGAGACGTTGGAAATTAAAAACACAATTTTACACAGGCGATCGATCGACGGGGTCCGACGGTCGACCTGTCTTTGGACCTCGAGGTCTTCAAAAAGATAGTCCAGGGAGTTCTGTTCTAAAGAAAACACTCCCAGGTATCGGTCGACCGGTGTGGTCGACCGGTCGATCTCCTCTCTTTTTCTTCCGCCGCGTTTTCTGTTTCAAAACACATTTTCAGGTACGGGTTGCCCTATAGGGTGACCGATCTAACGCGAAACAGAAGTGTTGTCCAATTTTTATCGAAAATAAACTTCAAGAAATACTCCTAGTAATTAGTAAAAACACTTTAAAACAATCGGGAGTATTTGGACAACATTTTCAAACATTGTTTTGGTGTAAAAACCCTTTAAAACAAAATCATCAAAATCATGATAAAAATATTTATCAAACAATCTCCCCCTTTTTGACCAAAACAATTTTAAGAAATATTAAGAGGTCGATTTTGAAATAAAAAATGATTTCCGGTAAAAGATAACTAGCCGTTTGAAGCAACCAACTTTCCAAACAAAATGGCCACAAGGAAGGGAGTAAGGATTTTCAAAATGTTTAGCATGAGCCCCCTATCAACATGCACATCAAGATAGGCAAATAAGCAACAATATAAAAGCTAAAAGCTCAGCTTTTACAATGTAACCAAAAGAATCACGAGCTTGGACGCTCCCCCTTTCAAAGACAACCATAAAACAAGTATCACAAAACTAAGATAAGTCCAATGGAATCAAATAGAGGTGGCTTGTTGGTGGAGGCGCCGGTACGGTGGACTTCATTCGTAACTATTGATCGTTCCTCTTTACTCGCGAAGTGGAATGAGCTTGCCAAAGAGTTTGGCTCAGATACCACTTGTAAGTCCAAGTGGCTACGATAATCTATAGGGAGGGTGAATAGATTATCTCCATTTTGTCGATTATGCCCTCTTTTTTTCGAATCAAACAAGCCAAGACGAGAATGAAGGTGCGGGAAGTAAATAACACGGGTCGATTTATAGAGGTTCAACCCACATGGCCTAATCCTCTACCACCCCAAAGATCTCCTGGGGATGGATTTCAAAAAAAAAATGATTTTATTAATTACCACAATTAATACTACATCACCTTACAACACTTCTTTGGAGATTACCACAATCTCCAACGGCACCTTATGAAGATTACCACAATATTCAACTTTGAAGAACACCAAATTCTTCAACACCTCAAAGAGCACCACACTCTTCAATGAGAAGATTACCACAATCTTCTTGCACCTATCACCTAGATCATCCAAGTGTGTTCTTACCACAAGAACACTCACAAGGATATCTTGTGTTGAATGATGACCACAAATTCAAGATTACAACTCGATAATGAATAATACAATTTTGAGTGCAAGTGTAATTAAGAAATAAAGCCTAAACCTCAAGATGTGAAAGTGTAAGACCTTGGCTATTACAACAAGAATATAGACAATGAAAGAACAAGTATTTGCTTTGAGTGTATCTTGTTGTGTTGTATCTCAATTTCTTGTATTGTTGCTCCAAAACTTTCTCTATTTATATAAGATGATTGATCAAGGATAGGCTCCTCTTGGGTATTGAAAATTGACAAAAAATACAATTAAACTCAAGAATATAATCTGTTAGAAATCAATCCCACAATTTAAGGAAAGTATGTCTACTTTCAACGGCTAAATTTTGTTTGTCAAAATGGTAGGCGACCGGTCGCGTAGAAATAGACGCGTTGGAAATTAAAAACACAATTTTACAGGCGGCCAGGCGACTGGGTCCGACGGTCGACCACCGTCTTTGGCCGGACCTGGTGAGGTCTTCAAAACGATAGTCCAGGAGTTCTGTTAAAGAAAACACTCCCAGGTACCGGTCGACCGGTGTGGTCGACCGGCCGACCTCCTCTTTTTTTCTTCCGCCGCGTTTTCTATTTCAAAACACATCTTCAGGTACAGGTTGCCCTATAGGGTGACCGATCTAACGCGAAACAGAAGTGTTGTCCAATTTTTATCAAAAATAAACTTGAGAAATACTCCTAGTAATTAGTAAAAACACTTTAAAACAATCGGGAGTATTTGGACAATATTTTCAAACATTGTTTTGGTGTAAAAACCCTTTAAAACAAAATCATCAAAATCATGATAAAAATATTTATCAAACAATCTCGCCCTTTTTGACCAAAACAATTTTAAGAAATATTAAGAGGTCGATTTTGAAATAAAAAATGATTTTCCGGTAAAAGATAACTAGCCGTTTGAAGCAACCAACTTTCCAAACAAAATGGCCACAAGGAAGGGAGTAAGGATTTTCAAAATGTTTAGCATGAGCCCCTATCAACATGCACATCAAGATAGGCAAATAAGCAACAATATAAAAGCTAAAAGCTCAACTTTAACAATATAACCAAAAGAATCACGAGCTTGGACACTCCCCTGTCAAAGACAACAATAAAACAAGTATCACAAAACTAAGATAAGTCCAATGGAATCAAATAGAGGTGGCTTGTTGGTGGAGGCGCCTGATGCGGTAGACTTCATTCGTAACCATTGATCGTTCCTCTTTACTCGCGAAGTGGAATGAGCTTGCCAAAGAGTTTGGCTCGGATACCACTTGTAAGTCCAGTGGCTCACGATAATCTATAGGGAGGGTGAATAGATTATCTCCATTTGTCGATTATGCCCTCTTTTTTCGAATCAAACAAGCCAAGACGCGAGAATGAAGGTGCGGGAAGTAAATAACACGCGTCGATTTATAGAGGTTCAACCCACATATAGCTTTAATCCTCTACCACCCCAAATATCTCTGGGATGGATTTCAAAAAGAAAAATGATTTTATTAATTACCACAATTAATACTACATCACCTTACAACACTTCTTTGGAGATTACCACAATCTCCAACGGCACCTTATGAAGATTACCACAATATTCAACTTTGAAGAACACCAAATTCTTCAACACCTCAAAGAGCACCACACTCTTCTATGAGAAGGTTACCACAATCTTCTTGCACCTATCACCTAGATCATCCAAGTGTGCTCTTACCACAAGAACACTCACAATGATATCTTGTGTTGAATGATAACCACAAATTCAAGATTACAACTCGATAATGAATAATACAATTTTGAGTGCAAGTGTAATTAAGAAATAAAGCCTAAACCTCAAGATGTGAAAGTGTAAGACCTTAGGCTATTAAAACAAGAATATAGACAATGAAAGAACAAATATTTGCTTTGAGTGTATCTTGTTGTGTTGTATCTCAATTTCTTGTATTGTTGCTCCAAAACTTTCTCTATTTATAGAAGATGATTGATCAAGGATAGGCTCCTCTTGGGTATTCAAAATTGACAGAAAAATACAATTAAACTCAAGAATATAACTGTTAGAAATCAATCCCACAATTTAAGAAAAGTATGTCTGCTGTCAATGGCTAGAATTTTGCTGTCAAAACGGTAGGGCGACCGGTCGCGTAGAAATAGACGTTGGAAATTCAAAACACAATTTTACACAGGGCGACCGGTCGACTGGGGGTCCGATCGGTCGACCCTGTGCTGGACCGGTCGAGGTCTTCAAAACGATAGTCCAGGGAGTTCTGTTCTAAAGAAAACACTCCCGTGCATTCGGCCGTGTGGTCGACCGGCCGACCTCCTCTTTTTTTCTTCCGCCGCGTTTTCTATTTCAAAACACATCTTCAGGTACAGGTTGCCCTATAGGGTGACCGATCTAACGCGAAACAGAAGTGTTGTCCAATTTTTATCAAAAATAAACTTCGAGAAATACTCCTAGTAATTAGTAAAAACACTTTAAAACAATCGGGAGTATTTGGACAATATTTTCAAACATTGTTTTGGTGTAAAAACCCTTTAAAACAAAATCATCAAAATCATGATAAAAATATTTATCAAACAATCTCGCCCTTTTTGACCAAAACAATTTTAAGAAATATTAAGAGGTCGATTTTGAAATAAAAAATGATTTTCCGGTAAAAGATAACTAGCCGTTTGAAGCAACCAACTTTCCAAACAAAATGGCCACAAGGAAGGGAGTAAGGATTTTCAAAATGTTTAGCATGAGCCCCCTATCAACATGCACATCAAGATAGGCAAATAAGCAACAATATAAAAGCTAAAAGCTCAACTTTAACAATATAACCAAAAGAATCACGAGCTTGGACACTCCCCCTGTCAAAGACAACAATAAAACAAGTATCACAAAACTAAGATAAGTCCAATGGAATCAAATAGAGGTGGCTTGTTGGTGGAGGCGCCGGTACGGTAGACTTCATTCGTAACCATTGATCGTTCCTCTTTACTCGCGAAGTGGAATGAGCTTGCCAAAGAGTTTGGCTCAGATACCACTTGTAAGTCCAAGTGGCTACGATAATCTATAGGGAGGGTGAATAGATTATCTCCATTTGTCGATTATGCCCTCTTTTTTTCGAATCAAACAAGCCAAGACGAGAATGAAGGTGCGGGAAGTAAATAACACGCGTCGATTTATAGAGTTCAACCCACATATAGCCTAATCCTCTACCACCCCAAAGATCTCCTGGATGGATTTCAAAAAGAAAAATGATTTTATTAATTACCACAATTAATACTACATCACCTTACAACACTTCTTTGGAGATTACCACAATCTCCAACGGCACCTATGAAGATTACCACAATATTCAACTTTGAAGAACACCAAATTCTTCAACACCTCAAAGAGCACCACACTCTTCTATGAGAAGGTTACCACAATCTTCTTGCACCTATCACCTAGATCATCCAAGTGTGCTCTTACCACAAGAACACTCACAATGATATCTTGTGTTGAATGATAACCACAAATTCAAGATTACAACTCGATAATGAATAATACAATTTTGAGTGCAAGTGTAATTAAGAAATAAAGCCTAAACCTCAAGATGTGAAAGTGTAAGACCTTAGGCTATTAAAACAAGAATATAGACAATGAAAGAACAAATATTTGCTTTGAGTGTATCTTGTTGTGTTGTATCTCAATTTCTTGTATTGTTGCTCCAAAACTTTCTCTATTTATAGAAGATGATTGATCAAGGATAGGCTCCTCTTGGGTATTCAAAATTGACAGAAAAATACAATTAAACTCAAGAATATAACTGTTAGAAATCAATCCCACAATTTAAGAAAAGTATGTCTGCTGTCAATGGCTAGAATTTTGCTGTCAAAACGGTAGGCGACCGCGACCGTCGCGTAGAAATAGGCGTTGGAAATTCAAAACACAATTTTACACAGGCGGCCGACTCGGCCGAGGGTCCGACGGTCGACCTGTCTTTGGACCTGGTCGAGGTCTTCAAAACGATAGTCCGGGGAGTTACGTTAAAAAGAAAACACTCCCAGTGCAGTCGGCCGGTGTGGTCGACCGGCCGACTCCTCTTTTTTTTTCTTTAGCGTTTTCTATTTCAAAACACATCTTGATGCACAGTTGCCCTATAGGGTGACCGATCTAACGCAAAATGAAGTGTTGTCCAATTTTTATCAAAAATAAACTTCAAGAAATACTCCTAGTAATTAGTAAAAACACTTTAAAACAATCGGGAGTATTTGGACAATATTTTCAAACATTGTTTTGGTGTAAAAACCCTTTAAAACAAAATCATCAAAATCATGATAAAAATATTTATCAAACAATCTCATACCCTTTTTGACCAAAACAATTTTAAGAAATATTAAGAGGTCGATTTTGAAATAAAAAATGATTTTCCGGTAAAAGATAACTAGCCGTTTGAAGCAACCAACTTTCCAAACAAAATGGCCACAAGGAAGGGAGTAAGGATTTTCAAAATGTTTAGCATGAGCCCCCTATCAACATGCACATCAAGATAGGCAAATAAGCAACAATATAAAAGCTAAAAGCTCAACTTTAACAATATAACCAAAAGAATCACGAGCTTGGACACTCCCCCTGTCAAAGACAACAATAAAACAAGTATCACAAAACTAAGATAAGTCCAATGGAATCAAATAGAGGTGGCTTGTTGGTGGAGGCGCCGGTACGGTGGACTTCATTCGTAACCATTGATCGTTCCTCTTTACTCGCGAAGTGGAATGAGCTTGCCAAAGAGTTTGGCTCAGATACCACTTGTAAGTCCAAGTGGCTACGATAATCTATAGGGAGGGTGAATAGATTATCTCCATTTGTCGATTATGCCCTCTTTTTTTCGAATCAAACAAGCCAAGACGAGAATGAAGGTGCGGGAAGTAAATAACACGCGTCGATTTATAGAGGTTCAACCCACATATAGCCTAATCCTCTACCACCCCAGTATCTCCGGGATGGATTTCAAAAAGAAAAATGATTTTATTAATTACCACAATTAATACTACATCACTTTACAACACTTCTTTGGAGATTACCACAATCTCCAACGGCACCTTATGAAGATTACCACAATATTCAACTTTGAAGAACACCAAATTCTTCAACACCTCAAAGAGCACCACACTCTTCTATGAGAAGATTACCACAATCTTCTTGCACCTATCACCTAGATCATCCAAGTGTGCTCTTACCACAAGAACACTCACAATGATATCTTGTGTTGAATGATAACCACAAATTCAAGATTACAACTCGATAATGAATAATACAATTTTGAGTGCAAGTGTAATTAAGAAATAAAGCCTAAACCTCAAGATGTGAAAGTGTAAGACCTTAGGCTATTACAACAAGAATATAGACAATGAAAGAACAAGTATTTGCTTTGAGTGTATCTTGTTGTGTTGTATCTCAATTTCTTGTATTGTTGCTCCAAAACTTTCTCTATTTATAGAAGATGATTGATCAAGGATAGGCTCCTCTTGGGTATTCAAAATTGACAGAAAAATACAATTAAACTCAAGAATATAACTGTTAGAAATCAATCCCACAATTTAAGGAAAGTATGTCTGCTGTCAATGGCTAGAATTTTGCTGTCAAAACGGTAGGGCGACCGGTCGCGTAGAAATAGACGTTGGAAATTCAAAACACAATTTTACACAGGGCGACCGGTCGACGGGGGGTCCAATCGGTCGACCCTGTGCTGGACCGGTCGAGGTCTTCAAAAAGATAGTCCAGGGAGTTCTGTTTTAAAGAAAACACTCCCAGGTATCGGTCGACCGGTGTGGTCGACCGGTCGACCTCCTCCTCTATTTTTCTTCCGCGCGTTTTGTTTCAAAACACATTTTCAGGTACGGGTTGCCCTATAGGGTGACCGATCTAACGCGAAACAGAAGTGTTGTCCAATTTTTATCGGAAATAAACTTCAAGAAATACTCCTAGTAATTAGTAAAAACACTTTAAAACAATCGGGAGTATTTGGACAACATTTTCAAACATTGTTTTGGTGTAAAAACCCTTTAAAACAAAATCATCAAAATCATGATAAAAATATTTATCAAACAATCTCGCCCTTTTTGACCAAAACAATTTTAAGAAATATTAAGAGGTCGATTTTGAAATAAAAAATGATTTTCCTAAAAAGATAACTAGCCGTTTGAAGCAACCAACTTTCCAAACAAAATGGCCACAAGGAAGGGAGTAAGGATTTTCAAAATGTTTAGCATGAGCCCCTATCAACATGCACATCAAGATAGGCAAATAAGCAACAATATAAAAGCTAAAAGCTCAACTTTAACAATATAACCAAAAGAATCACGAGCTTGGACACTCCCCACAAAGACAACAATAAAACAAGTATCACAAAACTAAGATAAGTCAAATGGAATCAAATAGAGGTGGCTTGTTGGTGGAGGCGCCGGTATGGTGGACTTCATTCGTAACCATTGATCGCTCCTCTTTACTCGCGAAGTGGAATGAGCTTGCCAAAGAGTTTGGCTCAGATACCACTTGTAAGTCCAAGTGGCTACGATAATCTATAGAGAGGGTGAATAGATTATCTCCATTTGTCGATTATGCCCTCTTTTTTTCGAATCAAACAAGCCAAGACGAGAATGAAGGTGCGGGAAGTAAATAACACGCGTCGATTTATAGAGGTTCAACCCACATATAGCTTTAATCCTCTACCACCCCAAGATATCTGGGATGGATTTCAAAAAGAAAAATGATTTTATTAATTACCACAATTAATACTACATCACCTTACAACACTTCTTTGGAGATTACCACAATCTCCCTTGAAGATTACCACAATCTCCAACGGCACCTTGTGAAAATTACCACAATATTCAACTTTGAAGAACACCAAATTCTTCAACACCTCAAAGAGCACCACACTCTTCTATGAGAAGATTACCACAATCTTCTTGCACCTATCACCTAGATCATCCAAGTGTGTTCTTACCACAAGAACACTCACAATGATATCTTGTGTTGAATGATGACCACAAATTCAAGATTACAACTCGATAATGAATAATACAATTTTGAGTGCAAGTGTAATTAAGAAATAAAGCCTAAACCTCAAGATGTGAAAGTGTAAGACCTTAGGCTATTACAACAAGAATATAGACAATGAAAGAACAAGTATTTGCTTTGAGTGTATCTTGTTGTGTTGTATCTCAATTTCTTGTATTGTTGCTCCAAAACTTTCTCTATTTATAGAAGATGATTGATCAAGGATAGGCTCCTCTTGGGTATTCAAAATTGACAGAAAAATACAATTAAACTCAAGAATATAACTGTTAGAAATCAATCCCACAATTTAAGGAAAGTATGTCTGCTGTCAATGGCTAGAATTTTGCTGTCAAAACGGTAGGGCGAACGGTCGCGTAGAAATAGACATTGGAAATTAAAAACACAATTTTACACAGGGCGACCGGTCGACGGGGGGTCCGATCGGTCGACCCTGTGCTGGACCGGTCGAGGTCTTCAAAAAGATAGTCCAGGGAGTTCTGTTTTAAAGAAAACACTCCCAGGTATCGGTCGACCGGTGTGGTCGGCCGACCTCGGCCGACCTCTCTTTTTTTCTTCCGCCGTTTTGTTTCAAAACACATTTTCAGTGCGGGTTGCCCTATAGGGTGACCGATCTAACGCGAAATAGAAGTGTTGTCCAATTTTTATCGGAAATAAACTTCAAGAAATACTCCTAGTAATTAGTAAAAACACTTTAAAACAATCAGGAGTATTTGGACAACATTTTCAAACATTGTTTTGGTGTAAAAACCTTTAAAACAAAATCATCAAAATCATGATAAAAATATTTATCAAACAATCTCCCCTTTTTGACCAAAATAATTTTAAGAAATATTAAGAGGTCGATTTTGAAATAAAAAATGATTTTCCTTAAAAGATAACTAGCCGTTTGAAGCAACCAACTTTCCACACAAAATGGCCACAATGAAGAGAGTAAGGATTTTCAAAATGTTTAGCATGAGCCCCCTATCAACATGCACATCAAGATAGGCAAATAAGTAACAATATAAAAGCTAAAAGCTCAGCTTTTACAATGTAACCAAAAGAATCACGAGCTTGGATGCTCCCCCCACAAAGACAACCATAAAACAAGTATCAGAAAACTAAGATAAGTCCAATGGAATCAAATAGAGGTCGCTTGTTGGTGGAGGCGCCGTTACGGTGGACTTCATAAGTAACCATTGATCGTTCCTCTTTACTCGCGAAGTGGAATGAGCTTGCCAAAGAGTTTGGCTCAGATACCACTTGTAAGTCCAAGTGGCTACGATAATCTAGAGGGAGGGTGAATAGATTATCTCCATTTTGTCGATTATGCCCTCTTTTTTTCGAATCAAACAAGCCAAGACGAGAATGAAGGTGCGGGAAGTAAATAACACCCGTCGATTTATAGAGGTTCAACCCACATATGGCCTAATCCTCTACCACCCCAGTATCTCCGGGATGGATTTCAAAAAGAAAAATGATTTTATTAATTACCACAATTAATACTACATCACCTTACAACACTTCTTTGGAGATTACCACAATCTCCAACGGCACCTTATGAAGATTACCACAATATTCAACTTTGAAGAACACCAAATTCTTCAACACCTCAAAGAGCACCACACTCTTCTATGAGAAGATTACCACAATCTTCTTGCACCTATCACCTAGATCATCCAAGTGTGTTCTTACCACAAGAACACTCACAAGGATATCTTGTGTTGAATGATGACCACAAATTCAAGATTACAACTCGATAATGAATAATACAATTTTGAGTGCAAGTGTAATTAAGAAATAAAGCCTAAACCTCAAGATGTGAAAGTGTAAGACCTTAGGCTATTACAACAAGAATATAGACAATGAAAGAACAAGTATTTGCTTTGAGTGTATCTTGTTGTGTTGTATCTCAATTTCTTGTATTGTTGCTCCAAAACTTTCTCTATTTATATAAGATGATTGATCAAGGATAGGCTCCTCTTGGGTATTGAAAATTGACAGAAAAATACAATTAAACTCAAGAATATAGCTGTTAAAAATCAATCCCACAATTTAAGGAAAGTATGTCTACTTTCAACGGCTAGAATTTTGCAGTCAAAATGGTAGGGCGACCGGTCGCGTAGAAATAGACGTTGGAAATTAAAAACATAATTTTACACAGGGCGACCGGTCGATCAACTCCGGGTCGATCGACCACTGTCTTTGGACCGGTCGAGGTCTTCAAAAAGATAGTCCAGGGAGTTCTGTTCTAAAGAAAACACTCCCAGGTACCGGTTGACCGGTGTGGTCGACCGGTCAACCTCCTCTTTTTTTCTTCCGCCGCGTTTTCTATTTCAAAACACATCTTCAGGTACAGGTTGCCCTATAGGGTGACCGATCTAACGCGAAACAGAAGTGTTGTCCAATTTTTATCAAAAATAAACTTCAAGAAATACTCCTAGTAATTAGTAAAAACACTTTAAAACAATCGGGAGTATTTGGACAATATTTTCAAACATTGTTTTGGTGTAAAAACCCTTTAAAACAAAATTATCAAAATCATGATAAAAATATTTATCAAACAATCTCGCCCTTTTTGACCAAAACAATTTTAAGAAATATTAAGAGGTCGATTTTGAAATAAATAAATGATTTTCCGGTAAAAGATAACTAGCTGTTTGAAGCAACCAACTTTCCAAACAAAATGGCCACAAGGAAGGGAGTAAGGATTTTCAAAATGTTTAGCATGAGCCCCCTATCAACATGCACATCAAGATAGGCAAATAAGCAACAATATAAAAGCTAAAAGCTCAACTTTTACAATATAACCAAAAGAATCACGAGCTTGGACACTCCCCCTGTCAAAGACAACCATAAAACAAGTATCACAAAACTAGATAAGTCCAATGGAATCAAATAGAGGTGGCTTGTTGGTGGAGGAGCCGGTACGGTGGTCTTCATTCGTAACCATTGATCGTTCCTCTTTACTCGCGAAGTGGAATGAGCTTGCCAAAGAGTTTGGCTCAGATACCACTTGTAAGTCCAAGTGGCTACGATAATCTATAGGGAGGGTGAATAGATTATCTCCATTTTGTCGATTATGCCCTCTTTTTTTCGAATCAAACAAGCCAAGACGAGAATGAAGGTGCGGGAAGTAAATAACACGCGTCGATTTATAGAGGTTCAACCCACATATGGCCTAATCCTCTACCACCCCAGTATCTCCGGGATGGATTTCAAAAAGAAAAATGATTTTATTAATTACCACAATTAATACTACATCACCTTACAACACTTCTTTGGAGATTACCACAATCTCCAACGGCACCTTATGAAGATTACCACAATATTCAACTTTGAAGAACACCAAATTCTTCAACACCTCAAAGAGCACCACACTCTTCTATGAGAAGATTACCACAATCTTCTTGCACCTATCACCTAGATCATCCAAGTGTGTTCTTACCACAAGAACACTCACAAGGATATCTTGTGTTGAATGATGACCACAAATTCAAGATTACAACTCGATAATGAATAATACAATTTTGAGTGCAAGTGTAATTAAGAAATAAAGCCTAAACCTCAAGATGTGAAAGTGTAAGACCTTAGGCTATTACAACAAGAATATAGACAATGAAAGAACAAGTATTTGCTTGGAGTGTATCTTGTTGTGTTGTATCTCAATTTCTTGTATTGTTGCTCCAAAACTTTCTCTATTTATATAAGATGATTGATCAAGGATAGGCTCCTCTTGGGTATTGAAAATTGACAGAAAAATACAATTAAACTCAAGAATATAACTGTTAGAAATCAATCCCACAATTTAAGGAAAGTATGTCTGTTGTCAATGGCTAGAATTTTGTTGTCAAAACGGTAGGGCGACCGGTCGCGTAGAAATAGACGTTGGAAATTAAAAACACAATTTTACACAGGGCGATCGGTCGACGGGGGGTCCGATCGGTCGACCCTGTGCTGGACCGGTCGAGGTCTTCAAAAAGATAGTCCAGGGAGTTCTGTTCTAAAGAAAACACTCCCAGGTATCGGTCGACCGGTGTGGTCGACCGGTCGACCTCCTCTCTTTTTCTTCCGCCGCGTTTTCTGTTTCAAAACACATTTTCAGGTACGGGTTGCCCTATAAGGTGATCGATCTAACGCGAAACAGAAGTGTTGTCCAATTTTTATCGAAAATAAACTTCAAGAAATACTCCTAGTAATTAGTAAAAACACTTTAAAACAATCGGGAGTATTTGGACAACATTTTCAAACATTGTTTTGGTGTAAAAACCCTTTAAAACAAAATCATCAAAATCATGATAAAAATATTTATCAAACAATCTCCCCCTTTTTGACCAAAACAATTTTAAGAAATATTAAGAGGTCGATTTTGAAATAAAAAATGATTTTCCGATTAAAGATAACTAGCCGTTTGAAGCAACCAACTTTCCAAACAAAATGGCCACAAGGAAGGGAGTAAGGATTTTCAAAATGTTTAGCATGAGCCCCCTATCAACATGCACATCAAGATAGGCAAATAAGCAACAATATAAAAGCTAAAAGCTCAGCTTTTACAATGTAACCAAAAGAATCAGGAGCTTGGACGCTCCCCCTGTCAAAGACAACCATAAAACAAGTATCACAAAACTAAGATAAGTCCAATGGAATCAAATAGAGGTGGCTTGTTGGTGGAGGCGCCGGTACGGTGGACTTCATTCGTAACCATTGATCGTTCCTCTTTACTCGCGAAGTGGAATGAGCTTGTCAAAGAGTTTGGCTCAGATACCACTTGTAAGTCCAAGTGGCTACGATAATCTATAGGGAGGGTGAATAGATTATCTCCATTTTGTCGATTATGCCCTCTTTTTTTCGAATCAAACAATCCAAGACGAGAATGAAGGTGCGGGAAGTAAATAACACGCGTTGATTTATAGAGGTTCAACCCACATATGGCCTAATCCTCTACCACCCCAGTATCTCCGGGATGGATTTCAAAAAGAAAAATGATTTTATTAATTACCACAATTAATACTACATCACCTTACAACACTTCTTTGGAGATTACCACAATCTCCAACGGCACCTTATGAAGATTACCACAATCTTCAACTTTGAAGAACACCAAATTCTTCAACACCTCAAAGAGCACCACACTCTTTAATGAGAAGATTACCACAATCTTCTTGCACCTATCACCTAGATCATCCAAGTGTGTTCTTACCACAAGAACACTCACAAGGATATCTTGTGTTGAATGATGACCACAAATTCAAGATTACAACTCGATAATAAATAATACAATTTTGAGTGCAAGTGTAATCAAGAAATAAAGCCTAGACCTCAAGATGTGAAAGTGTAAGACCTTAGGCTATTACAACAAGAATATAGACAATGAAAGAACAAGTATTTTGTTTGAGTGTATGTTGTTGTGTTGTATCTCAATTTCTTGTATTGTTGCTCCAAAACTTCCTCTATTTATAGGAGATAATTGATCAAGGATAGGCTCCTCTTGGGGATTGAAAATCTACAGAAAAATACAATTAAACTCAAGAATATAGCTGTTAAAAATCAATCCCACAATTTAAGGAAAGTATGTCTACTTTCAACGGCTAGAATTTTGCAGTCAAAATGGTAGGGCGACCGGTCGCGTAGAAATAGACGTTGGAAATTAAAAACACAATTTTACACAGGGCGACCGGTCGACGGGGGGTCCGATCGGTCGACCCTGTGCTGGACCGGTCGAGGTCTTCAAAAAGATAGTCCAGGGAGTTCTGTTTTAAAGAAAACACTCCCAGGTATCGGTCGACCGGTCGACCTCCTCTCTTTTTCTTCCGCCGCGTTTTCTGTTTCAAAACACATTTTCAGTGCACGGGTTGCCCTATAGGGTGACCGATCTAACGCCAAAAGTGTGTTGTCCAATTTTTATCGGAAATAAACTTCAAGAAATACTCCTAGTAATTAGTAAAAACACTTTAAAACAATCAGGAGTATTTGGACAACATTTTCAAACATTGTTTTGGTGTAAAAACCCTTTAAAACAAAATCATCAAAATCATGATAAAAATATTTATCAAACAATCTCCCCCTTTTTGACCAAAATAATTTTAAGAAATATTAAGAGGTCGATTTTGAAATAAAAAATGATTTTCCGGTTAAAGATAACTAGCCGTTTGAAGCAACCAACTTTCCAAACAAAATGGCCACAATGAAGAGAGTAAGGATTTTCAAAATGTTTAGCATGAGCCCCCTATCAACATGCACATCAAGATAGGCAAATAAGTAACAATATAAAAGCTAAAAGCTCAGCTTTTACAATGTAACCAAAAGAATCACGAGCTTGGATGCTCCCCCTGTCAAAGACAACCATAAAACAAGTATCAGAAAACTAAGATAAGTCTAATGGACTAGTTTATATCCAATGATTTTGGCTTAAAAGAGTCATAGCTTATAGCTTCTTTCGTGAGCTTATTTTAGCTTCTATGAGCTAATAAGCTTATAACTTGTTTCTCCCCCTTTGGAATCATCAAAAAGAATATTAGCACGATAAAAATATCATTTTATCATATCAAAGTGCGCAATTTAACCGATTTTATCGAGCTTTAGATCATTGAGCTTCAAATTCCAAAAGCTAAGGGAATAATTAACCAAATGATTTGTAAGAGATTGTAAAAAGCTTGTTTTATTTGCAAAATATGATCTCTATAAATATATAAGCCTTTTGAAATCGAGAGAATCATGTAGGTAATGAATTTTTCTTTGAAATATTTTATCAAACACTTGGCGGGTGTCAAATAATAAAGAAGATGTATATAGTCCTTTGTAAAAATAGTCAAGCCAAATTTTTCATCACCAAATTGCAACAAAACATCATTCGACCGACAACATAAATATCTCATAGATACAAGAATATCATCAAGATATGAATATATTCTCAAGGGTTCAACTCAATTGAGATAAATCTATCCAACTAAGCAATATAAACAAGGTATTTCAAATGCCACCAAGCAAAAAATGAAAGAAGCATTTTTATCATCAAGTACTTCACCAACCTAAACATCAAACAATACCTTCATGCCAAAGTGAGAGTATTTTTACCATCAAATACTCCATCAAAAACAAAATCAATAAGAACCATAAGCAATCATATGCTACTAGCTCTCTTGCTAGTCCATCCTCTTGAGAAAGCAAACAATCAAATTTCATTAGTACAATAGGAGAAATATTCAAAACGTTCATTACATCATCAGAAGAAAAGACATGAAAATAAAGCAAAGCAATAAAGTTGTCAATCTTCATCGGAAGAGAAGCACGCATTAGGGAGGAGGTCTATGATGAACTTCTTCAATTTTCCAACCGACTTTTTCAACTTAGAATTTTCTTGGCTTAAGTCCTGATAACGAGCTTCATGATAGAGCATTTGTTCGTCAAGTTGGGCTTGAAAAGATCGAAGGTTCGGTATGAATTAGGGAGACGGTCATTTGATGTCTTCTTGGCGGTATGAATTTTCTTTGATTTTTATTCCGCAGGGTACCTAATATGACATTGTTTTGTGGTACCCTCAAGTGTTTGGGTCCTTCAGGATTAGCTTTGAGACTTTTAGGTCTCCAATAACTAGAGCTATTTCTAGCTCGACAAAAATTAGCTGTGTGACCCTTTTTACCACAATAGAAGCATGTAATAATTCTAGAAGTATAATGACCAATATGCTTAGAGACTTGATTCTTTTTCATGTGATTAACAACATTCGGCTTATGATCAAGTCCTTGTTTCAATTTATCAGAACTATGAACTTCAATAATTTTGGTCATTTTATCGGTACTCAAGTTGAATTTTAATTAATCCTTTTTCATGCAATTAATATCATCAACAAGAGTACTATTTTCTTTTTCAAGGATTTTAACCTTATCAAGTGTGGTGGTGTGAGCACATGAAAGTGATTCATAGGAAGTAGATAAACTATCCTTATCATTTTTCAAAACATTGAATTCCTTTTTCAAATTTTTGTATTTAACAAGCAAGCTTTGAAATTCATTTTGAAGCTCATCAAAATCATTTTGCAAATCACCATAATCATTGTGTAATTCATTATCATAGGAAGTAGAGGGTTTAAATCATACCTCATTTTTTTCTTCGAAGCCCATAAGATATTGTTCGTCTTCTTCATCGTCGGAAGTTGTAAGAAGTTCATCCCATGTGTGTGGGATTTGGTGTTGTATCCATTTGAGAGGTAGATGCTTTTATGTTGCTCTTTTCATTTGCATATACTTCATAGATAGATTCTAATTTTTCCCATGCTTTGTGTGCCGATCGAATTCCTACAATATGATCATATACCGAAGTGGTAAGTGAACAATAAATAATGTTGAGAGCTTTACCGTTTAATGAGATGATTTTCTTCTCTTCATCATTGAGCTCCTTGAGGACTTTGAAGGTGTGAGGTGTTTCTTTCATCGAAATAGATTCTCCATTGATGATTATGTTCCAAATATCGAACCCGCAACTTTGTAAATAACATTCCATTCTTTCCTTCCAAAATGTATAATTTTTGGAATCAAATAGAGGTGACTTGTTGGTGGAGGCGCCGGTACGGTGGACTTCATTCGTAACCATTGATCGTTCCTCTTTACTCACGATGTGGAATGAGCTTGCCAAAGAGTTTGGCTCAGATACCACTTGTAAGTCCAAGTGGCTGCGATAATCTAGAGGGAGGGTGAATAGATTATCTCCATTTTGTCGATTATGCCCTCTTTTTTTCGAATCAAACAAGCCAAGATGAGAATGAAGGTGCGGGAAGTAAATAACACGCGTCGATTTATAGAGGTTCAACCCACATAGGGCCTAATCCTCTACCACCCCAGTATCTCCGGGATGGATTTCAAAAAGAAAAAATGATTTTATTAATTACCACAATTAATACAACATCACCTTACAACACTTCTTTGGAGATTACCACAATCTCCAACGGCACCTTATGAAGATTACCACAATCTTCAACTTTGAAGAACACCAAATTCTTCAACACCTCAAAGAGCACCACACTCTTCAATGAGAAGATTACAACAATCTTCTTGCACCTATCACCTTGATCATCCAAGTGTGTTCTTACCACAAGAACACTCACAAGGATATCTTGTGTTGAATGATGACCACAAATTCAAGATTACAACTCGATAATAAATAATACAATTTTGAGTGCAAGTGTAATCAAGAAATAAAGCCTAGACCTCAAGATGTGAAAGTGTAAGACCTTAGGCTATTACAACAAGAATATAGACAATGAAAGAACAAGTATTTTCTTTGAGTGTATGTTGTTGTGTTGTATCTCAATTTCTTGTATTGTTGCTCCAAAACTTCCTCTATTTATAGGAGATAATTGATCAAGGATAGGCTCCTCTTGGGGATTGAAAATCTACAGAAAAATACAATTAAACTCAAGAATATAGTTGTTAGAAATCAATCCCACAATTTAAGGAAAGTATGTCTATTGTCAACGGCTAGAATTTTGCAGTCAAAATGGTAGGGCGACCGGTCGCGTAGAAATAGACGTTGGAAATTAAAAACACTCTTTTACACAGGGCGACCGGTCGACGGGGGGTTCGACCAGTTGACCCTGTGCTGGACCGGTCGAGGTCTTCAAAAAGATAGTCCAGGGAGTTTTGTTCTAAAGAAAACACTCCCAGGTACCGGTCATCCTGAGGTCGACCGATCGACTTCCTCTCTTTTTCTTCCGTCGCGTTTTCTGTTTCAAAACACATCTTCAGGTACGGGTTGCCCTATAGGGCGACCGATCTAACGCGAAACAGAAGTGTTATCCAATTTTTATCGAAAATAAACTTCAAGAAATACTCCGAGTAATTATTAAAAACACTTTAAAACAATCGGGAGTATTTGGTCAATATTTTCAAACATTGTTTTGGTGTAAAAACCCTTTAAAACAAAATCATCAAAATCATGATAAAAATATTTATCAAACAATCTCCCCCTTTTTGACCAAAACAATTTTAAGAAATATTAAGAGGTCGATTTTGAAATCAAAAACGATTTTCCGGTAAAAAGATAACTAGCCGTTTGAAGCAACCAACTTTCCAAACAAAATGGCCACAAGGAAGGGAGTAAGGATTTTCAAAATATTTAGCATAAGCTCCCCTTATCAATATGCACATCAAGATAGGCAAATAAGCAACAATAAAAAAGCTAAAAGCTCAGCTTTTACAATGTAACCAAAAGAATCATGAGCTTAGACTCAAAGACAACCATAAAACAAGTATCACAAAACTAAGATAAGTCCAATGGACTAGTTTATATCCAAAGCTTTTGGCTTAAAAGAGTCATAGCTTATAGCTTCTTTCGTGAGCTTATTTTAGCTCCTATGAGCTAATAAACATAACCTTTTTTCCCCTTTGGAATCATCAAAAGAATGTTAGCACGATAAAAACATCATTTTATCATTTTATCATATCAAAGATTGTCTGATTTCTATATCTCTATAAAAATCATAAATTAAACCCTAATGCGCTCGATGAATATTCTATCACAGGTTTCAAAATATTCATAAACCTCTAGATTTTATGAAACCCTAGGTTATGGTATTCTATGGCCAGGTGTTCAATTACCATTCGCGAGCGTGAAATCAAACATATCAAACAATCCAAATTATTGATCAGATAATTTAGATGCAATCAATTCAAATAGTACAAATATATTAACTAACATGGGAACCTCATTAATTGGAAATCAAATCATAGTTTCAAACGTAATCCCCTAGGAAGATGTGTTTAGCTCATGTTGGATGTATAAAAACTCATGCAAAAGTAATTATACATCGATAGGGTTCACGAAACATACTAGAAAAATAATTGAGAATAATCAAAGGAAGAATCCTCTCTGTTTCCAGAAGATAGATGTCTTCAAATCTTATCCCGAACTCTTTTTCCTTGCTCAAAGTCATCCCGTGTGCTCTCAAAAATGTCCAACCCTTGTTCAGTGCGTCATTCGTTGTATTTATAGGCCCAAAAATCCGTCAAAAGCCCAAAAAGAACCAACACACGTCTTATTCCGTCCGGCCGCGCGCCACAATGCTCAAACGGAGCGCTGCAGCGTGCCCTGAAGATCTTGCGCGCTGCGATGCTCGTCCGATGGCGTTGCAGCACTGCCAAATGTCCTTATTGTACTATTTTGGACCCCCGCGCTGCGGCGCCACAACTTGAGGATATTTTTCCGCTTTTTCCATTTCTAATTTGCAATTTTACCTTCCAACCATGTTTTGTTTATCATTTTTGACCAATTTCGGCTACCAATACATGTACTGACTCTCTAATGACAACTAATGACATGAAATTGACTCAAACGACACTAAAATGTTCAAAAAATGCAAATCCTAGTCTAGAAAACTCAATACGTTGGTATAAAACCAACTTAACAACAGCTGTAAAACAACACTGATGAATGCAAAATCTTGAAGAGGAAGATCTTTCAAATCAATCATTAACAAACTCCATTAAAACTCTGCACTACCATAAATTGCGCACCAAAGGAAGAATATTCATATAATTTGAGCCATCATCATAACATCTAAAGGCCCGGAAGAGAAATGCAAACTCTTCAGGAATGACAATGATCAAGCCTAAGAACCTTAGGAGCCGCGGATCTCGCTAGCTCCCCCAAACCTCGTTACTACCCAAGCAATGGTCTGCGTCCACACACACACTATCCTGAACAAATCCCCTCCAGTGCTCCCTTAGGGGAGGGGCTCTTTCACAGGGGAGTCCTTGTAAATTTTCCTTCCTCACAAACATAAGTCAGAAAATAAGCAATCAAAAGAGAGAGAAAAATACTAACACCTGCGCTGAAGAATTAAATACAGGGTCAGAAGAGTAATAAAGAGAAAAGCTCCAGAAAGAAAACACAATGCCCCAAAAGGGCTCCAATTCTAACTCATGGGAGGGCGTCCCCTTCGGGCTATGGGAAAATGCACCCTAAGCTCCAGAAGGGTGCTCCATTCCTCCGTAGGAACATCTCCGGCCATTCTGGAAGAACGAAGGCTTCATCAAGGTGAGGATTCATCTCCACACACAGTGCAAACAACTCCCCACAGACAAAGAATTATCCATCTTGGACAAGTCAAAAGGACACGGGAAAATGCTCGTAGTGAGGTAGCATTGGTATCTGGGGTTCCCGAGGATAGCCCCTACTGAGGTAGCTTCCCGCTATCTAGGGCCCCTCATTAATGCCCTTAGTGAGGTAGCACTGTGCTATCCATGGTTCCCAAGGATTGCTCATAGTGAGGTAGCTTCGCGCTATCCAGGGCCCCTCATTAACGCCTATAGCGAGGTAGCTTCGCTATCTAGAACCCCTTTTTAATGCCCATGGTCAGGTAGTATTGCGCTATTCAGGGTTTCCTAGGATCCCCCATAGTGAGATAGTTCCGCGCTATCCAGGGCCCCTCATTAATGCCCTTAAAGAGGTAGCATTGTTATCTAGGGCTCTCAAGGATAGCCCCTAGTGAGGTAGCATTTCGCTATCTGGGGGCCCCCTCATTAATGCCCTTAGAGAGGTAGCATCGCTATCCGAGTCTCCCAAGGATAGCCCCTAGTGAGGTAGCAGTGCGCTATCGAGGGACCCTCATTAATGCCCTTAGAGAGGTATCATCGCTATTTGGGGCTCCCGAGGATAACCCCTAGTGAGGTAGCATTGCACTATCCATGGCCCCTCATTAATGCCCTTAGAGATAACATTGATATCCGAGTTCTCGAGGATCGCCCCTAGTGAGGTAGCATTCGCTATCCGCAGTCTCTCATTAATGCCTTTAGAGAGGTAACATCGCTATCCGGGGCTCCGGAGGATAGCCCTTAGTGAGGTAGCATTACGCTATTGGGCCTCCCTCATTAATGCCCTTAGAGAGGTATCAACACTACCCTCGGCTCCCGAGAGTCACCCTTAGTGAGGTAGCATTGCACTATCCAGAGCCCCTCAATAAGGCACTTAGGGAGGAAACAACACTAACTAGACCCATGGGGAATGCCCTTAGAGATATAATATTTTGTTATTCGGGGTCCCCTCTCAAGAAATTACCAAAACCCAACATATACAGCTAAAATACAAAGGGAAAAGGATCAAACAATATCTAAGGGTAGCCAACTCAGCCCGAAGGGGAGGATATATTCCAAAAGATGAAAAAAGCAAACACGAGTCTAAGTGTTCAAAAGCATTCCCTAAACAAATGGGGAGAATCATACTGCGCCTTAGATACGTAGGCAGAAGAAAGACATAACAAAGTCACTGAATTATGAGCAAAGGTCAAAACATTGTGCCTCCACCATTAGGATTGTCTTCGTCCCTGGTGGCATCATCTTTCAGTAAGCACATTTCTATTGTGAATTAATTCTTGTGCTCTGGATTATTCTCTTACACCATGCTGACTTAAGCATCGGAGGTGCTCCCAATCGACACCCGTTGGACGACACCCACTGGACCCTTCTAACAATGTTTGTTTGTTGCAGATCGGCTCTCTATACGTGGATTGGACTACGGATCGGAGTCAGATACCTCAACTTGGATTTTGATAACTTGGAGTGAGTTGCACATATTTTTGCTGCATCAATTAGGTATCTACTCTTTGTTTCCATATCAAATTCAGTAGTCTTAAAACTCCACCGGATTTAGATCACTTAATTAGTCAAATAATAATTAACTGATAAATATAATTATAATTAAAATAAGTTGCCCACATATCAGTAATTAAATAATTTCTAACAATTATATTTATAAAATCTATATTTTTAAAAAATTTAGAAAAAATATTTAAAAATCACATATATAATTATCAATATTTTTATACTATAAAGTTGAGGCGGGTCTAAAAAGAGGTGATCAAAAAAACTAAAAAACCACCTGAACCGCCCCAATCATACCGTTCGTTGATAGGGTTTTTGATTAAAACTGCGATTGAAAATTTTGAATAGAAATCGCACAGCTTTGTTGGTGCAGTTTCGGTTTTGAATATAAGAAACCGCCTAAAAATGCACCGCACCTACAACTTAAGTAGTAAAATAAAAAAATACATCTATCTTTAGTTAAATAATTAGAAAACAAATATTTTAAAAATTAATTTGGTGAATAATAAATTTGCACTTTGCCTTTAAAAGTTAACACATTTTACATTCTTTGTTTAATGTTATAAAAATTAATTGTGTTGTGCAATGAAAATAAAATATTAATTAATGCATTTGAATGTAATTGAATTAAAGAGAATACAAGACATGTTCAATTTGAAAAAATTAATTTTGGGAGTATTTGCAAAAACTTATGTGGTTACAAGAAGTGATTTGTTATGGTAGGAGTAGAAGTATTTGAGAATTAGAAGTTGTTAGTGTTTGATATTAAAATCAAAAGTTGAGTGTTTGGTGAAAAAAATATAAAAAGTGCTTATTTATTTGTAAAGTTAAACCAGGAGTAGAAGCATAAATATAAAATCTAAAGCATATTTGTAAAAGTTAAACCAAAAGTAGAAACATAAATATAAACTCTAAAGCAGACTGACATCTCACTGCTTTCAGATTCTGATTAAATGACATAGTGTTACAAGTAGAAGTTGACACTTGCAAACACTCAAAATTGACTTTTAAGCTTGCTAACTTTCAGGTTTTGATTAAATAAAACACGAATTAGAAAGTCACTTGCTAACACTCAAAAGTAGCTTTTTAAGCAAAAATTGAGAAACGCATTTTTTAGTGATTCCAAACAGTTTTAAAAGAAAAATCATTTTTCAATTTTTTACATTATTTTGGTATTTTCTAAATATCATAAAAGATATAAATAATATTTAATTTGAAAAAACTTTCCGCACCGTCCAAAATCGCACTTATGATTTTACTTAGCAAAATTGACCGCCGCCACCTGCCACCACCTAAAACTGCATATGGCAATTCGGTCTGAAAAAAATCGTAAAATTGTACCGCGATCACCCTACGTCTAACGAGTTTACTCAACGGACAAGGCTTGAAATTGAATATTGAAAATTATAAGGGGTTGTTCACTGATTATGAGATTTCTATTAATAGGTGTAACCTATAGAACAGTGTTTAGCTTTGATAGGACAAATCCATTGCCCATCCATGTGTGCACATGTATATGTATTTGCCAGCTTCTATTTTGCAACTATATATATATATATATATATATATATATATATATATATATATATATATATATATCATCAATGATTTAATTCATCGCTGCGCTTGCTTGTTGATTCTCACACCAATTTCGCGCGCGCAAGCGCACACACACACATGTTTGTGTGTGTACACGTGTATATATATTGCTTTGTCGTGGTTGTCGTCAAAAGCAGATGATTGATTTCAAAATGTTCTAAATACACTGTCTTAATTAATTTTGACTAAAAAATCATGTAGAATTTATTGCTCTAATTAGTAAATAATCAATGTCCTAAAATTTGAAGGGTATTTTAATCAATAGAATTTCACAGATTTTAATTGAATTTTAATCTATGGAATTATGTAGATTTTAATAGATTTTAGTGGAATTTATTGGATTATATATAAAAAAATATAGTTAATGATATTTTATGAATCTAGTAGCATAACTTCATGACAATAAAAATAAAAAAAATGTAAATATTTTAACAAGTCAATATAAAAAAATAGTTTAATAAACTTTACAAAGATATAAGGGATAATAACAAAAAAATCCTTGAGGTTTCGTTAATTACAAAAAAAAAAAAAGAAATGTTTCAATATTAAAATAAAAAACCCTTAAGTTTGATTGTGTTTTAAATTTTAGAGTGTAACTGGATATATTTTATATATATCAGGGGGATTTCCGCAAAGATGTTTGCTTATGAATGAATAAATTTAAAACGATATGAAACCTCAAGGGATTTTCTGTAATTTTTAAAAAATTCTGGGTCTTTTTGTAATTAGCCCAAATCTGAAGGTTTTTTTTTAATTATCACAAAATATAATTTGAAATTGTCAAAATATGAAATAGTTCCATAAATAACTATTGTTAAAATAATTATTTCAACCAACAACAATAATAACATTGATAATCAATATTTTATCGGATACTTCTAATTCACAATTTTAACACCAAAATAATGCATCTATTAAGATGATTTTAATAAAAAAATATCAACTAATGATTCCCAACAAAGTATTATTCTAACAGTAACTTTTCCTATTTGTTTCCTACTAATTTGTCTATAAAACTAAAAATGTTAGCAATTGAAACATGACGACAATCAAATATACAATGTTTATTTACAAAATTGATGTAGAACTTACGTTAAAATGTGTAGATCGAAAGACAATATATGAGAGAAGATACAAGAGAGAAAAATATGTTATTTTTCTTTTATACCACATACAATTATTATTATTATTATTATTATTATTATTATTATTATTATTATTATTATTATTATTATTGGAAAATGGAATTTGAATTCCGGGGGAAGGTAGGAATTAGTCCGTCATAAATATAGCTTATAATTCCATGAAATTCAACCCAAATCCATATGTAAAAGAAATCCATAGAATTTGTTGAATGTGTTGAGGATGCTGGATTTTCGTGGAATCTATTAAAATCCAAGTTGAGAACATCAAGATTTAATGGAATCCATAGAAATCCAATTTCAGAACACCTAGAATGTTATAAAATTCTAAATTCTATTAAATTTCACAATTGGACACACCCCCGTAAGTTTAGGGCCAAATAATTGGTATTCATTTATATTTATTAATATTTCTGTTAAGCAAGATGTGCAAAGTGTACGTCAAACAAATTATCAAGACTAGGGTTTTATTTTTGAAGCAGTAAACAAATATTATAAGAACAAAATATCATATAATACTCCCTCACAATTATATATCATTAATTTGACCTAATTATTTTTTAACACTTATTCTTGAAGGAATAAAAATTAAATGAAATAGAAAAAAACTAAAAAAACTAAATATAATATTAACTTTTTAAAAAAATATATCATATAAACATATACTATATTGTTTCAAAAACATCTTTCTGTTTTTTCCTTTACTTTAAATTACGTAATTGCAATAATATTGTAGATGATTTTCTATTTTTAAATATTGATTTTCCTTTAACATATAATACATTACTACATATAGTAACATGGTGTGTACTATATGCGATATAATTCTATGCACAGTTAAATAAAATCTACAATTTTGATTTACTTGCTAAAGTTGTATCTTTAAAATAATAACAATGAAAATTTACGTTGTATTTTTTAAGAAGAATCTAGTGTGAATTCTATATAATATTAATGAAGTTATATTTACTTTATAATATTTAATTATATTTAAGATTATTTAATTTAAAAATTCAGCGTTGAATAAAGTTTGGCATTAAATTAATCGATAGTTAATTAAAATGGATCAACTATAACCGATATTTTGTTCAAGTTAAGGGTAACTTTGTTCATTAACATAATTTTTATTGGTTTAGGGGGTATTTTAAGGTTTTAATATTAGAGGGGGTATTTGTTACAAAGTCAATAGTACTAAAGGGAGTAAAATGAATTTTACCCTAATTTTAATGTCTCTTACCGAAGCAACAACTTAGTTTTGTATTTATTCATTTATTGTCCATTATCAACTCTCTAGTCTCTAGTAGGTTTATTTCATACTCCTCTAGATACATAATAACAGTAGACTTATTATGTAAGTGTAAAACCTCAGATACAAACACATAGTTCGATGTGTATTGTGTACAAATCCAAGATAGATACTACATTTAATGCATTCCTCCAATAGTATCCAGAGCATAAGATCCATCTGCCTACATAGGTACGGGTGGGATCTTATAATCCCAAATGATGTTTCATCTTCTATTCCACCGCATTGGTGATTGTCACGTGTATAAAAATTACTTTATTAAAACCACAATTTAGGCTTGATTTATGCATCAAGATTAATGTGTTAGGAAATAAAATCATCCTTTTCTAATTACTGCATTTTTAAATTTATTTATTAATTTACTCTATATTATTAATTATTATTATTGGATTGCACAAATAATTATCGGGCCTCGCGCCCCATACTCCGCTTACGGGGCCCATACTTGACCTACAAGTCTCATTTCACCTACAAGGCTCATGCGACCATCATCTCATGTATAAAAGAGGCCCATCTCCATTATTTGTAAGTAATTTGAATTGATGATCACAATTAATTACAATATCTTGCTCTGGATTCTCCTACTTCCGGCACTGACTTGAGCATCGGAGGAGCCTCAATAGGATAACCATAGGGTCTATCTAACGTTTGTTATGTGTTGCATGCAAGTTCCCAATCGAAGAATTACCAGCTCCAAAGAAGAAGTTGAACACTTGTTGACTTAGAGTGATCTGTCGATTTTTTGCAGCATCAATATGGTAACTTTTATACACGTGACAATTATCCGTATGGTAAAATAGGAGATAAAACCCCTTTTGGAATAGAAGATCCCAACGATCTTCGTATTGATGTTTGTATGAAAATAAGAATGCATTGGATATATCATATATGTATATCCAACCCAATTATTTATAGGGTAAGTCTCCTGTCAGACCGTCCATACGGATCCAAATTCTCAGCCTGCGATCAATCCACCAATACTCGCACAACCACTAACACCACAACAACAACATCCGTTGGCCGCTGCTAATACTTTTCAGGAGGGCTACTAATACTTTTCGGTAAGACTACTAATATTTTTCAAGAAAAAACTAAAATACATTTAATCAAAAAACCTAGTACTTTTCAATAAGATTATTAATACATTTTAGGGGGGATACTAATACTTTTTATTGGGGGGGGGGGGGAGGGAATCAATACTTGTCATGAGAATTACTTTAAAAACTGTACAAGGGGTTACCAATACTTTTCCGGGGGATCACTACTATTTCGAGGGATTAATAATATTTTTCATAGGAAAAACTAATATTTTTTAGGGTTGCCTAATAGTACGTCACTGTCTAATACTTTTCAATGGGACATTTAATAAATTTTAGGTGGATTACTATTACTTTTGAGGGAAACAATCAATACTTTATTAGGGCTACTAAAAATATTGTTCAAGGGGTTTACTAATGTTTTTCAGATATAATACTAATACTTTTTAGATGTACATTTAGGGGAAAACTAATATTTTCAACAGTCCCCCTAATATTACAAAAATACCACTGGTCCAGAGATCATGTGACAGCGCCCTAGAATATTATAAAAATACCACCGGTATACGAAAAAGACCCGTTAGATGAGATAACCCAAGTTTCTTTTCTTATTTTTATATCTTTTGGTCAGTTATGTCTTGAAAATTATTACTTATTAATTTAGTGCGGGCCCTATTATAGAAAAACAAACTTTTTTATTAACTAAATTATAAGCATTTAAATTGACTGTATGAGTTTTTTTAGTCATTTCTTTCAAATTAAAATATTCTTTAGCCCTCTTTTTGAATCATATATCTTTTAATTATTTTGATATGTGAAATTCCAAAAGTCCCTTAGGCCAATTTACACCCTTTCGAGTCACGCACAAATCTTCATAACTCGACAATCAAAACTTGGGAATAAAATCATATTCCAATGACTTGCAATAATGGATTCTACGGGGACTGTATCTTTTACTTCATTCAATTCCTTTAATTTCATAATTCTTGTTGATTTAGTTAGTTTATAGTTGTTTAGGTTATGATTTGTTGTTAGATTTGTTGATTTTTTAGGGTTTAGACAATTTAGGTTTGTGGTGAAAAGTTTGATGTTTCGTTAATGGTGTCATGGGGTGAATGAATATGACGATGAAAGTTTCAATTATGTAACTCGATCGAGAATTGGATATCGAGATATTATAACTGGATATCGAGTCAAACCAGCGCCTAGTAAAAGATTAAAAAATACATATTGAGTTAACTCGATATCCAGTTACATTTAACTTGATATATTTCAGTCTACTCTCACAATATAGTTATTTTGTTTTTCTCCAAAATACTTTGAATTCACACAACTTTTTCGTTTCAAATCCATTTTGTATGTATAATATATCAATTATACACTTTTAGATATGTACAATTGAACACTAATATTGCATATACAAAAACGAAAAATATAGGTTCTAATTTTTTCAAAAGTTTGAAAGTAAGAGGATGATACAGAGAAAGATAAGTACTAGAAATGTATGAATATCTTTTGTTATGCCAAAACGGCTAAAAATATTTGTTTAAAAAAAATGAGTAGTTTTTATATTTTATTTTTCATTATAGAAGTCATTATTTTTGCGCATTACCACTTTAAAATTAGTAAAACATCAAATCAAATATCAATAGTATTTCGAGTTCTATTTCACAAAGTTGAAAAGGGGAGTTTTGAAATGAAACTGAAATGTCCTGTTATTCTCCTAACATGCACCTATTTCCCTTTTCCTCTTTCTTTCTTTTTTTTTTTTTTTTTTTGACTTTAACATGCACCTATTTGGCTATTTCGTGCAAACATAATTACAAAAAATTCAGATTAATACAGTCACAATCTGAATCTGAGGATAACCGTAAATCTCGGGGGTTCAGCGCTTCGTTTGTCCCAATATCCCCAGGCCCAGTCTATCGAACAGTATGTCGGCGTTATCTATATATATATATATATAAAAGCAAAATGGTTTCTAAATATATTTTCCCGCTTAAATGACACTTTCTAAAAACAATTTGTGAAATTATTATATTTGTTTTAATTATACATCTATATTATATCAAGTAAATGGTCATTAATCTGACAATTAATCTAATATAATCGGTTTTGGATTTTGAGTAATCGAATTTTGACTTTATATTTTTGGTAGGAATATTTTTTGATTTTGTGATGGTATTTTTAATTTGGTAAACAAATCAATGATAACCAATTTAAATTAGTAAAGAATCCTTTATTTGTCAATTAAATAAATGCATGATTGATAATATATCAATAATCCTTTATTCATATATATTGATTTTGGGCAATATCTATCTTGATATATTTGATATATTGATTTCAAAAGTCAAACTTATCAATTTCGAATAATTTCCGTCCAAATAGGCAATTTCCAAATTTAATAAAAGTTATAGAGAAATATACAAAGAAATATAACAATTAATGAGATTATGTCTATTAATTTTGTACTCAATTTACGCTCAATGATGGAATTTCGAAACTGATATAATATTGTACCGAAATATATATGAGATATAACAAGAAATTATTGCGAATGATAATATTACCTTACGTGTTAAAACATGTGTGTGCATATATTCATATTGATTTATTTCCTAAACATAAATGTCTTCTGCCTATAAATATTTGATGACCGACAACTTTTTTTTTACATTCAAAAAAATTGCAAATATATCAAATACATACATTCTCTATTCCACAGTTCATCCTCGAGAAAAATTACTATGGCCCATTTCTTTACTCTTATTGCAATTTGAATATTTTTGTTTGTGCCGTTGAAATCACAGGTGAGGAGTGCGCGCTGGTAAAGGGAGATAAATAAGGTAGTCCTTTACCAACCCTAAATTCTAAAATGGATAAATATGTTGCAATTTGTGTTTTTTTTTTTTTTTTTTATATATTTATCATTGCCGTTAATAGTGCACACGGGTCTCCATCTTCCTCAACCTCAAAATGCATATGATATGCTGGCTAACATGTGTCCCTCACCAAATTTTAATAGGCTTGGTTCAAATCGTGAATTTAAAGCTATTAATATTGATTGTTTTATTTTCAAGAATGAGCTTTTGTTTCACAAGGTCTAATTAATGTATCAAAATTCATTATTTTAATATTTGGAGCACAATTTCATACAATTGGTCTGTGTTTTAAGTTTTGCTGATTAAAACTTTAGAATGACTCATTGTATATATTAACTTTCATTCATTGTAATTGTATTTGATAACATTAAGAAAATGCTAAAAATGGGTAGTGATTAAATTATTAAAAAAATACTGGAAATGTATAGAAATTAAATTATTAAGCAATAATAATGTATATCATTTTTTCAAAAATGTATAAAATATTATTCAAAGTATACTAATTAGGCATTTTAAAATATCTATCTATAAATTCGAATTGTGTTGTAATATTGAATATTAAATTCTAATCTTCTAACTATATATAGATATTTTTAGTTCCTTTTTAAAATATTTAAAAATACTGAAAATCCATTAGCAATTATACAAGTATTATTTGTACAGGTAAAAGTAATAAACATATATTTGCAAATATGATGGATTATCTTATTGTATGTCACTTTTATAATAACAAAAAGAAATATATGAAAAATAAGTTCATCAAGTAATAAAGTATTGCTCTCTTTTATTATTTATTTTTTAAACTAAAAACAATAAAATAATTGTATAATCCCTATTATCTTTTTTGCCGATAAAACTATGTAATATGACAAAAATAATCTTTATATTAAATATAGTATAAATGTAAATTTTATTATTAAAATTGACTCTTTATTTAGTCATGGCTAATTGTACGTTTTTGTTTATCAAGTTACCAATCGTAAGGATTTGAAAATATTAGTTTGTGGCGACGACGACCAAAAAAATAAACAAACGGCGAATGTGGTGTACAAAATAGTTTTTCAAAATTTGTAATTGTTAAAATATATTATTTATTATTTTGTTTGTTGTAATTTTAATTATTTTAATCTGACTAATTAATTTGTTGAGATATGTTTTTATATTTTCTATTTTTATTAAAATCATAATTATAATTTTTATATTGGTTCGACACAAAAAACCCATATAGTCCAACACAACACATGTTATATCATCCGACAAAATATACTCCGTGCATCGCACGGGCAAAATACTAGTATTTTTTAATGGTTAATTGCATTTTGCCAATCATATTTGAAAATCATATTATGCAACCTTAATTATATTCGTTACATTTTTCCGCAACCAAAAATTGACACATGTCAATTTATGATTAGTCCAAGTCATCTCCCAAGGACTTAATTAAAAAAAGTTTCAAAATTAGGCGTACAGCGGGAGAAAATTCCAAAGATTAGTGAGCAAAATGTAAAATTGATGATAGTTTGGTGGCAAAAATGCAATTATCCCTAATTTCTAACCCACCCACCCACTTACTATACTTTTTAAGATTTTTGGTACACAATATATTGGTTCTATCGTGTTAGTGAATGATCAAATTATACCATTTTCAAGGTCTTATATTAGTATATCGGCCAAATTCGATGAACTGATGAAAACTTTTATAAGCAATCAAATCGGGAAAAATAGGTTTCTCATTTTCAATTTTTAAATATATTTATTTAATATTTATTTAATTTTTTTAGATTAAATAATTAAGTCTTAAACATTGTGTTTGGTTTATATATATGATATTAGTTTTGTTGAGATATTGAAAATATCATTTTAAGCTTTCTTTGCTTTCATATAAAAGTTGCTACTTAGTTTCACACGTTTTAATGGTTTTTTTCTTTCCTTAGTATAAATAGCTGGGTTGTATTTTTCAAGTTGTAAGTTGAACACTATTTTTATTTTCCCTAAAATACATTGTTGTAGCTATGAATGGAACATTACACTTTCCTTTTCTGTTATATTGCTTGGGTTTTTCACATGGTATCCAGAGCAGGTAACTTTCCGATCATCCTCATCTGAACTACGATGGATCCCGGTAGTGGTAATCGGCTTCTTCTCGGCAATCAATGGAATCTCGAGCTCATTAACCAGGTCGGTGCGTAAGACGTAGCTGCAAAGGAGGAGGATCCTCTTCAACTATACAGCTCCGACCACCCAGGCTTGATCCTAGTTACGAATTCGCTCTCTGGCAACAACTATTTGCCTTGGAAGCGTTCGATGCTAATCGCACTGGGTGCCAAAACAAAGTTGGATTTCATTAATGGTAAGATCCTTCCACCAGACTTTAATTCAGTTGAATTCGATCAATGGAAAAAGGTAGATCTAATGGTGATGAGTTGGATTTTAAACTCCATCTCGCATGATATTGTTGAAGCTTTTATTTACGCTAAAAATGCTAGAGAGTTGTGGCTGGAGATTGAACAAAGATTTTGGACAAGTCAGAACGGTCCGTAATTGTATCAATTGCAACGTGAAATTAGTAGCATAAGTCAGGGTAATGCTTCTGTTATGGCTTATTTTACTAGATTGAAAAAGCTATGGGATGAATATAGTAATCTAGTGCCTATGCATGTTTGTGACTGTGAGGGAAGTCATAAGAATGTTGAGAATGATATGAACATTAGGTTGATGCAGTTTCTCATGGGTTTAAATGAGTCATTTGAACAAACTCGAAGTCAGATTTTGTTAATGGATCCCTTGCCTGACATTAACAAGGCTTATTCCATGGTTTTACGAGTTGAGAGACAGAGAACGGTCCAACAAACATATCCTGATGCTTTGGATGGAGCAACTATGCTGGCTAGAACACCTGGAGTAATGAAAGGACAGCAGATCAGCAATCATACTACCTCTACTGGATGGCAAGGAGAAAGAAACAGAGGTCCACCTCGAAGAACTAAGGAAGAAAAGGCAAAATTACGCTACAAACATTGTACTATGACTGGTCATGAGATTGGGGAATGTTTCAAGCTCTATGGCTACCTAGAATGGTATAGAAAGCCAAGGGAATTGAGAGGCAGACCTACAGTTAACTTGGTTGGAACAGACACTGAACAAAAGGATGGAAATACAGGGAATTCAACAAACAACATGATGGGGAATATTGGGGATTTGATTCAGCAGGAGATAGCCAAGTACATGGCTAATATGAGCTCCAATAATGTGCATGGATATGCACATTTTGCTGATTATACAGGTATACCTATGGACCCTGCCTTTCATTGTGCTTTGAGTACTTTTGAGCAGATAGAAGATAACTTTTGGATCTTAGATACATGAGCTAGTAGACATATGTGCATTTCCTCATCCTTGTTGTCAAATCTTGTTCCTGTTTCCAATACTATCAAAGTCTTTCTTCCTGATGGCTCTGCAAAATTGGTCACTCACACTGGTCAAGCATTTATTTCCAAATGCTTAACCCTCACTGATGTGTTACTTGTCCCTTCCTTCAAATATAATCTCTTATCTGTGGCACAACTCTCTCAGTCTTCCAATTGCAAGTGCATCTTTTACCCCTCTTACTGTTTATTACAGGACCTGAAGACTAATCAAACACTTTCCATTGGTAAAAATTTGTTGGAAGATCAGACATGTCTTTGCAAACCAGTCCTTCTGATCCTTCTAGCTTGGTTGCTCCCTTACCTTTTCCTTCAAGCAATTATACTACATCTGTTTCTGTTTCCCATTGTAATAATGTACTTGATCTTTGGCATAAGAGGCTTGGGCATGCTTTCTCTAGTACTTTAGAGCATTTATGTTTTTTGAAACCATATTGTCATGATTTTGTGAGTCAGATATTGAAAGCTTTTGAAATTTGTCATTTATCTAAGCAACATAAACATCCCTTTCCTATTAAAAATGAATGTTCACCTGGTTTGTTTGATCTTATTCATGTGGGTGTTTGGGGACCTTTTCACTCTGGCAATACTTTCTTCCATACACCATACTTCCTTACCATTGTGGATGATCACAACAGGGCTACATGGACCTTTCTCATGGCTCACAAATCTCAAGTTCCTTCTCTTCTCAAGAGATTCATCTTGCTGATTCAAACACAATTCCACAAAACCATCAAAACTGCTCGAATCGAGCAAATGGAACATAATTCATCAATCATTTTTGCACATCCTTGTTTCAATCCAATGGGATTATTCATCATAGAAGTTGTGCCTACACTCCACAACAAAATGCCATTGTGGAGAGGAAGCCCGACACCTTCTTGATACTGACTAGGGCATTGCTTTTTCAATTAAAGTTGCCCATAGATTTATGTCCATTCTCTTTGCTTACATTACTTATATCATCAATGTTGCCCGGTTTACTTCTTCACCGAAATCACCTTATGAGATCCTCTATGGTCATACTCCCAATTACTCATTGTTAAAACCATTTGGTTGCTTAGCCTATGGCACTAACATAAAACCCCACAAGTCTAAATTTTATCCAAGAGCCCACAAATGTCTTTTCCTGGGGTATGAATCAGGCTTCAAGGGTTACAAACTTCTTGATCTTCACACTAAAAAGATACTTATCACCAGAGAAGTTGTCTTTGATGAATCAGTCTTTCCTTCATTTTCCTTCACTGATGACACTTCACCACTTCCATGTACCATACCTGATGAGGGCTCTTCTTCCAATCTTTTCTCCAATCCCTCTAGCTCTAGTTCCTCTTCTCCTGCTAATCCTGAATCTGACTCCTTGCCTATTGCTCTTAGAAAAGGATCCAGGTCCACTAATACGCCAGCAAAATACCAGGATTATTTCACTTACTCTTGTACTGATACACATATCCCTCCTATGCTTCCAATTTTCCCTCAGAGTTCTCCTTCCTCTGCATATCCTGTTTCTACCTTTCCCTATCATGTCTCATCTCTTTTTAGTTCTGCATATATGTATTTTCTAGCAAATGTTGATAATATTCAGGAGCCATCAACTTATGCTCAAGCTAGTACCAACCCACAATGGGTGGCAACCATGGAGAAAGAACTAGAAGCACATGAACTCAATCAAACCTGGACACTTACTACATTGCCCCCTGACAAAAAGGCAATTGGTTGTAAGTTGGGTTATAGGGTCAAGATGAACCCAGATGGCACTGTGGATAGGTATAAGGCAAGGCTTGTTGCCAAGGGATATCACCAGGTTTATGGTGTTGATTATCTTGAAAGTTTTTCACCTGTGGCAAAGTTGGTGACTGTGAGATTGCTTCTTGCTATTGCTACCATCAAGGGATGGGTGATACACCAGTTATACATAAATAATGTCTTATTGCATGGATATCTAGATGAAGACATTTATATGTCTCCCCCTGCTGGTTATTCCAAAGCTAAACCTAGAGAAGTGTGCCATCTTAAAAGGAGTCTCTATGGGCTTAAACAAGCCTCTAGGCAATGGAATCAAGAATTTTGTGATAAGCTACTTGCCCATGGGTTTGTTCAATCAGCTCATGATGCTTGTTTGTTTGTTAAACACTCAAGGGATGCTTTCTTAATTCTTATGGTGTATGTGGATGATGTATTAGTGACAGGGACTAATTTGGAGGATGTTGAGAATCTTAAAGTTTACCTGGACAGATTATTTACTATTAAAGACTTGGGTGTTGCCAAGTATTTTCTTGGCTTGGAGATTGCTAGGACAACCAGTGGTACCTACTTGAATCAGAGAAAGTACATCTTGGATATTTTGTCTGATACAAGGCTTTTGGGGTGTAAGCCAACATCTACTCCTTTTCATGCTGGACTGAAATTGGTTGGAGAGTCTGGAAATCCTCTTCTTGATCCAGATAAATATAGAAGATTGGTGGGAAGGTTGCTCTACCTAAATCTCACTAGGCCTGATATAACGTTTTGTGTCCAGCAGCTTAGTCAATTTGTTAACAATCCCTACACAGCTCATTGGGATGCAACTGTCTATTTGCTGAGGTACTTGAAGGGTTGTCCTTCATAGGGTTTGTTTTTTGCAGCTAATGGTTCACTTAATTTGCAAGCCTACAGTGATGTTGACTGGGCAGCTTGTGAGGATTCTAGGAAATCTGTTACTGGTTATTGTATCTTTCTTGGATCCTGTCTCATATCCTGGAAGACCAAGAAGCAAACTATGGTGTCTAGATCCTCCGCAGAGGCTGAATACAGGGCCTTGGGATCTACGGTTTGTGAAATTCTTTGGATTACTTATTTGGCTCATGATTTATCACTTGCTATCCCTACTCCCATTCCTCTTTTTTGTGACAACCAGGTTGTTTTACATATTGTTACTAACCCGGTTTTTCACGAATGTACCAAGCACTTGGAGATAGATTGTCAGTTGGTACGTAATCAGTACAAAGCAGGTCTCATTTCTCCTATCAAAGTGGCTTCCTCTTCCCAGCTGGCTGATCTTTTCACTAAGGCATTAGCAGCTGGTCCTTTTCGTTCTCTTTTTTTCAAGTTGGGTCTGAAGGATGTTCATCAAGCCCCAACTTGAGGGGGGATGTTGAGATATTGAATGTATCATTTTCAGCTTTCTTTGCTTTCATATAAAAGTTGCTACTTAGTTTCACACGTTTTAACGGTTTCTTTCTTTCCTTAGTATAAATAGCTGGTTTGTATTTTTCAAGTTGTAAGTTGAACACTATTTTCATTTTCCCTCAAATACATTGTTGCAGCTATGAATGGAACAATACACTTTCCTTCTCTGTTATATTGCTTGGTTTTTCACAAGTTTTATCTTGGCTGTTGTTATATACTTTTTTAATTGGTTGTTTTTTCATTGTTAAAATGTATTGCAAATAATTATTCGATAATATTATCATTTTACATAATATACGACAATTTTTTTTTATTAAATCGGTTGGACTAACGGTTGAGCTTATCTGATGGTGATCAGTTAATCGGCTAAAATATATTCTTTAAAAAGTGTACTACATTTTCAATATATCATAATTACCTACATTTTCAAAAAATGCTACTTTGTCAAGAATGGGTAAAATTTGATAAGCATACATGGTTTATTAGAAATGGCATGATGTAAAGCAAAAAATACAAAATCAGCAAGGATATTGTTCGCCAAAAATATTCTGGATCATACAAATGTAAGTGTACAACGTAGTTTATAAAATAATGGCAAGCAACGTCGTATTCCTTAAGGATTGATATTCAAACACTTAAAGCTATAATAACATCGCATTCCAATTTTATTGAAGCCACCGAGTATTGAGTTTAATAAAAATAAAAAATTAAAAGAAAATAAATAAATTTGCGAACCCGACAAGTATTTTCAACAACTACAAGCAACCTTAGGCACATAATCTCAACATGTTTCTTCAATATTAAATGCAAGTAAAGTATTAAAAACCAATTCATGCAATTCTATGGGTTCAATTCCTAAGTTACTCTATTCTCCTTCCTAGGCGGCGCATAAACAGTAGATTAATAACAATTGTAGGTCTCCTAACTCGATACAACTATTATTAACTCCGAAAAGATCTATGCATTGAATACTCCCCACAAACAGTTGTAGGTCTCCCGACTCGATACACCCGTTTATGTCTGAATTCGATTTATGTCTTTGTTAGAACTACTCTTTCGAATTTCGCACTAACAAATATGACATGCTAATTATTGATCAGATAAAAAGCAATTAAGAATATGCACTCGAATTTAGAAAAATAGAAAGCATGAATTAATTAAGAAAATAAATAATGCCCCTAAGATCCGAAAGATATGCCAAACATTGATTACAAACTCATAGACAAATTCGAATCAATATTATGACATCGTTTAAGCACACACAAGAGTTCTTAGACAGAGAAAGAAAACCCCTTCTTGTCAGGATGAATTCTCCTTCCAAGCCTTCGAAGCTCTTGTGCTCCCGTATATGCAAAAGCCTTGTGGTGTTCTTCGCGACCTAGCCTTCTTCTCTCAGAAGATCTTCGATTCTTGTGTTCCTGTGTAATTTGACGTGTTTTCTCCGTATGAATTGATATCTTTTCGCAAGCCTTGGTCCCTTTTATAGATACTTGGAGAGATCGCTCTAGGTTCTTGATCATGTTGGGGGATTAGGCGGCCACCTGATTCGCCTAAAGACACCCATTTGAAGGTTTCTGCTATTCAACCATGTAAACAATGTATAGTTCGTAAGGACTAGTAAGAAAGGAATGCCATTGATTCCATTGGTGGCTATGGAGTGTGAAAGAGAAAATATAGTTGGTTCTTAGAATATAGTTGGAACCGGAAGAAAACTCGGAAACACGCATCGAGATAGAGTCCCACACGACCTTGTGGTCTTGTGCAAAGCCTTTCCCACACGGTTGTGTGATCCTACATGGGCAGGTGGTGCGGTTCACTACCCTTTCCCACACGGCCATGTGGGATCACACGGTTCGGCCGTGTGGTCCTGGTTCCGTCCCCTATTTTGTCCAACTTTACACTGTTGTGTGGTTTCACACTGGCATTTCCACACGGCCGTGTGATACCACACAGTCCAACCGTGTGAAGTGTTTTTGTCCATTTCTTTCGTCGTTTTAATCTTCTCTTCGCATTCGTCAATCTTTGTCGGGCATTCCAACTAATATTTCTTCATTTTAAGCTCCGTTTCCTGTAAAAATTACAAGAATACGCAGTATCATGCCCTTTTAAGGAAACTAAGTAAAAACATACAAAATATGTTTGCAAATGTATCAAATATATATCATTTTAAACCCCAAAATGCACGTATATTTTACACACATCAAAATCCCCCAAACTTAAAGCATTGTGCGTCCTCGAGCAAATTAAAATAATAGATAAGGGGTAAAAACGAACAAACACCCAAGAACACTATGAACATTAAATAGCACTTGACTCCATACTCAAGGATACCATATAATTCATTATCAAGAAGTCATCATTCATAAACCCGGCATACTTAATACTCTTTTGGGTACTTGACATCGCGACTCACAAGTAAATAATGTATCACTCTACTCTCAAAGTGCATGTGTATTGTTTACGCTCAAATTCAATTCAGTGAATGTAGAACTACCATAGGCTTGCAAATCGTCTTAACATCTCTACCACTTTGTTCGCAAAAAATATTTTGGTTCATACAACTGCAATTGTACAGTGTAATTTATAGAATAATGGCAAGCAAGGTCGTATTCCTCAAGGATTGATATTCGAAACACTTAGGCTATAATAATATCGTATTCCAATTTTATTAAAGCGACCGAATATTGAGTTATTAATAATTAAGAAAAATTGAAAATAGAGAAAATTAAAGAAATAAATTTGTGAACCCCACAAGTGTTTTCAACATCTTTAGGAGCAACCTTAGGCACATAATCTCAACATGCTTCTTCAATATTAAATGAAAATAAAGTTTTAAAAACCAATTCATGCAATTCTATGGGTTCAATTCCAAAGTTAGTTTATCCCTTCTTCCGGGCGGTGAATAAACAGTTGATTAATATCAATTGTAGGTCTCCCGACTCGTTACAATTATAACTAACTCCCAAAAGATTTATGAATTTAATGACTCCCCCCAAACAGTTGTAGGTCTCCCGACTCGTTACATCGGTTTATGTTTGCATTCGATTTCCGTCTTTGTTAGAACTCATCGTCGAAATTTTGCACTAAGAAATATGACATGCAAATTATTGGTCAAATAAAAAGTAATTATAAATAAGCACTCGAATTCATAAAATAGAAAAAAAGAATTAATTAAGAAAATAAATAATCATATTTAATGTAAATCCACAGTTTCGATTATGCCCATAAGATCCGAAAGATATGTCAAACATTGATTACAAACTCATAGACAAATTCAAATCAACATTCTGACATCATATAAGCACAGACAAGAGTTCTTAGACATAGAAAAAAAAACCTTCTTGTCAGGATGGATTCCCCTCCTAAGCCTTCGAAGCTCTTGTGCTCCCGTAGATGCGAAAGCCTTGTGGTGTTCTTTCGCGACCTAGCCTTTTGCTCTTAGAAGCTCTTTGGTTCCTTCGTTCTCGTGTTATTTGATGTGTTTTCTCTATATGAAGTGATGATTTTTCGTGCGAGACTTAGGTCCCTTTTATAGATACTTGGAGAGATCACTTGTAGAGTTGGAAAGGGAAGCAAACTCCAAAAATGCGTCAAAATAGAGTCTCACAGGGGCGGTGTGACACACCACACACCATGTGGTCCTGGTTTCAAGCCTTTCTCACTTGGTCGTGTGAGTCTGCACGGGCCGGTTGTGCAGTGTTTTCCCATTTCCACACGGTCATGTGACTTCACACGGTCCGGCCGTGTGGGCCTGCTTTGTCCTCTGTTTTTAATCCAACTTCACACAACCGTGTGATTTCACATCGGCACTTCCACACGGTCGTGTGACACCACACGGTCCTTCCGTGTGAAGTGTTTTTGTCCACTTTTTCCGTTGTTTTGATCTTCTCTTCGCATTCGTCAATTTTAGCTAGGCATTCCAACTGATATTTCTTCATTTTAAGCTCCATTTCCTGCAAGAATTACAAGAATACGCAGTATCATGTCCTTTTAAGGAAACCAAGTAAAAACATAGTAAATATGCGTACAAATGCATCAATTATATATCATTTTAAGCCCCAAAATGCACGTATATTTTACACACTATCCCCTAAACTTAAAGCATTGCTCGTCTTCGAGCAAATTTTGAAATATAATATAAGGGGTAAAAATGAACGAACACCCAAGAACACTATGAAGATTAAATAGCATTTGACTCTATACTCAAGGAAACCATGTAACGCATCTTCAAAAAGTTATTATTCATGAACTCAGCATAGTGAATACTCTTTCGGGTACTTCCCATCGTGACTCACAAGTAAATAATGTATCAGTCTACTCTCAAAAGTGTATGGATAGTGTTTACACTCAAATTCAATTCATTGAAAGTAGAACTACCATATGCTTGCAAATCGTCTAATATCTCTACCACTTTTGTGTGCACAACTTAAGAATCAAAAAGGACTTTTATTAGGTTATAATGTAGGCTCTTTGTTAAGGATAGGGAAATTTGGATTAAGTGACTTGACTTGAGTAAATAGAATTTAAGCTTACAGACTTGCAATTCACCAACCCGATTTCAACATAATATCAGTTTTCTTTTCAACTCAATTCCACCCTTATTTCTCTTTTTTTTCATTCTTAGGCCTTTTTGTATTTTTTTTCTTTAGCCTCAAGCTCCAGTTTTTTCATAATTTTCAGAATTTTCTTTTGCTTTACTCGATTTTCTCTATTTTCTTTCCAGAGATTTTCTTTCGTTTTCGAGTTTCATGTATTTTTCATTTACCCGGATATTGTTCCTCCTCTTTCTTTTTTGCCAACTTCCTCTCATTTTCATAAATTTTCGCCACATTTCCCCCAAACTTGTTCATTTTCTATTAACTCAAGAAATTTCAGGATAAAATCATGTTTTCAAATATGACATGCAAATTATTGGTCAAATAAAAAGTAATTATAAATAATCACTCGAATTCATAAAATAGAAAAAAAGAATTAATTAAGAAAATAAATAATCATATTTAATGTAAATCCACAGTTTCGATTATGCCCATAAGATCCGAAAGATATGTCAAACATTGATTACAAACTCATAGACAAATTCAAATCAACATTATGACATCATATAAGCACAGACAAGAGTTCTTAGACATAGAGAAAAAAAAAACCTTCTTGTCAGGATGAATTCCCCTCCTAAGCCTTCGAAGCTCTTGTGCTCCCGTAGATGCGAAAGCCTTGTGGTGTTCTTCGCGACCTAGCCTTTTGCTCTTAGAAGCTCTTCGGTTCCTTCGTTCTCGTGTTATTTGATGTGTTTTCTCTATATGAAGTGATGATTTTTCGTGCAAGACTTAGGTCCCTTTTATAGATACTTGGAGAGATGGAAAGGGAAGCAAACTCCAAAAACGCATCAAAATAGAGTCTCACACGGCCAGGCTGTGTGACACCACACAGCAATGTGGTCCTGGTTTCAAGCCTTTCTCACTTGGTCGTGTGAGTCTGCACGGGCCGGTTGTGCAGTGTTTTCCCATTTCCACACGGTCGTGTGACTTCACACGGTCCGGCCGTGTGGGCCTGCTTTGTCCTCTGTTTTTAATCCAACTTCACACAACCGTGTGATTTCACACCGGTACTTCCACACGGTCGTGTGACACCACACGGTCCTTCCGTGTGAAGTGTTTTTGTCCACTTTTTTCGTTGTTTTGATCTTCTCTTCGCATTCGTCAATTTTAGTTGGGCATTCCAACTGATATTTCTTCATTTAAAGCTCCGTTTCCTGCAAGAATTACAAGAATACGCAGTATCATGTCCTTTTAAGGAAACCAAGTAAAAACATAGTAAATATGCGTACAAATGCATCAATTCTATATCATTTTAAGCCCCAAAATGCACGTATATTTTACACACTATCCCCTAAACTTAAAGCATTGCTCGTCTTCGAGCAAATTTTGAAAAATAATATAAGGGGTAAAAATGAACGAACACCCAAGAACACTATGAAGATTAAATAGCATTTGACTCTATACTCAAGGAAACCATGTAACTCATCTTCAAAAAGTTATTATTCATGAACTCAGCATAATGAATACTCTTTCGGGTACTTGCCATCGTGACTCACAAGTAAATAATGTATCAGTCTACTCTCAAAAGTGTATGGATAGTGTTTACACTCAAATTCAATTCATTGAAAGTAGAACTACCATATGCTTGCAAATCGTCTAATATCTCTACCACTTTTGTGTGCACAACTTAAGAATCAAAAAGGACTTTTATTAGGTTATAATGTAGGCTCTTTGGTAAGGATATGGAAATTTGGATTAAGTGACTTGACTTGAGCAAATAGAATTTATGCTTACAGACTTGCAATTCACCAACCTGATTTCAACATAATATCAGTTTTCTTTTTCAACTCAATTCCACCCTTATTTCTCCTTTTTTCATTCTTAGGCCTTTTTGCATTTTTTTTCTTTAGCCTCAAGCTCCAGTTTTTTCACAATTTTCAGAATTTTCTTTTGCTTTACTCGATTTTCTCTATTTTCTTTCCAGATATTTTCTTTCATTTTCGAGTTTCATGTATTTTTTCATTTACCCAGATATTGTTCCTCCCTCTTTCTTTTGTCAACTTCCTCTCATTTTCATAAATTTTCGCCACATTTCCCCCAAACTTGTTCATTTTCTATTAACTCAAGAAATTTCAGGATAAAATCATGTTTTCAATTCTTAAGATCAAAATGTGGCTAACGATAAAAGTTTTGGCTCAAAATTGGCTAAATAGGGAATCATAAGTTCATAGGTAGGCTTTTTAGGCTAAGTAGGCTAAACAAAGATGACCTTAGATCATTTTCAAAAATTGCAAACACATATGGCTTCAATGAAGATACCGGAGCAAGTTCTAGAGTTCTATCCATCATGATTGAGACACTCAAGAAAAATAAGTATGCGTAATATAAAGCAGTTTAAGGCACAAAAGCTCACATGCTTATTTTTCGCAACATGCTCAAATACCCAATTTTCTTAGTAAATGCCAAGTAAACAAATAACTTTCCTCCTAACAATTTATCACATTATTCCCCCAAGTATGTTATCATATGCCATAAAATATTTATAGTAAAATTATACGGCAGCTGGGCATAAAAAACTGAATTAAAACCACAAACAAAAGCAAGTAAACGTGCTAAAAGAAAAATAAACAAAAATCATTTTTTTTAAAATCGATTTTTTTTAATGCAAATATGCTCTATACGCAGTTTTAAATGCAATGCAAATGCAAGAAAGTACTAAATTACGCATTCTTGACAACCCCCTCCCCCCAAACTTAAAATATGCTTCGTCCCGAACATATGAGAAAATTATCAAAAGAAAGAGGAATGCGTAATAAGTACTTACATGAATAGTTCATAGCAAGAAGATGGTCGAAATTTCTTGCGGAGTTTCTAGCCCATAGTAGTGTTTAATTGTTTGCCCATTTACGATGAAAGTTGGACCATTCTTAGCGAGTAATGCAATGGCTCATCCCGGTGATAGCACCTTTTTTATTACAAATGGACCGGACAAATTGATTTAAGCTTACCCGGGAATAGTCTCACTCTCGAGTTGTATAGCAGTACTACTTGCCCGGGTAGGAATTCTCGTCTCAGAATCTTTTTGTTATGCCAACTCTTTGTGCGATCTTTGTAGATTTGGGCATTTTCGTATGCATCTTGATGGAATTTTTCCAGTTCGCTTATTTGCAGTTTTCTCTTTTCACCTACTGCAGTCATGTCGAAGTTAAGCTTTTTACTGCCTAAAATGCTTTATGTTCTAATTCCACTAGAAGGTAGCGTGATTTCCCAAAAACTAATCGATATGGAGACATATCCAGAGGTGTTTTGTATGCCATACGATAAGCCCATAAAGCATCATCGAGCTTTAAAGCCCAATTTTTTCGATTTATGCTAACCATTTTTTTCTAAGATCTGCTTAATTTCCCTATTGGATACCTCGGCTAGTCCATTTGACTGTGGGTGGTAGGCGGCGGCCACTCAATGTTTTACTTCGTATTTCTGCATCATATTATTGAACAATTTATTGCAGAAGTGCGACCCTCCATCACTAATTACGGACCGTGGTGTGCCAAACCTAGTGAAGATGTTCTTTTGCAAAAAAATTAACATTATTTTGGCATCATTTGTTTTAGTAGGGATTACTTCTACCCATTTAGATACATAATCCACTGCAAGAAGAATGTATAAGTATACATTTGATGTTGGAAATGGTCCCATGAAGTCTATACCCCAGACCTCGAATAATTCTACTTCCATGATTGGAGTTAATGGCATCTCGTGTCGCCTTGAAATATTTCCCATACGTTGACACCTATTGCACTGCAAAACAAACTTATAGCAATCTTTAAAAATAGAAGGCCAAAAGAAACTGGACTGTAATACCTTAGCCGCAGTGCGTGTTGGTCCAAAGTGGCCCTCACATGGTGATGAATGTCATCACTTCAAAATGCTTTCCCATTCTTCTTATGGTACACATCTCCTAATAAACGAATCTGTACGTCTTTTAAATAATAGAGGTTCGTCCAACAGAAAATATCTCACATCATGAAGGAATTTCTTTTTAGCATGATATGTGATATCTGGTGGTAAAACCCTGCTTACTAAGTAATTTACAATATCAGCGTACCAGGGGATGGTCATCTCGGCCATCAAGATTAATTCGTCCAGAAATATTTCTTTGATTGTTGTGCCCCTTGTGTTTTCATCAGTTGTTTGCTCAAGTCGTGAGAGATGATCAGCTACCACGTTCGCACACTCTTTCCGATACCGAATTTTGATATCAAACTCTTGTAGCAAGAGTATCCATCGAATGAGCTTAGGTTTGGCATCTTAATTTGTGAATAGGTATTTGACCGCAACGTGGTTGGTATGGACTATTGTCTTTGTCCCAATCAAGTATGCCCGAAACTTGTCAAATGCAAACACCACCGCCAGCAATTCGTTTTCAGTTGTGGTGTAATTTCGTTGTGTCGGATCCAATGTTTGATTTATGTAGTAAATAACACGAAACAACATTTGGCATTTTTGTCCCAGTGCGGCCCCTACTGCATAGTCGCTTACGTCACATATTATCTCGAAAGGTTGACTCTAATCTGGTGTGATCAAAACTGGTGCAGTCACCAAAGCCTTCTTTAGTGTTTCAAATGCCTGTAGACAATCAGGGGTGAAAACAAACGGTACATCTTTTTCAAGTAAGTAGGAAAGGGGTTTGGTTATTTTTGAAAAATCTCAAATAAAGTGTCAATAAAAACCCGCATGTCCCAAAAAGCTTCTTACTGCTTTCTCGTTCTTTGGAGGTGGAAGTTTTTCGATTGCCACCACCTTTGATCGGTCAACTTCTAAACCTGCGGAAGAAACACGATGATTGAGTACAATGCCATATTTTACCATAAAATGGCATTTTTCCCAGTTTAGTACTAAATTCGTCTAGATTATGCAAGCAATGATCAAACGAACTACCAAAAACTGAGAAGTCATCCATGAAAACTTTCATGATGTTTTGGATCATACAACTGTAAGTGTACAATGTAGTTTATAGAATAATGGCAAGCAAGGTTGTATTACTTAAGGATTGATATTCGAAACACTTAGGCTATAATAATATTGTATTCTAATTTTATTGAAACGATCGAGTATTGATTTATTCATATTTAAGAATAACTGAAAATAAAGAAAATAAAAGAAATAAATTTGCGAACCCCACAAGTACTTTCAACATCTTTAGGAGCAACCTTATGCACATAATCTCAACATGCTTCTTCAATATTAAATGCAAATAAAGTTTTAAAAACCAATTCATACAATTCTATGGGTTCAATTCCTAAGTTAGTCTATTCCCCCTTCCGGGCGGTGAATAAACAGTTGATTAATAATAATTGTAGGTCACCCGACTCGTTATAATTATTACTAACTCCCAAAAGATTTATGAATTGAATGGCTCCCCACAAACAGTTGTAGGTCTCCTGACTTGTTAAATCCGTTTATGTCTGTATTCGATTTTCGTCTTTATTAGAACTCATCGTCCGAAATTCTGCACTAACAAATATGACATAAAAATTATTGACTAAATAAAAAGCAATTATAAATAAGCACTCGAACTCATGAATTATTTAAGAAAATAAAAATCATATTTAATATAAATCCAATATTTCGATTATGCCCTTAAGATCCGAAAGATATGCCAAACATTGATTACAAACTCATAGATAAATTTGAATTAACATTATGACATCATATAAGCACAGACAAGAGTTCTTGGACATAAAAAAAATCCCTTCTTGTCAGGATGGATTCCCCTCCTAAGCCTTCGAAGCTCTTGTGCTCACGTAGATGCGAAAGCCTTGTGGTATTCTTCGCGACCTATCCTTTTGCTCTTAGAAGCTCTTCGATTCCTTCGTTCCTGTGTTATTTGATGTGTTTTCTCTATATGAAGTGATGATTTTTCATACAAGACTTGGCTCCCTTTTATAGATGCTTGGAGAGATCACTTGTAGAGTTGGAACGAGAAGCAAACTCCAAAAATGTGTCAAAACAGAGTCCCACACGGCCAGGCCATGTGACACCACACGGCCCTTGTGGTCCTGGTTTCAGGCCTTTCTCACACGGCAGTGTGAGTCTGCACGTGCTTGTTGTGCGTTGTCTTCCCATTCCCACATGGTCGTGTGACTTCACATGGTCCGGCCGTGTGGGCCTACTTTGTCCTTTGTTTTTAATCCAACTTCACACAATCGTGTGATTTCACACCGGCACTTCCACACGGCCGTGTGACACCACATGGGTCGGCCGTGTGAAGTGCTTTTGTCCACTTTTTCTGTTGTTTTGGTCTTCTTTTTGCATTCGTCAATCTTAGCCGAGCATTCCAACTGATATTTCTTCATTTTAAACTCTGTTTCCTGCAAGAATTACAAGAATACGCAGTATCATGCCCTTTCAAGAAAACCAAGTAAAAACATAGTAAATATGCGTACAAATGCATCAATTATATATCATTTTAAGCCCACGTATATTTTACACACATCACACTTTTGTGTGCACAACTTAAGAATCAAAAAGAACTTTTATTAGGTTGTAATGTAGGCTCTTTGGTAAGGGTAGGAAAATTTGGATTAAGTGACTTGACTTGAGCAAATAGAACGCATACAGACTTGCAATCCACCAATTTCTGTTTCAATTCCACTCTTATTTCTCCTTTTTCATACTTAGGACTTTTTGCCTTCTTTTTTTCTAGCCTTTAAGCTTTCAGAATTTTTTTCATTTGCTTTGCTCGATTTTCTCTATGTAATTTTTAAGAGATTTAATTTCTTTTTCGAGCTTCATGTATTTTTTTCATTTACCCAGATACTGCTCATCCATCTTTCTTTTGCCAACTTCCTCTCTTTTTTTCATAAATTTTCGTCACTCCTCCCCCAAACTTGTTCATTTTCTATAAGCTCAAGAAATTTCAGGGACAAAATCATGTTTTCAATTTTAAAGGTCAATTTGGCTACAATAAAGATTTTGGCTCAAAATTGGCTGACTAGGGAATCATGAGTTCATAGGTAGGCTTTTTAGCCTAAGTAGGCTAAACAAAGATAGCCTTAGGTCATTTTCAAAAATTGCACACACACATGGCTTCAATGAAGATACCAGAGCAAGTTTTAGAGTTCTATCAATCATGAATGACACACTCAAGAAACAATAAGTTTGCATAATATAAAGCAGTTTAAGGCACAAAAGCTCACATGCTTATTTTTCGCAACATGCTCAAATACTCAATTTTCTCAACTAATGCTAAGCAAATAAATGACATCTTCCCAACAATTCATTACATTAATCTCAGAAGTATGTTATCTTATTCCATAAAATGCTTATAATAAAATCATACGGGAGCTGGGCATTTAATAACTTAATTAAAATCACACACAAAAGCAATTAACGTGCTAAAACAAAATAAACTAACACTACAACATAAATGACATTAGGTAACACAAATTTTGTAACACTTTTTACATAAGGTACATATGTAACACATGTTTGTAACACTTTTTACATTACAATATTAATGTAACACTTTTGTAGCACTTTATCAATATGTAACGCTTATATGTAATACTTTTAAACAACTAACAATTTTTAAGTATCATTTGTTTTTGTTATTTCTTTTGTAACGCAAATAGGTATCCCTTTATTTAAGAAGCACTATTGGCAACACTATATTTTATTAATTGCAACACTTTTAGGCTATATTTTAGTAACACAAAATTATATAACTATCAATAAATCATGTCAACGATTTATTTAATTAATTGATGTCAAAAAATAGGTGAAGACAAAAAAAACCACCAAACCTAAAAATTATAGACATCGTGTACTCTGCTTTTTTACTAAATTTTTGTTTTCTTTTTATAAAGTATTTTAGTTTTGACTTTATTTTTTTATTTTTACGGAGGTAATTAATTCCGTAATAATACCGACGGAAAATGCTCATGTATATATTTTATTATTACTATTTATTTATTTTTAATTTTTACTAACGGAAACCAATTTTATCATTAACCTTTTTTTACTCTTTAAAAAATTACCAATGAAAATAAATGTCATCGGTGATTACTTAGGAATTTTTTCTGTCGATAAATTATTTTTTGATTATTTATTTATTATTTAATTATTTCACTGTTAGAAATTTTTTTCTGTTGGTAAATTAATTTTATATTTTATATATTTTTTATTTTTACCGATTGAATATTGATCAATCGTTAAATTTATTTTATATATTTTTTATATTTTTAATTTTTTGTGTCCTTTAATATATAACATAATATGATTTTCAACTATATACTATATAATATCAAATTTTATATATACGATTAATAATATAATTTAATACATATATTATATAATATAATCTTTATTATATAAAATATATTATATACACATATAATATAATTTTTATACAATTTTAATATATATATGTGTGTGTGTATCTATGTGTATATATAAAACAAAGCAAAAATTGTAATAAGAATCAACTTAACTTAGTGGCAACTATCACTTCCACACATAACATGTTGTGGGTTCAAATCTACTTAGTGGCAAAATAGTATTTCTCTACGAAGTGCTACAAAAAAAGTGTTACATAAGATTCATATGTAACACTATAAAAGTACTAGTCTTTTTCTCGTGCGGTGCACGGGATATATCTGTTAAACCTCTATTTTGTATTGTTACATGTACATTTTTCTAATAGTTCAATGAATTGTATCTCTTGCATCATCCCCGTGGGAACCATCCAAGTTGGTAACCGAATAGAATGGGTCGGACAATCCCTGGTTAATTCGGGGATGTGAGCTGGGATGAGGAATCTCTACTTCTTTAGAATCGGTAATGGAACAGAGACGTTATTTATATGCCCGTCCTCCTTCCTATTCCGATTAGATAAAACGGGAATTCTCTGTTCTCATCCCTATTCCCCAAATATGTATATTATATATTAATAATATTAAATATATTTATAATTTATTATTTTTTTAATTTTAAAAATTAAACCTAAGAATACTTTCATTTTTACTTGCTCTTATTCTTGATTTCACATGGATTTATGTTATTTATGTTTTAAAAGAATAGTGATTGTAAAAAGTTTAAAATTTCAAAAAGTAATTAAAATATAAAGATAACTAATTTGATTATAAATCATAAGATTAAACAATAAAAATAAATTATGGTAGACTATAAGAAAATCTCTTTAAATACGAAATATTTTGTTGTGTGAACATATATTGTATCTATTTATGAAACATATTTATCTATGAGAAAGTAAAAGTTTGAAAACGTTTTAACTGCCCAATGTTGAATCTTATTTACTACCCTAATCCTGAATATTTAATAAATTATATTTTCAGTAAAATTCACAATAAAATCATTTCAAATTATAATGTTTTTTGGGGTTTAGAAATTGTTAAAGAAATTAAACAAAACCATGTTTTATATTTAGCAACGCAATTTTAAGGGAAAACGAAATATTTCAAAAAAACAAAATTTATTTTATCTTTATATATACACATATATTAAAAAATTATCAAACATACAAACTCATATTTAATTCCAGATGTACAACTTTAATACTGGAGTATTAAAATACATTGAGAAATATAAAAATTAATTTCAATCCACATGAAAAGTATGTTATTATATAAAAAGTAATTTTCTGTATATAAACATTATTATGAGTATAATTTCATATTAAATAAATCTTAATTTTCTTCTTACATATATATATATATATAGTGTTATGCATAGATACATGTGATATATAAAATTTGGATATATATTTTGAGATATTTTCTTCAGTTAAATGTTTTAATTGAATTTAATTAATTTAAATATAATTCCAAATAATTATTAAGAAATGGGCTAAGCCCAAATAACAACTATATATAGATATCACAAATAACAAAAAAATATATGAATATACAAATTGATGACCAATAGCTCAAATGTATAACATTTAGTCCATTACAAATTACAAAATGAATAGTATATATTTTTTATATATTTGTCTTCATTATGTTTTTGTTATTATATTTTATATATGTAATATGTATGTCAAACTGGAGATAATAAAAAAATATTTAATTTGATATATTATACGTAAAAAATGGATCAAAAATAAAAAAGTTATTAATTTTTTTAAAAAAATAAAAATATAAATATAATAACTAATGCAGTACACACACATATTTGGAAAGCTAATTTTAAATAGTTCTATTTTTTATATTATTTTAAAAAGTAACTATTTAAAGAAAGTTGACTACCAAAAATAATTAAATATCAAATATTTATCACTTTTTTATTTTTACAAATATCGTTTTTACTATTTATAGTAACTACAAAAAGGCAGGAAAAATTTCTCATACTATTTTCATGCGGTACATTATTATATATATATATATATATATAGATGTTTTTAAAGTGTTACATAAGATTTATATGTAACACTTTAGAAATATTGCTTCGAAGTGTTACCAACAGAGAACTTAATGTAACACTTAGAAAAAGTGTCACTAAAAGCTAATAAAAGTGATACCTTAGACTATAGGTAGCACGGGCAAGTGCAGCACCATAAAACTGCTACCTATTATCTATAGTAATATTTTATGGCCATTAGGTAATATTTTTTAAGTGTTACCTAATATCATTTATGTTGTAGTGTAAAACTCGAAAAAATAAACTAAAAAACAATTTTTTTAACATATTAATGCAAAGTGCTCTATGTGCAATCCTAAATGCAATGCAAAATGCAAGAAAGTACTCAATTACGCATTCTTGACAACCACCCCCCCCCCCAAACTTAAAATATTTTTCATCCCGAACATATGAGGAAATTATCAAAAGAAAGAGAAATGCATAATAAGTACTTACATGAATAGTTCACAGCAAGAAGATGGTCGAAATTTCTTGCGGATTTTATGGCCCATAGTAGTGTTTAATTCTTTACTCATTTACGATGAAAGTTTAACCATTCTTTGCGAGTACTTCAACGGCTCCTCCTGGTGATAGCACCTTTTTGATTACAAATGGACCAGACCACCTTGATTTAAGCTTACCCGGGAATAGTCTCAATCTCGAGTTGTATAAGCGATTACTTGCCCTGTAGGAATTCATGTCTCAGAATCTTTTTGTTATGCCATCTCTTTGTGCGATCTTTGTAGATTTGAGCATTTTGGTATGCATCTTGGAGGAATTTTTCCAGTTCGCTTATTTGCAGTATTCTCTTTTCACCTACTGCAGTCATGTCGAAGTTAAGTTTTTTTACTGCCCAAAATGCTTTATGTTGTAATTCCACCGGAAAGTGGCATGATTCCCCAAAAACTAATAGATATGGAGACATATCCAGAGGTATTTTGTATGACGTACGATAAGTTCATAAAGCATCATCGAGCTTTAAAGCCCAATCTTTCCGATTTGTGCTAACCGTTTTTTCTAAGATCTGCTTAATTTCCCTATTGGATACCAAGCCTAGCCCATTTGACTGTGGGTGGTAGGCGGCGGCCACTCGATGTTTTACTTCGTATTTCTCCATCATATTATTGAACAATTTATTGCAGAAGTGCGACCCTCCATCACTAATGAGGGCCCGTGGTGTGCCAAACCTAGTGAAAATATTATTTTGCAAAAAACAAATAACATTATGCTGGCATCATTTGTTTTAGTAGAGATAGCTTCTACCCATTTGGATACATAATCAACTGCAAAAAGAATGTATAAGTATCCATTTGATGCTGAAAATGGTCACATGAAGTCCATACCCCAGACGTTGAATAATTCTACTTCCATTATTGGAGTTAATGGCATCTCGTGTCGCCTTGAAATATTTACCATACGTTGACACCTATCGCACTGCAAAACAAACTTATAGCAATTTTTGAAAATAGAAGGCCAAAAGAAATCGGACTGTAATACCTTAGCCGCAGTGCATGTTGGTCCAAAGTGGCTCCCACATGGTGATGAATGGAATTACTCCAGAATGATTGCCCATCCTTCTTGTGGTACACATCTCCTAATAAATGAATCTGCACATCCTTTAAATAATAGAAGTTCGTCCCACAGAAAATATCTCACATCATGAAGGAATTTCATTTTAGCATGATATGTGATATTTGGTGGTAAAACCCTACTTACTAAGTAATTTACAATATCAGCGTACCAGGGGATGGTCATCTCGGTCATCATGATTAATTTGTCCGGAAATGTTTCTTTGATTGTTGTGCTCTTTGTGTTTTCATCAGATGTTTGCTCAGGTCACGAGAGATGATCAGCTACCATGTTCTCACACCCTTTCCGATCCCAAATTTCGATATCAAACTCTTGTAGCAAGAGTATCCATCAAATGAACCTAGGTTTGGCATATTTCTTTGCGAATAGGTATTTGACTGCAGCGTGGTCCGTATGGACTATTATCTTTGTCCCAATCAAGTATGCCCGAAACTTGTCAAAAGCAAATACCACCGCCAATAATTCTTTTTCAGTTGTGGTGTAATTTTGTTGTGCCGAATCCAATGTTCGACTTGCATAGTAAATAACACGAAATAGCTTTTTGCGTTTTTGTCCCAGTGCGGCCCCTACTGCATAATCGCTTGCGTCACATATTATCATGAAAGATTGACTCCAGTCTGGTGTGATCAAAACGGGTGCAGTCACCAGAGCCTTCTATAGTGTTTCAAATGCCTGTAGACAATCACGGGTGAAAGAAAAAGGTACATCTTTTTCAAGTAAGTGGGAAAGGGGTTTGGTTATTTCTGAAACATCTCGAATAAAGCATCTATAAAAACCCGCATGTCCCAAAAAGCTTCTTACTGCTTTCTCGTTCTTTGGAGGTGGAAGTTTTTCGATTGCCACCACCTTTGCTCGGTCAACTTCTAAACCTGCGGAAGAAGTACGATGACCGAGTACAATGCCATATTTTACCATAAAATGGTATTTTTCCCAGTTTAGTACTAAGTTCGTCTAGATTATTCAAGCAATGATCAAATGAACTACCAAAAACTGATAAGTCATCCATGAAAACTTCCAAGATGTTTTCAATCATTCCATGGAATATCGCCATCATACATCTTTGAAATATTGGAGGTGCATTACATAACCCAAATGGTAACCTATGAAATGCGAACACACCATAAGGGCATGTAAATACTGTCTCTTCTTGGTCCTCTGGAGCAATCACAATCTGATTATACCCCGAGTACCCATCCAGGAAACAATAGTATTCATAACCTGCAAGGTGATCTAACATCTGATCCATAAAGGGAACGGGAAAGTGATCTTTGCGAGTTGCGGCATTTAGATTTTCGATACTCAATGCAAATACGACACCTTGTAACAACTCTAGTAGCTACAATTTCATTGTTTTCACTTTTTATTATCGTCACTCCTCATTTTTTTGGTACGACTTATACAGGACTTCCCCACCATTCTTCGATCAAATCTGAAAAAATTATTCCATTATCTAACCATTTAAGTACTTCTTTCTTGACGACCTCCTTCATAATTGGGTTAAGTCTTCGTCGATGTTGCACAAAAGGTTTACAATCATCTTTCATTCTTATTTTATGCATGCAAATCGAAGGGCTTATACCTTTTAAATCAGAAATTGACCATCCAATCGCAGTTTTATGTTCCCTTAAGACATGCAGTAGTTTTTCCAATTGATTTTCTGTAAGGGAAGAAAAAACTATTACCGGATATGTTTTGTTGTCGCCTAAGAATGCATATTGAAAGAATTATAGCACGAATAATTATAAAAGTTTCGCAGAGTTTATATGTAATTACAGATGTGACCACATCCACAATCACATGCAGCGGAATTTTTAAAACAGAAACAAGACATAAGATAAAAATTTATGTACAAGCCAACTAGCTTGTAGATGTGTCAATATGGCGAAACGCTCCACTAGTAAAACTGTTTGATTCCGTATACAAAGAATACTAAAATCAACTAGTAGAAAATCAATGAAAACTCCTATCTAGAGTAGATCTGATCTATGTAATTCAACTCATCCAACAATAGACATGTATGGACTACGTTAATCACAATACTAAAAACAATGGATGAAAAAGCTAACAAACACAATCTGCAGGACTATATGTGATCTCAGATGTAGCCACATTCGAGATCGCATCCAGGGCAGTGAGACTCCTTGTGCTTGAATGACTCTTAATTCTCTCAAGACTCCTGTATCTCTGGTGTATTTCTTGTGTACTGATTATGCACGTCATCTTCCCTTTATATAGCCGTCCAAACCCTTCAAGAGACCTAATACACAAGGAAATAAGATATATACAAATATATAACAAGTAAATCACTTATGTTAAGAAACAAGATAACTATCCAAGAGTCCTAATATATCAATACCATATCAATATGATTTCTTTCCTAATCTAAATAAGTCTTAATCATACCATAAGGCTAGAAAGGCAAAATAATTAAAACACAATCTTTGTAAAAATCGGAAATTGCCTTGGGCGAAAATTAACGCCCTAACAATCTCCCCCTTTTTGCCTTTCTGGACAAAACATATATCAAGCACAAATCAAACAAACTCCCCCTAAATCGCATGCACTAAAATCTCCCCCCCAAATGCATGTTGAACAAAATGCAGTCACTTTTAAGAGTACGTTTCAAAACAACAACAAACATTCAACAAAGCAATCAATTATCAAGTATCCAGAAAACTCCCCCTAAATCGAAAGTATCACAATCAAGATCAATCAACATTTTTCTCCTCCTTTTTGTCCAGAAAATATAGGTAACAAAATCATGTATGCTCCCCCTGACTTGGACACGTAAAAAGTTCATTTCATATTAAAAAATTTGAGGAGAATAAAGGATCACAAGACTCTGAAAGTTTTGGAAGACAAACATCGAAATGTGATCAAGAATAAAGAAAAGTCAAGATTTTCCATAAATTAAGATTCCAAAAAATATAGAAATAGAATCCCACAAATCAGTGACACTCTTAACCGAAGATATAGATAATTATGAGCAAAATCTATTCAAATCTTCCAAGTCATTCAAACTGTGTATAACCCACCAATCATATCCATCAAGATTTTCAAGATTTTGGGAAGAGAAAAATATTACTCTCGGATTATATATGGAAACCAAATCTCAGCAAAGTATCTAACATCACCAGGACATGCAAAACCTAATATATGCCTAAACGGGGAAAAAAATCGCACACAAGAGGAGATATGTGCTGCAACAATGGATATAAGTTTAAATGTTGTCACATTTTGAGTCACACTGTACTAATCCGATTCAATGAATCGCAACGATATCCCACTTTTCAAAATTCTCGAGTTTACTCCAATTTTTCCAAGTCTCATGAGGGAGTTAACCAGAAGGGAGCTTTCACTCAAATGCCATAGTAGGGATGTCAACGGGCGGGGGGGCCGGAGCCATCCCGTCCCCGTCCGCGACCGCGGGGAATCCCCGTCCCCGTCCCCGTGAGACAAACGGGGAAAAATGCCCCCGTCCCGTCCCCCGCGGGGATCCCCTACGGGGATTCCCCCCTTGCTTCAATATTTTTTTGCGAAAAATTATTTTTTTAAAAAAATAACTATTTTTAAATATTTAAAATATATAAATTATATAAAATAACTAATAAAACACTAATTAATAAAATAAATTAATTTTTTTTTGTCATTTTATTATATTTAATGTGGATATATTTATAATATATTATATATATTTAAAATATTATATTATATATTAATTTCGGTTCCTCATGGGAACGGGCAGGCGATCCTCCCGCGGGCGGGGAGTATGATCCCCGTCCCCGCCTGCCCCGCCAACGGGAAAAATTTCCCCATCCCCGTCCCCACGGGGAATTCGGGAATCCGCCTGCTCGGGCGGATCCCGCGGGAACGGGGATTCCCCGCCCACCGCCATCCCTATGCCATAGGTAGCTCTTTTTCACATGATCATGCATTTTTAAACAACGATAAGTTTGAAAAAATTAGTCACAAGGAATAGCTTCACACAATGGGTTGGTAGCTTTTTCCTATAAGGCCTCCAAACATGATCAAAACTTTATTAACAACTCAGGTACTGGGAAAAATATTATAATTTTTTTTATTGGAGAGATTAACTCACACCAGTTTTCCAAGAGAGACAATATATGAGACTAGTTCGAACCATCAATCCACTTTTCGCAGAAATGCATGATGAGCTTACTATGCATGAATGTCAAAAAAAATAAAAAAGAAATAGAGGAGAGGAAAAGAGATGCAGTGTTTGGATGTCACATCAGATGTGATGTGCAATATATGTTGTGACATCTCGTGTAATATTTTTAGAGAACACACAAACCGAGAGACTTCCTTAAATTGGAGAATCTCTAAAAATCCAAAGCCTTGGTGAAGATGTCATAGGCGATTTTCAAGTAGTAATACTCGATGCGAATTATATTTTCTCAACTAAATCTTGAATAAAATGATGTCTAAAATCGATGTGTTTAGTACGAGATTGTTAGACAAGATTTTTCGAGATATCAATCGCACTTAAGTTATCACAATAAATGGTTAAAATATCACAACGAAAATCATTTTCTTTTCTATTGAATTGATCAAAATCTTTATGCAAAGCATTATTCCGAAAATCATTAAACACATTTTTAGGCTCAGAAAAAGTGACACAACAAGAAGTTCTTACTATAGAACGAGTAGAAGATAAATACACTATTCTTACAATATCTCAATAGTTTACCATTTCTTTCCTTCTAATTCTTATGACTTCAGATACATCACCTATGACTTGAGAGATTTGATGATTCTTTTGAATTCTTCTTGGGGGATCTCGTCTTTCATTGATTATTAAATCATGTCCTTCCAAGTTTGCTTCAATATAAGGGTCATAATTAGTTTCATTCTCTGCAGATCTAGATGTTGTAGCAGATGTTATGACATCTGGGGCAACATCTTTTACGACATCTGGGACAACATCTTTTACGACATCTGTATCAGTAGTTGATTCATGATGCGAAGATGTGGTTGCAGATGTTGTATCATTCGGTATAACATCTGGTACAGACTGTGATTGTTGAGCCCATGACATTTCCATCAAGTCATCAAATGGGTCTTCTTCCATGGTTCCTGCAAGACTAGAAAGATCGTCGAATACAATATTTATGGATTCCACTATCGTCTTTGTCCGAAGATTATAAACTCGATATGCATGGCTATTTGAAGAAAATACTTTTGTCACCCTTTAAGCCAAATTGAGCAATGTTATCTCGATCATTCAGGACATAGCAAGTACAACCAAATACATGAAAATATTTGAGGCTTGGCTTCTTTCCCAAAATTATTTCATAAGGGGTCATCAAACTTCCAGGCCCCAATATGACATGCAGTATTTAGAGCTTCTGCCCAAAAACCTTTTGAAAGTCTTTTCAAACTCAACATAACACGGGATGTCTCATGTAATGTACGATTTTTCCTGTCTACCACTCCATTATGTTGTGAAGTTTTAGGTACGAAAATTTATGAGAAATCCTCTTTCTGTCACAAAAAGACGAGAAAGAAGAGTTCGCAAATTCTTTACCATAGTCCGACCTAATTCTAATAATTGTTAGCCTATAAAGATTAACGACTCTTCTATGCCAACTTCTAAATACTTCAAATATTTCAGATTTCTCACCTAAAAAATAGATCCAAGTATAATGTGAAAAATCATCAACAATCACAAAAAAAAATGTTTCCTTCCACCAATACTTTCAACTTCAATGGACCCATAATGTCCATATGAAGCAATTCAAAACACCTTGTGGGTAATGAAATATGGTAACATTTGGTGTGACACTCTTCTTTGTTTATCCTTTTGACAATTTCCACACACACTAGCATTCTTCATGCAAAATTTCGGGAAACCACGAACAACCTCAAATTTTACAAGATCCCTCATTTTCGTAAAACATAGATGACCTAATTTTTGGTGCCATAGGTCAGATTCATCAGTGTGTGCAGTGTGACACTTTTTTTATTAACAAACTGATAGCAGTTATCAGATGATCTTAAAATAACAAGAATACACGTGTTAGATTCATTAAAAACCTCACAAGATTTTTTGTTGAATTTGACATAGAGATTATCATCACACAATTGGCTAATACTAAAGATATTAGCATTTAGACCATCTACATGCAATATATTTTGTAGCCTAGGTAGTCCATCAACATTCAAAGTCCCCTTTCCAACAATATTTCCTTTAGCTCCACCTCCATAGGTCACATTACCACCATCATGCTTTACATAGTCAATCAAATACTCTAAAGTACTTGTCATGTGTCGTGAACACCCGCTATCAAAGTACCAAGATCCTACAATATTAGATCTCAAAGAACTATAGATAACATGACATTTAACATTAGATTTCTTAACCCAGACAGATTTTAAAAATTTTGAAATGTTATTACGAGGATGTCGTAACATTTCGGATGACATCCGATCATGCGAATTTCATTTGCCAAATCTGATTTTATTTTGTGACAAAACGACCTAATATGTCCAGGAGCATGACAATTAGAGATGTTAAAAGTGCCACGGCCCATTGGCCCGGACCGTTTAAACCGGTAAAAAAAAGGGTTAGGGCCGAATTATTTTGGCCCGTTTAAATCAGGGCCTTTTTGGCCCGGACCATTTAAATCGAAGCCCGTTAGGGCTAGCCTGAAGGTTAAAAGGGCTAGCCCGTCAGCCCACTATTTTTATTTTTTAAAAAATAAATATAGTTCTAATATTTTATATCTATTTTTATTATCTATTATTACTAGTAAATTTATTTTTAAAATTCACATCTCCCTCATCTTTAAGTTTAACTTTATTAAACAAGCTATAAATTCTTTTTTATTTATTTTATTTATTACTTAATTTAGTTTTTCATTTTTATTCGAAATAAGAAAATGTCACATGGTCTTATTAGATTATTTATGATATAACTTATATTTCTAAATGGTGCTAAATCTAATTTTATAATTTTGTTAATGCAACGTAATTATAAACATGCATGACTTTTTTTAAGATTAACCTTAAATGTTAACCTTAAATGTTATATATGATCGAGTTTGAAATTTTAAATTTAAATATATAATTTTTTTTTTTGACTATAGCCCGATAGTGTCCCGTTTGCGAAGCCCGCTAGGTTAGGGTTATGTTTCGATATTGCCACCATTTAACATCGGCCCGTTTAGTCCGGCCCGCTATGGTCTGTCCTATAGGCTAGTGCTGCCACCGTTTAACATCTCTTATGACAATAGTGACAAATAAAGTGGCGTTTACGAGGTTTAGACTTCTGTGAAAACTCTTTTTATTGTTGGAGGAATATGAGGATTCTTCATGTTCTTTTGCTTTAACAAACACAGGAGTTTTATAACCAATACCACCTTTATAATCACTACCTAAAGAAAGAATATCATCCAGTTTTGTTTTCTCAAAATTAAACTTCTTCATGGTTTCAAGGGAATCTTCAAGTTTAGAATTTACCTTTTCGAAATTGAGATCCTTCTTCGTAAGGGCAGCTTCTAGCCTGGTAATTACTTTCTTTTGTTCATCATTTTTCTTCTTGAGTCGATCATTCTACTTCTTGAAGATTTCACTCAATTTAATCCTCTTTAGCCAATCTTTATACAACTTTGTGTACGTCTCTTCCAAGCTTTCATCATCTGAATCATCATCATGTTCAAGTTCTTCGGATGTGAGTTCGGATGTGATCAATGTAGGTGTGATCACATCTCGGCCACGCCTCGCAACACCTAAAAATTTATTTGGAGAGATTTCCTATCTTTCATGAAGGTTGTCGAACCTTGTGATCTTTTTTTTTGGGTAGCGTTCTCATCGTCGATTCATTGTCACTTAAGGTGACACTCAAACTCATTCCCTTTTTCAAAAAAATATTTGCACATTTTTCAACATAATGACCATATCCAGAACAAGCCCTACATCTAACAGATTCCAAAGTTTTGTTATCAAACATTTTCTGTTTTTCAACTGAGGGATGAAAAGTAGGTTATTTTGAATATCCATGCTAACAAACACTCGTGGATTTTAGTGTCTTCAAGTGTATGCTCTAATACCAATTGAAAGAATTATAGCACCGATAAATTGTAAAAGCTTCATAGAGTATAGATGTAATTGCAAATGTGATCACATTCACAATCACATGCGTGGAATTTTTAAAAAAAACAAGACACAAGATAAAAATTTATCTACAAGAAAACTAGCTTGTAGATGTGCCAATATGTCAAAACTTTCCACTAGTAAAACCGTTTGATTCCATATACAAAGAATACTAAAATCAACTAGTAGAAAATCAATGAAAACTCCTATCTAGAGTAGATCTCATCTATGTAATTCAACTCATCCAACAATAGACATGTGTGGATTACGTTAATCACAATACTAAAAATAATGGATGAAAAAGCTAACAAACACACTGCGGATCAATGTGATCTCAAATGTAGTCACATTCGAGATCGCATCCGGGGTAGTGAGACTCATTGTGCTTGAATGACTCTTAATTTTCTCAAGACTCTTATCTCTCGGTGTATTTCTTGTGTCTCACGATTATGCACGTCCTCTTCCATTTATATAGTCGTCCAAACTTGGGATGGCAATGGGTAGGTATCCACCAATTTAAGAGTATCCATATCCGAACCCTATAATATTATTACAACCCGTACCCATCCCAAACTCGATTAAAAAGTTACTCCTATTACCCATACCCGTCCCAAATTCATTTGTTAATACCCACATACTACCAGTACCAGCCCAAAACCAATTTATTTCATAAAAAAATATGAATACTTAAAATGGTTATTTAAATAGGTAATCTAAAAATATAAATTATTATATAAGACTATTCATCAACTAAATTAAAAGAAGCACAAATTTAATTGATCAACTAATACATCATTTAATCCATATAATAATATTATCAAACATCGAGTTCTTTCAAGCTTGGCAAAATAAAAGAGGTTGACAAGACCACATATTCAAAGAAAATAACAATTCTATATATTTTTGCCCAAATTGGAAATCTTTGTTGAACTTCCAAGAATAAATGTATCCCCGCCAAGTGAAAAAAATAGGTAGCAATTACTTATTAATTATTAGAGAACAACTAAATATGTATATCAATATGAACTTATGTTTACAAAAATGTTACTTACTTCTTGGAGAGAGTCATAAGATCAATCAATATCGTCTTCAATAGTACATAAACAATTAGAATCTGCAGTTGAACAAGAACTTATAAAAATAAAATGACAAAAAGGGCAACATTGTAAATATTATTAGAACCTTTATTTTGAAACAAATTGAAACATAAAGAAATTTTTTTATATTACCTTAAAGTAGTTGTCCACACGGTCTTACGCAGAACACATTAATGCTTCTAAAGTATCGAAATGAAGCCTACTACGATGAATGCTAACAACTTTTCCACCAAGATCTAAATGCATATTCGGATGCAACTATAGATATTGGTATTGCTAGAAAATCTCTAGCAATCATTTGCAATGTTGGATATTTTAACCCATTTGATTTCCACCAATTTAGAATATCAAACTCTTCACTCCAAGGCAACACCGACTCATCAAGATAATAATCCAACTCACTCTTCACATAAGCACTACTAGAAGAAGAACTAAGAAATGCAACCAAGTTGTGTAAGTCATTCTTTTGAGAAAGAGATGGAGCTACATCCATAGGTTGAGATTTTCTTGGTTTGGACACTCTAGATTGATACTTATTAACCAAATTGTAACAAGTTTGTTTAACTTGGTCAATTTGCTTAATCTAACGTCGTCACCATATATGATAGGAAAATAATACTCTACCACTTTCAACTTGTATCTAGGATCCAAAACAACAAATTCTACAACCAAAACTATATGCACAACACTCCAATATTTCTCAAACTTATCAAACATTTTCTTATACATGTCTCTAACCATGCCATCATCACAAACCATCCACTCCACTAGGGAATTTCTTATTTGACAAATGGAAATAAAGAAGCAATTTGCAGTTGGAAACTTTCTTCCTAAAAATAACTCGGTAGCATTATAAAACGCTTCTAGTTTATCAGCAACTTTTAAAGTAGTAACCCAATCATCATCAGAAGGCACATCACTGTAAGATTTTTCCCAAATTTTCAACCTAGGGAAATCATCTTTATACTGAATTGCTGTTTGAAGCATAAAAAATGTGGAATTCCAATGAGTTTTACAATCCAAAGATAACTTTTTGCGACATGGTATCTTCAATTGTTTGGCCATGTCTTCAAATTTTTCTACTCTTTGAGGAGTTGCTGACCAAAATGCTACACCGGGATCGATTCTCATAAGTGAGTTATCAATAACAGATAATTCATCTTTCACAACAAGATTTAAAATATGTGTGGCACATCTCATATGCAAAATCTTGCCATCACATAAAAGATCACCATACAATTTTTTCATAATTATCTAAATCATACCATCATTAGAAGAGCAGTTATCAACAGTAACTGTAGAAATCTTAGTCTCAATGTTCCACTTTGCTAAATCCTCCATCAAATTCTTCACAAGCTCTTCTTTGGTATGTGGAGATGGGACATATACAAACCTACATATTGCAAAAATAATACAATAATGATAAAATATCAAATAAAATTTGAAGTTGTGTAATATGTGTAGAATGTGAACTAACTAATATTTAATATACCTCAATATAAGACTTTGTAGTACCCAAGAATCATCAATGTAGTGTGCCGTGATAGACATATAACCTTTCTTTTGATTCGATGTCCATATATTAGCAGTAATGGCTACTCGACTCTTAAGATTCTCCAACTCTTTATATAATTTTTGAAACTCTATATCATAAATAAAAAAAATATCCTTCTTGATAGTGTTTCGAGAAACCATCTTGGAGAGAGGTTGGAGGCTAGCAATGAACCTTCGAAATCCTACATGATCAACAATTGAAAGAGGATATTCATGTAAAATTACTGCACATGCCAACTCTTTTCTTGATTTTTCTTGATCAAAAGTGAAGTTCCCAAATTTAACCTTCCCGTCAAGGTTTCTATCCACTGCAATGTTCTTTTGCTTTTGAGTCTCAAAGCATTGGACGATGCTTTTGTTATTTAAACTTGCACATGTCTCCAAATGATTATGCAAAGACTTGGTTCCATTTTTTCTTAAAGCTTTGAGTCTTGTTTTGCAATGAAAACAAGTAGCCCAATCAATTCCATCTTCATTACTTTTTTCAAAATGATCCCAAACTCTAGATGTTAACTTTCTTTTTCTTGAAACTGAGGGGGTTGTTTTGTTACAAGTAGCAGTAGGCGCGGAAGATAGGGGAGTCATTGGGTTCTGTTGGATACTAGGAGTAGCAGATGTTTCAAACATGCAACTATCAACTTGTTCATTGACATTTGGATTTGACATTTTAAAACCTACAAATCAAAATTCAACAAGTTAATAAACCACAATAGAGACAACATATTATACATAATACTTTTTCAAAATATATACATACATATATATATAATTGAATCAAAAATCTGACTGGAATTTCGAAAATCTGATATTATGATTTTGAATGACAATTTATTATTATACTAATCATGGTATTAGAGATTTACCTATATTAACGCCATAAAACATATTTCAAATGGTCCGGAAGAGGTTAAGTTACGAGAGCCCGGGAGTTCGTTTTTCAATTTTTCAGCTAAAAATACTTGTCGCACGGTCGGGTTGTATGAAACCACACGGCCGTGTGGGATTGGGACGTTAGAGTCTGATCGCACATGTTGGCCATGTGAGATCACACGGGCGTGTGAGAATTCAACCCTTGGTCGCACGGTCCGGTCGTGTTGTGTCACACGGCCGTGTGACTTGAGGTCTTCAACTGCAGTGTATCGCACGGCCTGACCGTGTTGTATCACATGGTTGTGTACGTCTAGAGGTGTGAATCACACGGCTGGGCGTGTTGCTCCACACCACACGTGTGGGATGTCCAAAACGCCGTTTTACTCTATTGTCTCTTCTGTGAATATAAGGCAAGCACAAAATCGATAACCTCATTGTTAGTAATATCCAAACATATACCTTGGGATTCCACTGAGTGACTTAAGCACCATTCCAATGCGTCTTTCATCACAACTTGTTCAAACTCAGTTTCCATGCATGCAGTTAGCACATCAATCACATTGCAATGTTCGACGTTTTCATGAAACTGCATAGCTTTGTAAATCGAAAATAATATGTGTTCATCATTTACTCGCAATATTAATTCACTTTTTTGCACATCGATTAGTGCTTTACCTGTGGCCAAGAATGGTCTTCCCAGAATTAATGGGACCTCTCGGTCTTCTTCCATCTCCAACACAATGAAGTCTGCTGGAAAGATGAATTTGTCTACCTTCACTAACACGTCTTCAATCACCCCTTTTGGATATGTTACCGAGCAATCTGCTAATTGTAGGGTAATTGTCGTAGGCTTCACTTCGCCTAATCCCAGTTTTCGAAATATTGATAACGGTATCAAGTTAATGCTAGCACCTAAGTTGCATAGTGCTTTATTAAAGGTTGTTCCCCCTATAACGCATGGGATCATGAAACTCCCGGGATCCTTGCGCTTTTGAGGTAACTTCCTTTGAATAATTGCACTACACTACTTTGTCAGTTTCACCGTTTCATGTATGGGATTTTTCTTTTCTTTGCCATGATATCTTTAAGAAATTTCGCATAGTTTGGCATTTGTTCTATTGCATCCGCATAAGGTATATTGATTTGAATTTTCTTAAAAATTTCCAAAATTTTTAGAAATTGATCATCTAATTTCTTTTTCTAAAACCTTTACGGGAAAGGGATAGGTATCTCAGTTCTTGCAATAGTTGGAGCAGATTTTACCTTTTCTTTTTCCACAGGAGGTGGCGCCACCTCTTGTGCCTTGTCCTGCTCCTCGATTGCTTCTATTTCTTGATCAATTGGCATCTTTGGACTTTCATAACTTGTTCCACTCCTCAGACGAATGGATTGGCACTATTCTCCCGGATCTATCCTTGTGGCTTTCGGGAATTTGCCTTTTTGGTGTTGGCCATGTATTGATGTAGCAATCTGCCCCACCTGCTTTTCCAAAGATTTCAATCTATCATTCATGTTAGCATTTAATTAAGTTACCTGATCCTCGATTCTGTCTATCTTGGCTTAATCCTGGTTTAGTCAAGCTCGAGTTTCTCTGATGAATGAAGTTAGCATCTCTTCTAAAGATGGTTTCTGCTTCCTTTGGCGACTGGATTATAGTAAGGTTGTGTCTGATTATTTCTATAGTTGTATAGCCTTGCTGCCCTACAAAATTTGCTTCCTCCACAACCACTGCTACCTCTCTTGAAGCTACTTGTTGCATCGCATCCAGTTTCATACTTAGCATGGATATTTGTTCTGTGAGTATGATGATTTTATCCTCATCCTAAATTTATGCGATACGTCTATCCTCGGATATCTCGGATGGTCATTGGTAACTATTTTTCTCCATCTCCTATAATAAATCTAGTGCCTCCTCAGGATATTTTCCTAGTAGTGTACCCCCAGATGCAACATCTATAATTGTTCTTGTGTTGCCACTCAAACCATTATAGAAATACTGGACCAGTTGGTAGTTAGGATATTCGTGTTGAGGGCACTTCCTTAGCAATTCCCTGAATCTATCACATGCTTCATATAGTGGCTCAGCATCTAATTGCCTAAACTGTGCGATCACATATTTCAGTTGCAGCGTTTTACTAGGGGGAAAGTATTTGGCTAGAAACCGTTGACTTAGTTCTGCCAATTTGCGGCTGGTGGTGTTAGAGAGTATAACCATCCCTTAGCCTTATCGCGTAGAGAGAATGCGAAAAGGCGGCATCGAATGATATCCTCGAAACACCATTCATTTTAACAATGATCGCAAATTTCTAAAAAGTGTGCCGGATGCGCGTTTGGATTCTCAACGACTTACCCCAAATTGGTTTTGTGACACCATCCGGATCAATGCTTGGTTTTTTCAAAATTATTTGCATTGATCGGCACACGAGCCACACCCATTAAGTTTGACTTACCTTCGGCTGGAAATAGTCCCTAACGGCCCTTCTCGCGGGCTTTTCCATAATTCGGTCCTGAACGCCGACCCCTGGTGGGCGCTCCTCATTGTTTCTGTTGTCCACTACGTTTGGATTTGTCCCATCCGCCATTGCTTTGGCTCTTTTCCTTAGTTACTTTGTTGTCTTTTCGATTTCCAAATCAATGGGTATTGGCTAGGTCGATCTGGAACGCATGATCATGCACTATCTGCACTAAACAAAAACAATGTTAGAACCGAACAAAATAAAATAATTAAAAAATAATAATTTCGAATTTTTTGAATATTTTTAAAAAATAAAAATTATGCTTCAATTAAGATTGAACTACTTATTACTATATCTAAGTAGAATCTAATCAATCTCCGGCAACGACGCCAAAAACATGTTCGCCAAAAATATTTTTGATCAAACAAATGCAAGTATACAGTGTAGTTTATAGAATAATGGCAAGCAAGGTCGTATTCCTCAAGGATTGATATTTGAAACACTTAGACTATAATAACATCGCATTCCAATTAAAAGAAATAAATAAATTTGCGAACCCCACAAGTATTTTCAACAACTACAGGAGTAACCTTAGGCACATAATCTCAACATGTTTCTTCAATATTAAATTCAAGTAAAGTTTTAAAACCAATTTATACAATTCTATGGGTTCAATTTCTAAGTTAGTCTATTCTCCTCCCCCGCGATGCATAAACAAGAGATTAATAACAATTGTAGGTCTCTCGACTCGATACAATCTGTTATTAACTCCCAAAAGATCTATGAATGAATGACTCCCCACAGACAGTTGTAGGTCTCCTGACTCGATACATCCGTTTATGTCTGAATTCGATTTCCGTCTTTGTTAGAACTCCTCTTCCGAATTTCGCACTAACAAATATGGCATGCTAATTATTGATCAGATAAAACGCAATTAAGAATAAGCACTCGAATTCATAAAATAGAAAGCATGAATTATTTAAGAAAACAAATAATCATATTTAACATAAATTCATAGTTTCGATTATGCCCATAAGATCAGAAAGATATGTCAACCATTGATTACAAACTCATAGATAAATTCGAATCAACATTATTACATCGTTTAAGCACAGACATGAGTTCTTAAACATAGAAAGAAAACCCCTTCTTATCATGATGGATTCTCCTTCTAAGCCTTCGAAGCTCTTGTGATCCCCTGATGCGAAAGCCTTGTGGTGTTCTTCGAGACCTAACCTTCTTCGATTAGAAGATCTTCGACTCTTGCGTTCCTGTGTAATTTTATGTGTTTTCTCCGTATAAGGTGATATCGTTTCGTGCAAGCTTTGGGTCTCTTTTATATATGTTTGGAGAGATCACTTGTAGAGTTGGAATGGGAAGAAAACTCTTAAAAACGCGTCAAGACAGAGTCCCACTCGGCCTGGCCATGTGGCATCACACGGCCGTATGGTCTTGTCAAAGCCTTTCCCACACGGTTGTGTGATCCTACATGGGCGGGGTGGTGCGGTTCTCTATCCTTCCCACACGGCCATGTGGGATCACACGGTCCGGCCGTATGGCCCTGGTTACGTCTCCTGTTTTGCCCAACTTCACACGGTTGTGTGGTTTCACGCCGGCATTTCCACACGGCCGTGGGACACCACACGGTCCGACCGTGTGAAGTGTTTTTGTCAATTTCTTTTGTTGTTTTGATCTTCTCTTCGAATTCGTCAGTCTTAGCGGGCATTCCAACTGATATTTCTTCGTTTTAAACTCCGTTTCCTATAAAAATTACAAGAATACGCAGTATCATGCCCTTTTAAGGAAACCAAGTTAAAACATACAAAATATGCGTGCAAATATATCAAATATATATTATTTTAAGCCAAAAAATGCACGTATATTTTACACACATCAGATATCCAGTAGGCTACACTGCAATTTAGTCTTGTAACCTCTAATTATATATAGGGGTTGACAAAGATATATAATCCTGCAAAAAAATATGATTTGCAAAAAATTTCATAACTTGTTCATATATCGATTGATGTGAAACCAATTTTGCTAATTTAGACATCCTTCAAGTGAGTTAGAATATTGGTAGGGATAAAAACTCAAGAAAGAAATTAAAAACTCACGAATTGGAAGATATCATTGATCACATATATACAGTTAAGCAAAATTGGTTTGCACATCACTAGATTTGGTCGGAACATGTGGGTATTATCGACAAATTTTTAAATTTTTGGTCACCATGAGAGTAAAATCGAGAGTTTTGTTAAAGTTACAAGACCTCTTTTACAAAATAGTGATTTTGCAGGACTAATTATCGCCAACTCCCTATAGTACTAATATAACCAAAATTGCAATCTAGCGTTTCTAAGTATTATGTTAATGAACAATGTTGGCATTAAATTATACAAACAAAGTTAAATACTAGGCCTAGTACACAAATAGTTTGAAAATAAATAAATTAGGATCTCTGCTCATGCTATAATTTAGACCAAAAATAATAAATAAAAAATTGTCTCTTTATGAACGTGCCATAGTATTATTCATAAACTTATAGCAATATTAATAGTTAAAAGTTGACTAAATAATATAAGAATGACTGAAAAGTTTATTGAGAAAAGAGAAATGAAGTTAGGCTTGAAAAAACTAAAGGAGTAGCTTCCACGATTTGACAAGAAAACAATACGATGCACGATAAGAGAAGTCGATAAAATTCAAAATTATAAGAAATGAATTCATTTTATCTCAATATAGTTATGAATTGTACCATATACCCACTTATGGAATTTCCTGAGTCTCCCGACTCGCCAACAATATAGTTGGCATTAGTTTTTAAGTCAAAACTCAAAATTTTGCGAGTCACTTTTTGCCAACCTTTTTCGCGCCTATTAAGTGATTTTAGGACAAATATTAAGTATTGTTTTGTTTGTAATTAGGGCTGCAAACGAGCCGAACAGAAATAGTCGAATAGAAATAGGCTCTAGTTCGATTCATTTAGTTTTTGGATCGGTTCGAGTTCAAAATTATTTGAATCGCGAATAGTTTCGACTCGTAAAAGCTCATTTAATATATTCAACGAGCTTAGCTCGAGTTCGGCTCGTAAAGGATCGTTTAAGCTTTAGCGAGCTTAGCTCGAGCTCGGCTAAATAAAAGGCTCGTTTAAGCTTTAACGAGTTTAGATCGAGCTCAGCTTGTAAAAGGCTCGTTTAAGATTAAACGAGCATAGCTCGAACTCGACTCGTAAAAGGCTCGTTATATACTCGAGCTCGAATTCGGGATCTTCAAAGCAAACTCGAGCTCGTTAAAGATCGAGTTCGAGTTTGTTAACGCTTAAAATGTATGCTAAATTGTCCTTATTCCTTAATCAAACTTCATATTAAGACTAAATCTTTTGTAGTAGCAATACAAAAGTAAAAATCAAATGCATAAATAATATCTAAAAATTTACATATTATGAAAAACCCAAACTATAAATGAAATTACCATAAGTTTTTAGAATCATAATTAACTAATAAATTTTAGTTTTGGATAATTATTAATAACATTTACTGCTTTAAAATTTATATGCGATCTTTTAAACATTTGTAATATGCTTCTATATTATGATTTTATGATAAAATAATACTAGTTGATGATCATATTAATTATTAAGTCTAAATTTATGATTAATATTAGGTAAGTCTCGTGTGATACACGAGTTTTGTTAGTTTATTTAGACTAAATACTTCTTAGTTCTCACAAAACTATTCGGTAATTTTTAAATATTTTTTAACAAAACCAAATAATTGAAAAATATCCAAAACCAATACTTTTTTTAAATAAGCCTCAACTAGAAGTCTATAACAACACTAGTGTGCTATATGAGATTTGTTCAAAGATAAAATTTAAAAGATAATGTATATAGAATCCTTGATTTTTAGATTATTTGTTATCTTTTAAAATTATTATCTTTTTAAAATCATGTTTCATCTTATATTCCATCGTATAGATGATTGCCCTCGTGTATACCACTTATTGTATTAAATTTGAAGCATAAATCAATCCTAAATTAGGGTATTTAATATGGTAAGTACCCATGACAATCATATGTGTAATGAAATATAAGATGAAACATGATTTTGTAATAGATCTAAGATCCCATCCGACAACCTCATATACTATGTTAGGTAAGCCATATACAATAAGTTTGATCAAGTAATGGAGATATGGAAATTTGAAATTTAAAACTTGAAATATTTAGTCTCACGAACTCATCATAAACCAGGCGTACACCACTAAGGGGGCGAATATTTAGTATTTTATTTTAATCTATAGGTTGCAATATATGATATATTATATTATAATAAAAGGGCCGATCACCACCAACCACCCGGCCCCTAACATACGTGGGTACATCACAGTGAACGACTGAACGTGCCTGCTCTCTTCTCTCTTTAAATCTAATAATTTCGGTATGCTAGAGGGGGAGAAAATAAAAAGAAAAGAGCTAGCATTTAAACTTTGCAAAAAGATATAAAGTATTAGTACAAATTATCATTTTCCAAACTTTATATAATTCTCCTGTTAAGATCTTCTTGGATGATTATGTTCCTTTCACCATATCTTTGGCATTACTATTGATCTATTAATGTTATGCATGCATATATGATATATTTATATAAACTAATTCTTCTTCTTCTTTCCTTATAATGCTGTAAACCAATAAATTAATAAAATACAAAGTACTGTGTTTCACATGCCCCTGTAGTTAACATATATAGACGTAATTCGGTGGGGCTAGTCCGGATGGGATTTTCTATCCCGGAACGGTGTTTATCTCCATTCCAAGCGCATGGATGTGATTGTGCCGTGTATAGAAATTACCATATTAATTTTGAAGCATATATCAAGCCTAAATTGTGGGTTTTTAATATGGTAATTTCTATACACGCGTAATCAATCATCGTGTGGTGGAATTGGAGATAAAACACCGTTCCTGAATAGAAGATCCCATCCAAGTCCCGAGAGGATTCACCGAGAGCGATGGCTTAATACCCTACTTTTGATGAGGAGGCTCAATTATTTATATATATATATATATACACAGATTTTATCAAGTCGGTTTTATATAAGCCCCAAAAAATTAACAAAAAAATATACGAGGTGACTTTTTGTTTTCAAACTTGTACTAATTTGTTTTTTTTTTTTATCTAACTTCTAAAATACCAAATCCTGCCCTTTTTTGTTTTCAAACTCGTACTATTTTTTTTTTTTTATCTAACTTATAAAATACCAAATTCTCTTTTTATTTTGGTAATGAGCCCCAAAAAATCTGGGCCGACCATGTGATGGTGGCATGAAATGTATCTCAAATCCATATTACACAAGAAACTTGAATATACATATTTGATTGTTAAAACATCCTATTATATAAAATTTACCATAAGGATAAAAAAGTATTTGTTTATGTTCCGACCTTATGGTAAATTTTATATAAAATGAAATTAAAGAACACATAACCACAAAAAATGTAGTCCAAAATAACCTAAGTTCAAAGCCTAGGTAGGTAACTAGAGGTCAAAAAAAGTGTTGTATGTAAGCCAAAAGTAGCACGAGATATCTCATATTTCAGTACATTGAGAAAGCTATCACTCACAGCTCATAGTGCCTATAGTTTTAAAAATTCCATGTGGTGACCATGTGACAATTTCTCTTTCCTTCCAAAATCGATGCCTTAAGAATATTTTTTTCTTTGTGGACCCATTCCCCCCTTCTCTTCTTCCCCATGTTTTTCGGATCGTGCCAATTTTCCTTTTTCCTTTTTATTTTTTGCCTTTTTAAATTGCCAATTCTTGATTTGGCTTGTCCTTACGTCTTAGAAATGGATAATATGATTGTACAATTATGTGATTTAGTAGCCAAAAGTATAATGAATTAAATAATTTGCTCTTTTTTTTTAGGAGAAGGGCAGTCTGAAAATCAATATAAAGTAATTAATTTCGGCGAAATTATGGATATGACATTTGGTCCAAAACTCCAAATCACACACACATGTTTATGCATACATAGGAAAGTAAAGATAAATTTTGGTGCCTACTTGTAATAATTAATTAATTCAGAAACTTTTAAGTTATATGTTCCCAATCCTTCCTCGTTTTTTATTATTAAGGTTGATGTTAATATAAAAAATATTAGCTAGCTAAAAGAAATATTTAGTATTGGAACTTGGAACTATGGTCTTTATTTACTTGTATTGGCCCAATTATTTTGTTTATGATAAATCATAATTATATTTCTTTTATTTAATTATGTCGTTATTTAATAATTCATCCGCCAATTGGTCCATGGGTCCAAGCTTATTATTGAACAATCCCATGAGGCCGTTCGTTATATCCGACCCACATTTATAGTGGCTCACGCACAAACTTTATCCTAGAAGACCCATGTGGCTTCATCAACCTGCGGATATAAAAGGTTTTCCCATTTGTTAGTATTCTCGATTAATTAGTCTCAATGAATATTCTTTTGCTCTAGATTTTCTCTCAGTCTCAATTGAGACGACTTGAGCGTCGGAGGATTCTCCAGGATAACCCTGTATGGTCGGTCTCATGTTTGTTGAATCATTTTGGGCAAGTTCTCATTACAAGAACTACCAAACAGGAAAAAAGTTAGACTTTTTATCGAAATCTTGAGTTCGAATGATCTGCCTTAAGCAACATCAATAAAAAATATGGAATTCAATTATTGTTCACCTAGAAAGTTTTTTCTTGTATACTCAACTAATAAATATATACTGCATATATGGCGTTAGAGCTTACAAAATGTTTTACCCATAGGTATAAATTATTTTTGCAGTGAAGGCAATTATATATATATTGTTAATTATATCTAAATATCAAAAAATAAATTATCAATCATAATTCAACTAATATAAAGTACCAATTAATCAAAGAATCAAACGAGTTACGATTATCGACCATATATCATTTATCAACAATAATATTTATGTTAGAGTAGTATAATTAAATATTAAATAACTCACCTCTCTAACAACATAAACTTTTAGATGAAATGGTCATTTAATATGATATCAGAGTTAGCCAAACAACAGGTCCTCGGTTCAAATATCATCGCCACCCATAAAAATTTCCACATGTTAGCTAGGCTTCATAAACAACCGAATATTAATTAATGTCACACTTTTCTAACAAAAAAACTTTTAAATGAGTTGAGAGCTCAATTTCTCCATAGTTAAGATTTCCTCGTAACAAGTCCACATATATATAAACATACAAACATGAATAATATAAAGAAAAAAATAAAGAAAGAAAATTTCACCAATCTTATTGTTCCTATCAAATCATACAGACATTTTGGTGGTTTAAGGTGCTTTCAAGTTTCAACCTCTATTGTCCTCAAAAAAAAAAAGTTTCAACCTCTATTCTATACCCTATCCCATAGGAAATTTGCAAAGTCATTCATATTTCAGATCATGAGCTTATCAATCTTGATATAAGTTAAGAAAGCTTTGTCTGTCTTGTTGAATATTATGTTGCACCACAACAAAAGTTACATTTGTTAGGTTTACATTGCATCAAGAGGTGGTAGACTTAATAATCTTTGTATGTATTCTCGCAGTTTATATGGGCGATTCTTAAGAGCGATACTGTTTTTCAAAAACTAGTCATGTACAAACATAAAACATAGGTATAAAAAAATAATAATATTTGTCTGTAATAACTATACATATAATCAGCGTAAAAAAAATAAAAATTAAAAATATTCTCTTAGCTAGCTAGGGTTTTTAACATGTGGGCCATCAACTTCCATGTGCTTGCATGTGCTGTGTCTTTCTCTGATTGGCCCACCACCAACCCCCTTCTTTCACCAAATAAATGGGCTTTATTCACTTTCTTTCCCCTTCTCAATTCTCATTCTTCTCTTTCTGTGTTTGTCTAAATTTCTTGGTTTTCCTAATTTGTTGGATCCCAAGAAATTTTTTTACCTTATTGTTTTTTTTTTTTTTTTGGTTTTGCTTTTCTGTCAGATAGTTTTAACACCTGGAATTCTGCTCTTCAATTCATCAATGAAAGCAAGGTATGCATTTTTTTTTTTTTGTGAAATGCAAATAAGTTCATTTTTCATGCTAGCTAGCTAGTTAGAGAAAATTAAATTTGAAAGTTATATATTCATTCGGATTCATTATTATTCTTATGTACTAATAGTCCAATATCCATTATTAATTTCCAAAAATATTTTGCATTGCACTAGGGAATCGGATAGTTGTCGGTCGTGGGTTCAATTCCCTGGAGGATTTATACACAAAAAAATAAAAATTGCATTGCATTATTTTCTCGCTTAAAATAAAGAAAATGCGCCATATATAAATTAATAAGACCTATTTGATATTGTCAATTTGTAATATTGTATATATTTTAGGATAATTAATTATATTCTTTTGTAATTTTTTACTTGAGGCTCGTTACAATAATCTTATTAGACTTTGATTTGTATCATTTAATATCAAGAATTTAATCATATTACATATTATTATATCATGTGCTACATTTTTCTTGAAAAACCCTTTGTAAATTTCATCATGTTTTTATAACTAAATTTCTTCCTATGCAGAATGCAAAATTCATCATCATCAGCAGCATTACTGAAACAAGAATTCCTGAAGAAATGGATAAATGGCCTCCAAACATACACCAACACCAAAAAGGAAATGACCATTTTGGACAGAAAAAATGCCATAAAATTGTCAGCAGATATTGCCATTGCCTCAACCAGAAACTTTTCGACTAACTGGAGCCGGGCCGTTATGGCCGACGTTTCTAAAAACGTCGATGGATCGAGTAAAATCGTTACCGAAAAAATATTAGGCCGAAAAGAAACGTGTATAATCAAATGCAGCAAAAATATTATGCGAAAAAGCCGTTTATTGGCTCATCGGAGAAGGGCAATTAGGAGAACTATTGGACGTACAAGTGTTAAAGCTGCCAGTGCAATTGCGAAGGAACTTGTGAAGAAGAGGACCCGTGTGCTTAAGAGACTTGTACCTGGTGGAAAACAAATGAATGAGATTTGTTTGATTAAGGAAACCCTAGATTATATAGCTTCTCTTCAGGTTCAGGTTGATGTAATGAGAAATATTGCTAATGCTGCTGATCATCAGTGTTTGGATTCTACAGAAAGGTCACTATTGTGATTAATTTTTCTTTACATATTATTATTTATTTCAGTTTTTTTCTTTTTAGTTTATTGTTTCCGTGTATAGATGAAGAGTACTAATACTCAGGTTAATTAGTTAATTACTATAGAGTTAAATTTGGCTACCTAGCTTTTGTGTTTTTTATTTTTGTTTAATTGGTTGGCGCTTATTAAATATATATGGAAAGAATTTGATCAAATTTAATGTAAATTTGATGCAAGAACTGTTGGGAAAAACGATCCTCATTCATTCCTAGGACAAACAAAAATAATTGAGAAATAAAATAACAACAAACCACAACACAAGATTTACGTGGAAACTCCAAAACCGGAGAAAAACCATGACCCGCAGAAAGAATTCTACTTTGTATGAAAAATTTATACAATCACACAAAAATTCTCTCCCGACTCCCGACTCCAATACTCTCATACTATTACAAATCTTTGACTAACTCACACATTTCTCCCAATTCTACAAAAGAATACAAGAAAGGAATTTAGAAAAATCAAAATACAAAGATTATAGTGTATTTGATTGACGTGTAAGACTAAATCAAAACACATGGGTTCCTAAATAGCCTTAAGGCTCTCATCCCTTTTGTTTCCCAACCTGTGGGACAAAAACCCCTTCTTCTATTTTGTGTACCAAAACCAACAAACTCCACTCATGGCAAAAATAAAAGAAACTTCATGATTCTCAACCCGAGAACCATCATTCTCAAACCAGAGAATCTACTCCACCATATAAGTAGACCACTTAGAATAAACCATTCTAAGAATTTCAATCGGCACATGTCGAAAAACCCCGAAAATTCATGGTGCAACTTCTAGCTCTTGCTCTCCTAAGTCCTTGACCATCGACATAACATCCACCACACACCCGCATCCATGCCAAGTCAATGCGCTGTGTGTAAACTTGAGGACCTCGCTAACACCATCACATCCTTTTTCATGACAACTAAACACATGCCATAAGGATGCACATTTTCTCCTCGGAGAAAATCTTCATCAATCACAATGTTAGCCTTTGATTCGAGCTATTTGCCGCACCAACTCCACCTTGACAATTACGCTTTGTATGCCCAGGTTCTCCGCATTTCCAACAAACAACATTCTTGGAGTCTTTCTTCCTCCCTTTACTTATCACCACCGCTACCGAATTTTCTCAGTGGAAGTTAAGCCCATCACTCATTAGCCTTCTCTCTTGAGAAAGAAGTTTACCCGTGACTTCAGCAAAAATTAAAGTTTCCTTCCCATACATCAAAATCGGCTTCATGTGCTCATAGGAATGGGAAGAGACAAGATGAGTCGTAACGCCTTATCCTCATCTTCAATTTTCACTCCAATTGCCTCTAGCTCTGAGATGATGCCATTGAGTGTACTCAAATGATCCGAGATTTTAGATCCTTCGTTCATCCGCAGTGTGTGAAACTGCTCCTTCAAGTACAACCGATTTGAAATGCCCTTTGCTTGGTACAAAGCCTCAAGCTTTTCCCATAACTCCTTAGCATTTGAAATCCCATGCACATTTGCAAGAACATTCTTAGCCAAACACAGACGTATTGTGCTTGCGGCCCTAAATCCAGATCCTCCCAATCTTCATCACTCATACTAGTCTTTGCAGAATCTTTGTCGATGCTCGCTCGATTCGCCAAAGACCATCCGACTTAGTAGAACCGCCCGAACCCGACCTTCCTTTCAGCCAGCCTTGTAATCCGGATTGTATCATCACATCTTTGACTTGTACTTGCCACAAGCCAAAGTTGATTCTTCCATCAAACTTCTCCACGTCAAACTTCATTGAATTTGAAAACTTTGACATACCCGCTATACACCCCTAACCTAATGAATACCCGCCTCAAAAATCTTTTCGATGTGGAAGATTAGACAACGCCGCAACCACAGAGCATACTAAGAACTTTAAGAGACCCCGGAACCTACCTCTAAAGAAATCTTTTTCGATGTGGAAGATCGACACAAAGTGCAACCACGAGAGGATACTCGGAATTTCAAGAGACCCAACCCGGCTCGATACCACTTGTTGGGAAAAACGATCCCCATTCATTCCTAGGGACAAGCAAAAATAATTGAGAAATAAAATAACAACAAACCACAACACAAGATTTACGTGGAAACTCCAAAACCGGAGAAAAACCACGACCCAGAGAGCAATTCTCTTTGTATGAAAAATTTATACAATCACACGAAAATTCTCTCTCCGACTCCCGACTCCAATACTCCCACACTATTACAAATCTTTGACTAACTCACACCTTTCTCCCAATTCTACAAAAGAATACAAGAAAGGAATTTAGAAGAATCAAAATACAAAGATTATAGTGTATTTGATTGGTCACTTGAAATCAAAACACACGTGGGTTCCTTAAATAAATTTTTGCGCCCCATCCCTTTTGTTTCCCAACCTATGTGGACAAAACCCCCTTCTTCTATTTTGACACCAAAACCAACAAGAACTATATAATAGGACATAGGTCTTGAGGGGCCATGGGATAGCAATATTAATAAGCTCATGGTCACGTTTTATTAAGATTCTATTTTGGGAAAAATGCAAAATTAGTCCTAGTTTCGTAATATTAGTCCTGTAACTTTTGGAATTGTGATTTTAGTCTGCGTGTTTTGCCTTTTTTGCAATTTTGGTCGCTCACGTTTTTATTTGTACGATTCTGGCCCTATGTGCAAATTTGGTCCTAAGTGATATTTTAATATTTTTTTTATTTCCAAAAATGTCATTGTAGCCAAAATATTCAATACACGTAAAATCGAACTAATAGAAAAAGGTATCGGAGCTTATGTACTATTCACTTCTAAGTTAAATTTATTTATCATTTATATAATGTTGCCTAATGAGAGAAAAATTTTAGAATTATGAATTTTGATCAAAATACGAGATATGAGTTTAACATGTATTATTTTCTAATAATAGAAATACAAAAATACGTACAAATTTGACCAAATTGATTTTTTTTTTTACTTATAGGGCTGAAATTACCATAACCAAAAAGTATAAGACTAAAATTGCCAAAATTGTTATCGTTGTTGAAGAGCGAGAATTGTCATGGGCCCAAATTGCAACTTTAAAAGTTACGGGAATAATATTGCAACAACCCTATATTTTTAGGACCGAATTTGCAATTTCCCTTCTATTTTACAGCCAATGTGTATATAATAAATTCCTACGCATTAAATCTTTTTGCTAGTCATTGTTCATTCAATCATTCAACTGAAAATTTGTTTAATTGTATGAATGAATTAAGGTTGAGTTTAATCCCTTAAATTTTTCAAATTTTGTTTGGTTTAAAGAATTAATTTTGACGAGAAAATGAATGGTAGGGCACAGGAAACAAAATCAAAACAATGCGAAATCAATCGTTCGTTTGTTTGTTTGTTTGACCAAATAAGTTCTCAATTTTTTCATGGGAGAATGAATTTTCTCTAACTACATTCTCTCTCTTTTTTTTTTTTTTTCGTATTTCACTACAAATTAAAAAATCAAAAACATCTTCCCTGATTTTTTTTCTTTTTTCTTTTTTATGGTTCTTTCCTCATATTCTTATACAAAGAGTATTAGTTTACTGTGAAGGGCTGAAGATATTAATTTCAGTGCAATTTTCTCTGTGTATCAATTCTCAAATGTACATAAATTGATATATGATTTCACAATATGTTTTTCTTTTTCTTTTTCTAGATTCTATTTCAATGTAAATCTATGCATTAACCTTGTGGCTTAATTTGATGAGGTAAAAGAAAACAACTAAAATACCTAATAAATGTAAATATGGAAATGAGATCAACCTTATGTTTCGGTGGTAGAGTTCGTCTTGTCGGGGTAATTGATTGGGTCCGACCCCACATGAGTGTGAATTCCCTCCCCTACAATCGCCTCTATGTACTTGATGAGGGCCCATTTAGGCGGACCTCGTGGGCCGAATCAAGAAGCCTCGCTAATGGGCCCGACCAAGGGCGGCCGATGAGCTCTGCTAATGGGAAGAGCTAATGAGCTCGCTAGTGGGCCGACCAAGAGGCGATGAGTGTGCTAAGAGGCGATGAGCTCGCTAATGGGAAGAGCCGATGAGCTCGCTAATGGGCCGACCAAGAGGCGATGAGCTCGCTAATGGGAAGAGCCGATGAGCTCTGGATGATGGGCCGAACTAAAGAGCCGATGAGCTCTACTAACGGAAGAGCGATGAGCTGCGCTAACGGGTCGAGCCGTGAGAGCTCGCTAATGAGCCGAGTTGTGAGAGCTTTGAAATTTGAGTTGTGAGAGCTCGTGATGAGGTCGACATTGGATGACCTTATGGACCGACCTGATGAACTCTTGTAGTTGAGCCGACCTGCCGACCTAGTCAAGAAATTAGGGTTCTAGAAGATTCGATCTTATCTTAATTATGATTCTCACATTGCAAATCGTAACAAACTCCTGGATTTTTCTAAACCCTAATTAGGGCAAAGTTATAAAAACTCATGTCCAAGTTCATTCTTACCCTAAGCATACTTCTTATTCACTTTTATATTTTTGCTTCTTTTTTTTGAATACTCTTTCGACTTAAGCATCGGAGAGGGCACGCGAGCAACCCTCCGCCCCCCTTTTGTGCGATTCGACTACAGAGATCGGTCGGAAGATAGTTTGGGAGGCGGAGCAATTTTGGGATCGACCATTACTCAAGAAAGAAATGTACATATGAAAACTCAATGCATCCTCAACTTCTTGCTTCAATCATACACATTTGTCATTACAAATGCCCTTTTGACAAAGATTAACACTCTTTCAACATTCTAAAGCATATCAAATTTACTGTTGTAATTTTACCCTCATGCTCGTATTTATGTTGCCATACAAGTATTGGTCTAGCCCGGTATTATCTATCTTGCACACCAAATGTATAGTCTAAGACACTTGGTGTATGGATGAAAAACGTGTGTCTAGCCGGAGTAGTTTCTATGCACTTCAAATAGGCATAAATAGCTCTAATTGACATAGGACTGTACGTATTCCAATATTATATGTACTGCACTTGAACTGTGATGGACCACAAAAGACCCAAATTTTTTTTTTTCTTTTTCTTTCTTTTTTTCTTTTTTAAGGTCGTATAAATCCCAGTAGAATTATAGAACAAAGAACTTTGTTAAGATTTGAAAAGGAATAAAGAAAGATTCGTTGATAATCCAACAATTGGCTATGATCTTATAAGGTCAGGGCCAAGTTTAGAGATCTTGATCTTGGGTAGCGATACAGTTTTATCTTTTTCACAATTATAATAGCAAAAGAGGGGGAAATGGAAAAGAACATAAACCAATAGGATAACAGTGGTAGTCCTATGCTAAAAAGTGCGATCCACTTCTCTAATTCATTAATATCTCCTTCCGGATCAAATTTTGTATATTGTGATCGGATAATTGCATATTTTCATGATTACTCGTTTGAAACAAGTCTTCCAACCAGATAGATGCCTTTTGCAGCCGAATGTTCTACCAAAGTAAAAGGCAGCCGAATGTTCTACCAAAGTCTCTGGCAACGTATACGCTCAACGGCTTTCTCCAGGTGAGGGCGATGGCGCATATTCCTTTATGTTCTCTCCTCACAGTTGAGTCTTACTACCTTGTTTTGATCATTTGTGCTGTAAATTAAACTTCAAAACCAATAAAAGATTAGTTAGTTGGCATTTCCTTGCTAGGAAACAAAGTGCACATCAATTTCTGATGCTCCAAAAATGGATGTTAACATTGACTATTCAACCATTTGTTTGTGTAATAACCAGTCCTAAAAATCTCCGCCAAACCGATAAATCACTGCTGACGCTAGCCGCCTTGCATGCCCACGTTTTTCTTCCAGCCCGCCCAGCCCCACCAGCTCCGCCTGGGTGCTAGGTCTTAGTCTTTGTCTGCCTAGCGCCTAGCGTTTTTTAGAGAATACTTGTAAGAACTCATCCAGAACTGACTATAAAAGACAGTTAGCCACAAAACTTAACCCAGATCATACAAGCAAAATTCAGAAAATAAAATAAAATAAAAAATCAAAACCTATTTCAACAAAACAATTCATCAAACTGGGAAAAGAATTGGCAAATAAGCAGCATTACAAAGAGACATTATCTTTTTCAAGACTCCAATTCACTAGTCATGAAAAGCATACACAACGACCGATGCTTGCAGTTCCCGATCCACTTTGAAGTGAGCGTGAAAGAATCTCTTTATCTGCAAGTTATAGATTCAGTTTATTATCCAACTCTTATCACGCACAAAAGAAGATGAAGAGAAAAGAAAGATAAAAGGGAGGAAGGACGACATATAGAAGTACTAGAAAGATGAACGAATAGAACTGATTAAATGTCAAACCTCATAGAAATGAAGTGAGGCTAGGAACTCTTTTAATAGCTTTTCTTGTGAATCAAATAGTACAATGTGGCTAGGCAGAGTCCAATTGCTTGCAAGCCTTGTCACAAAACGGAAGGGGTCGTTTAGAAATCGGTCCGACTCATCCAGGATTCCTTTCTCTTCGCTATTTAAATCAAATTAAAAAAGAATCTTAAATCAAATGTTGTGCACATTGTACAATGATGTTATGAAATATTTAAAAGACATTAATTCTATGTTGTACCTGGGCGTGCAATCCAAGAAACGCATAGGAATATTTTGATGCAGAGTCGAGTAGTATGGTGTAGCATGGCAAGGTGTAAGGAAGAGGATACTTTTAACTTTATTCTCTCTAGCCTCGTTCGAGAGATAATTCATTACATCCTCCGCCTCTCTCGTGAAGCATAGAAGGAAAACATACATAGAACTCAGGTTGCCGAATGGTAATTAGGTGACATTACTTAAAACAAAAAAAAAAAAAACACTTAAAATTAGAAAATTAAGATTGGAATCAGGGTTAGACATGTACAAATTTTGAAAAAGTTATAATGCATTAAATATCTTCACATACATTTTAATTCAACAAATATGCATGAAGGATCAATCACACATACGCATGCCTGTTGAGCGTTTATGTTGCAGAAAATAAATACGCAGATAGACAGGAAAATGCACTGCCCGTTACACGAACAAGAAAAAATATAAAATATTCATGTCATACAATAAATACATTTTTAACATATTTTTGCTTTTTATTGGAGAGGGAAATAAAAGAAAACAGAAAAAAATCAGTTTTTTAATTTTAATATTGGTCAAGTGCACCATGCTGAAGATTTAATCACAAAACAAATATTTAATATCTTGTCTTCTGTCTTCAAATATCGGTTTATCAAACATCCAACCTATGGCTATATGCCTATTTCCAAAATGATTGATTTAAATAAATCGAGGAATTCGTGCTAAAACAAATACCACAAATTGTCCCATCGAGCAACGTCCGACATACCTGATGAATCATACTCATATACAACGCCATCGGAGATTAGTTACAAGCAGGAACAAGACTGCCATTTGCAGCTTGGAAAGCCCTTTATACAAGAGCTTGAACTTTCTTTCACTTTCCTCTTCGACGGTTCACATCGCCGTACATTGGCTAATGAATACCCAGAGAACATCAATGCTATTGGAAGCACAGGAAGAACAAACCTGATATTCGAGTCTGAAGATAATGAGAAGCATTAATTATTGAAGTACTAAAAGTGCTCTAAATCACCAAAGCACATAGAGTAAAGGGATAATTACAAAAGATCCCCTGAGGTTTGGGCTAATTAGAAAAAAAAAAAGAGAGAGATTTCAAAACTACAAAAAGACCCATCAAGTTTGATTTTGTCTTAAATTTAAGGGGGTAACTGTAATATTTCTAGAAATAGCGGGGGATATGAAATGTCTTTTGCTTATGAAGGGAAATGTAAGACGGAATCATACCTCAATGGGTTTTTCACAATTTTAAAAAACCTCTGGATTGTTGTGCAATTAGCCCGAATCTCAGGTTTTTGTTTTTTTGTAATTAACCCTAGTGTAAAATCTAAACAAGGTACCTGAATTCTTTGTGTCCAAGAAGGCTATATATTCCCAAAACCCATATAATAAGTCCAGAAAGCTTCCACTGTTTAGACATTATAACACCCGCTACTGAAAACGGTATATATGTAAAGAGCATGACAGTAAACCCTTGCGTCATATACCAATGCCATGGATGAGTTCCGTAATAGTCCCCACCAGAAGAAACGAAGTTGAACTTTAGAAAGTTAAGAGGCACGATAACCCATGACCCATAAAATTGATGATCAAATAAAAACGTGAGACCGAGCACGAGCCCCTGATATACATTTGGAGCAAATAAGTATCTTTTGAATTAAAGGTAAACAGAAAATAAGCAGACCTTTCACATGGTAATCTAAGATTAATGCGCAACCATGGCCTATAAGTGCTCTTACACAAATATCACCATCTTTCCAAATGTACATAGAAAAGACAAAAAATATAAGGGAAAGAAAAATCTATAATTGCTACAGTTGGATGTCAAAGAGATAACTAAGTGATAATCCTTGGTTCTAAATACAAGATATGAAGACAAAAATCTAATTCATACTTGGTTCTAAGGATATCATAAAAACATATTTTCATCTCGTATCAAGATATTCAAAATCAATATCTTATCCACTTTCCAAAAGCATAATCTTCTTTAGTTAATTCTCTGAAAATATATCTTTATTCATCTGTTTTGTGATGTCCAAAGTACAGTAGCATTCTCCGACTTAAACGTAAAGAGATAATATTAGCTGCATAGTCCGTGGATCACTTCATGTTATTTCAAACTGATAATATCTTAAAAAAAAAAAACTTCAAGCTTTGAACTTAGTTCCATAAGAAATGAGAGGATAAATCCTATAAAAAACTGTGAGATGAAGCATTTTTTTTTTCTTTTTGATCCAAATTTCATGTGGAATCCTTTACCATATGACCTTTCCCATGCATAAGTGAAATGTATAATCAGTGAGCTGATGTTAGAGTATATGGGAAGCCATTTGTTAAATAAAATAAAGACTTTTCTTACTGATGACTGATGACTTAACTTCAACGCAATATAAACAAAATCTTAATAAGAGCCCACAAGAACAAGAAACAATAGGAGCAAACATGGATGGAAATTGTTAACATACTAACCCAATCGAACCACCTCAAGAAGGACGAACTTTAGCTTATCACGTGCCATAAACAACTCTAGAAAGCCAATATAAATCCAAGTGATAGCACTTGTAGGCCGAATGGCGCATGCTACTGCCGCTACAGCCAAGGCACATTTTCTTGAATCAGATGGAACTGCACTGGACGACGCTCTCAAGCAGAGCCAGTAATATAAACTCACAAGTGTGAGAACTGTCTCTAAACTATTAGATAAAGTCTGAGTGATGCAGAAAAACATGAACCAGTTGGTTAGCTGCGCAAAGAGCTGTCACAAAGTTAAGTACTACAAATATATCAATTCAATTCCAAATAACCAAAAGAAAAAGACGCACGAAACTACATGAAAGCATCAAGAGGAAAATCAGAAGACCGCAAAACTAAAGTGAGCGGTGGTCAAAGAAACAGAGAAAGTCAAAGTGGCATATGACAAAACAAGGATACAGCCCAATAGGCAACATTGTCACCAAACAACACCTTAGATAATTTGTACAAGTAGAGATCACCAACGGCAGAAAATATGGACTGCAGCAACCGCGAGCCCTTATCTGCGCAAGATTGAAATATTTAACACAAATTCATATGAAAAATTGCTAACAAACAAAAACAGTGTAGCCAGATGATAAATTTGCATAAATTTATTTTAAGATGCAAGATAGCATGATCTGATGCATTAAGAGCCAATAATTCCAAAATGCACAACAAAACGCATCAAATTCAAGTTTCGCAAAATGTTATCGTTATCAAACTGTTATCATTATGGGCATTGTCGAAATAAAGACAAAAACACAAGTACCATGAACCAAGGTATATCAAGGCGGAGAAAGGCGAGAACTTTATAAAGAGCAGCAAACAGAACCGGATGCAAGTAACTCCTTATACCCTTTTTCCATTCCCACGTCAAATGCCCATACCTAACATTTATAAGCAACTATTTAAGATTAAAAAAAAACAGAAAGATCCAACACAAAATAAAAATCTGAAAATAGCTTATTCACAGTTTCGTTACCCAAATGCAATGCGGTGGGCTACTTCAGGAGCTTGCCAATGTTCATCCGGGTTGAAATATGTCTGCACGAGCAACGAGTTCATCATTCGAGTAATCAAACAAAAAATAAAGATTCTGTATAGACCCGGCGGCGAATTTTTTATCTGAGGGTTTACGGAGGTGAATTTCTTGTCGCTATCATCATCAGCGGACGATACGATTACAGGGTTTCTCCTTTGTTTCATTTTTTTCTGAATAATTTGGTTTGTGAATGACGGCCGAGAGGCTGAGCGACTTGGTGAGTTTCGAGAAGAAGAAAATGCAGCCTTTATTCGACAAAATGTGCCCTGTTTAGCTCAAATTTAATCTGTTCGTATGATGGGATAACATCGAGCAACTCCTGAGCTTCCTTGAGCAATGTATTATATATCAGATGCTTGTTTGTTTCTGAATACGTTTGTTAATATCAATTTGAAACAGGGTTTTGCTGCACTAAATTTTGTTCAATTTGGGGGTGATGTTGGGTTGGCAAGTCGGGTTAAAATCGGGTTGGTTCTGGAGTCGGGTCATGTCGTGTTATTTGTGTGGAGATTCTCACACATCTATTTATATGGTTTATATATATGAGTCGAATGAGTTAATTTTACTCCGAAAATTATATTTATATATAATAATTATTTGAAATTCAATTAATATACTAAAAACATATTCAATCAATCAAAAATATTGCAAAAAGAACGATATAAGGTTAAACGAGTTAATCGTGCCATTTCATGTAAATGCTAACACGCTTATAACGTGTAAAGTTCATTTCCTGTTTTTCGTCTTTGTCAAAAAAATTGTCGCACTCTGAAGATCACATGTTTTGTAGTATCCTAAGGCTTGGTTGACTGTTATGCGAAGAATATCGATCACTTTTGTCTTATTTAAATGCACGTATTGTTTTGTTTGGTTCAACGTTGTTAGGCCAACGAAAAAGATAAGGTTTGGTCCCTTATCAAGCTAAGTTAGTGATACCATATCCCATTATAGGGGTGGGATACATTTTATATCCTTTTTCTCTTGCAGACCAAAATTACGCCCTTACCCTCTCGATTTCCTTGTTCATACCCTAATCCCCTAACTCATCACCCACAGGCGCATACGCAGCGAACCCTAGTGCGGGCAACGATTGAAGAGCGGCATCGACATCCTCGTAGATTTTGCCACAAATTTTTGTTATTTCACATGATAAATATTTGTTTTCCTAAACTCTATTCTCTCATTTGTGATTCAATCCAAATTTTCATTAACCCATTTTTCTTCGTAAAAATATTTCGATTCGTCTTGCTATTGGTTTGAATAGCTTTACGGATCCACTTAGGTTAGTGTTTGTTTCTATTGGGTTGTGCGCAATGCACTATTTTTCCAAACCCATAGACTTGTTTGTCTGTTTTTTCCTTTCCTATCATGAGCTACATTTGTTTAAGTTTCATGTTTGATGTTTGTTATTTCCTCTCGGTGGCGTTCAATATTTACATTATTGTTGTTGTGAATTAATTAAATTTTCGGTGGTTTATTACTTTGGTGAATGCCTTTTGGCTTGAAGATTTGAGTTTTTGAATAAGCTTAATTTCGCATATAAAAATAAATCACAATTACATTAGTTTCTTTGTTATGACAAAAGACTTTTGTTTGGCGGAAGAGTTGTGCGATGGTTTATTGGATTATGCTACCAACAATGCATTTTTCATAGCATAAATAAAAGTTAGTGTCTTTTGGTGAATCAAAGTCATGCCTATTCTTGTTATGTTTGGTTGTAGTGTTGGATAATATTAATTGATATTGCGATTCTTATTAGATGGATGAAATATTCAGGAAGAAGAGTGAGATATTCTTAATTATTGAAGAAATAATGATGGAAAGTTTGTTTATCTTGAATGTGTTTATGATGTCCATCCAAGCGAGCTCGAAATCGAGGAACTAGATATATTATGGCAAATAGGATACCAAAATAGGTAGACCATCCGAATGATTTGATTGCGCTTAATGATGTTGATTGTTTAGAGAATTTTATGATGGCGTATTATGTTGCCTTCGCTAAGTTGTGTTACTTGTTAAAACATGTTAAGGGGCTATTAGAGTCTAGATATGTGTATATTAATGAGAAATTAGCATTGTTTATTTATGTACTTGCCCATCACAAGAAAATCGTGTGGTGCGTTTCGATTTCAACAATCGGGTCAAAGAGTAAGCGAGACACTTTCATGATATTTTAAATGTTGTTATGAGGCTTCACAATATAATCCTTTTAAGTCCGCAACCATTTGGCGACAATCGTACCAATCCACAATGGAAATGGTTTAAGGTAAATTTAATATAAAGTTGCAATCACTTTTAAAAATTGATAGTAAAAGAATATTAATTAAAATGGGTTTACCGTAGTTTTTGATATTCTATTTATTTTTAGGGTTGTCTAGGTGCTTTTAGATAGACTTATATCAAAGTCAAAGTATCCGAGAGAGATAAGGCAAGATATAGAACAAGGAAAGGCGAAATAGTTGTGAATGTGCTTGGAGTTTGTGATCGAAATATGAATTTCATATATGTGCTAAGTGGTTGAGAAGGGTCTATTGCGGACTATAGAGTGTTGTGTGATGCGATTGCTAGACCTAATGGTTTAAAAGTTCCTCAAGGTATCATATCATCAATAATTGGATTGTTGTAAATTAAATACTTTTGTCATTGACCCATTTTTCATAGTTAAACTTTTGCCACAACCAAGTATCATCACACTACTATAGATAGGTAATTTTTACCTTTGTGACAATGGTTACACAAATAGTGAAGGGTTCCTAACTCCATACATAGGAGTAGGTACCATTTAAATGACTAGGAGAGGAACCTTAATTCCACGAGAATTCTCAAGAATTTTTCAATATAAACCACTCAAATGCTCGCAATGTGATTGAACGGACATTTGGTCATTTGAAAAAAAAGCGGTGGATTGTTCTTGAGGTCGACTTATTATGATAAAAAGATCCAAAACAAAATAATAATGGCATGCACTCTTCTCCACAACTTCATCCGTTTGGAGTTGTATGTTGACCCGTTGGAAGAATCATTAAGTGACGAAGATGTTGATGATGACGATGAGGATATGAACATAGATTACATTGACATCTGTTGCATCATCACAAGCATGGAATAACCGGAGAGATCATTTAGCACATTCAATGTATAATGAGTGGAGAGGTTTAAGCTAAGTCGATGATTTATCGTGTTATTTATTCCATATTGTATGTTATTTTTACTTTATTTAGAAATAGTTAGCAAATTGTTGACACTCGTGTTTTATTTGCAATTCAAACGTTTTATTGAACTGTTATGTAGTGAATTATGGTGTGTATATATACTATAATGTGTTGTTATATTGTTTTAATTGTACTTGTGCGATATTGTTATTCATTGTGAATTGGAGAATCTGCTTTTTATTTAAATTTAAAAAAAATCGGTTCAAATTAGACATCTACTTTGAGTCTTTATTAAGAATAGGTAACTATCTCTAGATTTAGCACTTATTCTTTGAATTTTCTTTTAAATTATTAATATGGTTGCAATTGGTAACACATTATTGTGTATCCTATGTAGTTTCATAATGGATGCTTCTTACAACAAATTCCCCAAACACGCTCGAAAGAGGAATGACAAGGGTAGAAGAAGTTAGAGTCGACGTGAGAAAAAGTATTGATTGCATCTTTGAAGAAAATTGTTGCAAACGAATGGAAATCTGGGAATGGCTTTAAAATTGGTTATTTACAAGCCTTAGAACAAGAAATGGTGAAGGTTCTTCCTGGGTGACCTTAAAGGGATCTCCCACATCAATTCCAAGATACACGTCCGGAAGAAGGACTACGGCGTTTGGTTTCCATGCTTTCACGTGAGTGGGATAGGCCGGAATGACAACACTAAAATGATTGAAGCGCATGATGAGGCTTGGGCTGAATACGTGAAGGTAATTATCCATACAAACTTTCAACATTGATTTCTAATGGATGTTTGTTCTAACGGCTTTACTTTTTTTTTGTAAATAACTTGGTTCGAATTTGTACATTTGTATGTCTATACAAATGCTCGTCTCATGAAACTTGGCCCTTTTACAACGAATAGGTTAACATTTTCGGAAAAGACAGAGCAAACCGGAGAACATGCGAAAAGCTTCACCGAGGCATCGATAATGTGATTAATGGAATGTCCCCACCGCTTGAAGAGCCCACCAAACAATTTGCAAACTTGTTTGAAGAATTTGACGATGAAATGAAACAAATTCTCGTGTCTCAACCGTAAAGCACTTCTCGAATTGACAAAGATCAAAGAAGAGCTCCGAGTGTAAACGTAAGCAAACAGACACTTGAACCGATGGTTGACCTAGTGGGCACTTTCTGCCGCAACACGATCTTTAAGCGGCCAAAATAGCTAAGCGGAGCAGACTATGAATATGGTATTTCTACTTTTGCAAGGAAGGAGATTTTTGGGGTTGTTGGTACGATGCAAGGGCTTTCTCTGCAGGAGAAATTACTAGTATTGAAACTTTTGGTGAAGAACACCGAGGACTTTAAATTATTTTTCACTTTCATGATAAAGCCAGGATTGAGTTTGCAAAGATGAAGGTGGGAAAATATATGATGCGCAAAACCACTGTTTATTTTGTCATTTATTAAAATGTTTTGATTTGGTCGCTTGAATGTCTGACACCAACTTTTTGCAAACCGAATAGATAATTTCTGTAGTGAGCAAAACATGTTATCGATGCTATTGTAATGTTAATCGATTTGGAGTTACTTTGTATTGTAATGCTATTTAAGGTGGACAATTGCATTTTGGTGTAACGTTTGTGGCCAATTGGTATGATCTGATTTGATTTTTGTAGCTATGACATGGGTATTTTGTGTAATGTTCTTGCTCGTTGAGATAGTTGTAAATCGTTTGGGCTTAGTCTATAAATAGCCGCAATCGTTTTTGGATATTATTCATTGGTTATGTGAAACAGGTTTTTGTGCGGTAAAAACTATTTCGATTCGATTTTCACTAAGATGGTTGTCCACTATCCGGGATTATGTTAGAGTAACAACTTATCTTAACTTTAAAGGAGTGTTTGCAGATTTTTGAATGAAAAAGTGATTATAGGAATAAGTTCATAATCGGTTGGCAAACCAAGAGTGTTGGCGGGTTTGTGAATGAAAAAGTGATTACATGAAAAAGTTCATAATCGGTTTGAAAACTTTGGGTGAGAAATGGCTATTGATAAACCTGGAGTGTTGGCGATTTTTGCACTTCATAAACTCTCTCATAAAAATATATGCACTTCATAAACTTAACAATGAAATAGATGTTGATAAACCAGAGTGTTGGCAGATTTTTGATAGAAAAAGCGTGATTATAGGAATAAGTTCATAATCCATTTGAAAACACTCAAAAACAAGACCAACATAACTTAACGAAATATCCAAAAACAATTCCAACATGACTTAACATGAGTGTGTTGGTAGAGTTATACAAAATATCCAAAAACAAGTCCAAAATGACTAAATAGAATCGAAACAAGTAACATGTTGGGAAATTTATTGTTTAGATTTTGATGAATGCCATGTAAAACTTAGACTAGAAAGTTGGCACCCCATTTTTCAAGTCGGTATGACCGAAACACAAGAAGTCAATCAAGATGTGAAGTGATGACTCATGAAGAAACGATTGAGTATGGCCAAGAACGAAGACCAAGGACTCGATTGAAGGAGTATCGGTACCGTGAGACAATTGTGAGAAGAGTCGATTAAGTCAACCAATGAAGCCAAGTCAAGTTGAAGTGACGATGAGTCTTTCAATCATTGGAGCGGACTCAAGTCACCTGGGAAAAAGCGGTGCAAGGAGGAGTTAATCGAAAAGAATCCATTGCACAAAAGTCAAGAATATTACTTAATCAAGTAATACTTCCATGTTGCCATGTCTTAAAGTGCTCGATCCCGAGGTGTGCAAAGGAATGAACCAATGGGAAGCACGCACCTCGTGTCGAACACGAAAAGCGAACATTCATTTAATACGAGGAAAGGTCTACATCTCAAGATTGAAGACCAAGAAAAGACAAGCCAACGAACACAAGTGACTTTTGAAAATCAGCTATCTCTTCAACGGGCAGATTTTTGAAAGTTCATTATAAAAGGCCGAGGAATCACTTTGAGAAAAGGTTACCTTGATTACCTTGCATACCGAGATAACAAGCTTTATTCACACTGTAACCTGCAATATATTCTCAAGTTATTCAAGCAAATCCTCAAGCCTAAATCTCGAAGGAAATCAATCCAACACTAAGTTTGTGAAGGAAAGACAACTTCAAATCACAGTTGAAGAGGAAACTTTTGAAGAATCAAAAGGGGTCTACATTCCAAGGAGGATTGTAGAAAGTTTCAAGGTCGAACCGGTCTCAAGTTATTGGAGGGCTTCGTGATCAAATCCAAGAAGCTTGAGCAAGTAAGGCTGAAGTAATAAAGCGTACCACCCAGTGAAGAAGGCTGAGTCGGACGAGAAGCCACCGTGTGTGACCAAGGCATCTCCGGTGAGAGTCCCAAAGGAGCAAGTTAGTTGTGTGATCAAGACTTGTATCGGGTGATAACCACTTTGTACTTTGATCAATACTTAGTGGATTCCTCCGGGAGTTGGAGAAGAGAGGAGTAGAAGAATTACCCCATCTTCGAACCTCTATAAAAATTATTGTGTCATTTACATTTCAAAGCATTTTATTTACGCATATCACTTTATATCTGGCGATAATTTGCTATCCAACCGATAATTAACAAAGTGCTAAAATCAAGTGTTTAAAACAAAGTTAAACCAAATTCAAGGGTGTTAAGTCTTCTATGAAAATCTCATCACGGACCAAGTTAAGGTTTAGACTAAACAACTGAGTTATTCTATCAACGGCTCAATCGAGTGCATTTGAGTGGCTAACTCGCTAGTTAACTAACTTAGTTGTCCCCAAGGACTTAGTTGTGTATTTAACTCGTAATATTTTAAAAGGACTAAAATTGAAAAGTTGGTAAGGTTTATTCAACCCCCTTCTAAACCTTACTCACACCCTTGGGACCTACAAGTGGTATCGGAGCGGTTGGTTCATTGAGCCTTCCGACCGTTTCTTGAACTAGATCTCAATCTTTCAAAGAAGTTTTTAACACTTTCTCTTTCAAAAGCTATTTTTATTCACTAAGTTATTATCATTGAAGCAAATTTGACACGCATTCTTATGTTCACTATTGAGGAATTTGATGATTTGAAAATTCGTATCACGAGCTCATCTATCTGCTTTACATGATGAAATATGGATAGTGATAGAGGATGGGCCACCGCAAATACAAATCTTTGAAAGTGAACACGATTATCTGAGGAAAACGACCCTTGGTGAAGGAGAGGAAGATCTTTCTTTGAAGCAAGACCCTTGGTTGAGAAACTAAGGATTTGAATGGACAAACGAGGACAAAAGAAGATACAACTTGGACAATGTGGCCAAGTACATACTTTACAAAAACCTTGGACAAAGCAATATTCAATAAAGTCAAATCTTGTCAAACCGCAAAACAAATGGGATAAATTAACTTTAATTTGTGAAGGATCTCGAGCAAATTAGAGAAAACAAATTGTCCGTTCTTTGTACAAAAAATTGAAAATTTTAAAATGCTTGCGAGTGAAACCTTGGATCACCGGATGCTCGATTCATCGAGATCACAAATGAATTATCGACTTGGGAAAGAATATACATAGAAGAAATGTGTATGAAGATTACGAGAAGCCTCCCACCTGAATGGGAAATGAAGGTCATGGCCCTGAGACATTCAATGAACCTCACAACAACATCCAACAATGAGCTATTCTCGGACCTCAAAGCCTACGAGTTTGGTGAGAAGAAAAGATCAAGAGGAGGCAAACGGTGTACCCAAAACAGCTGCACTTATAGTCAAGGATGGGAAGAGAGTTGAGGTCGAGGAAGCCGTTGACCAGGAGGAAATTGCCTTGATGGTTAAAAGATTCAACAAGTTCTTCAACAAGAACTATAAAAGAAGCAATGGTGAATCCTCCGAGGAGACATTCACTCTCCTCAAGCCAAGGAAGATAGGCCACCCAAGAGAGTTGAGCATCAAAAGATTGAGTATCAAAGAGCGATAATCCAAGAAGCGGAAAGAGTCATCAAAGAGTCGAGAACTGTGTTGGAACTGCAGCTAGACAAACCAGGACACTTTGCTATTGATTTCCATACCACTGTAGTCAATAAATACAGGAATGAAGAAGAAAAAGAAGTCTTGAGAGAAAGAAGACGAGGGAAAAGAAAAGGGCAATGTTGGTTGTTGAGACTGCTGAGACAATTAAGTCAAAAGAAGTAGCAGGACTCGAGAGAGTAGTGAAGGTGACTACTCAAGTGATTCTGAAGAAGAAGCAATGACTGTCTAATGGCCAAAGAACAAGATCAACCTGACCAAGAAGATGAGGTACACTCTAACTCATCTCACTCAGTTCTAGTGATAATGATTGTGACACACACACTTCATCACCCACTGATCTTTATGATTCATTAGGCAAAATGATGAAAGACTTTGAGCACATTAAATCCTCACACACACTATTAAACGAGGAAAACAGGCCCATTTCAAAAGCCAAAACTCACAATGACTAAGGAGTTTGAGTACTCTAAGCCACATAGCTGATGAGAACAAAGAGTCAAGGCTGAAAATGCTAAACTAATAACAGAGATAGGCTGCTACGAAAAGAGGGAAAATGATCTCAAAAATGTGATTGCATCATTTACAAAGGCATCTAAATCATTGGATGACCTTATTATGAGCCAAAAAGAGTGTGGAGACAAGACAGGCATAGGATTCAATTCCTTTGTGCATAGTCAAACTCCCAAAGTGATCTTGGAAAAAGATCGTCAAGTAATGAAGCATCTCAAAAATCCAAGACACCAAATGTTGCACACACATTCATTCCAAAGCACAATCACAAACAAACTGGCCTTGGATATAAAGGAAAAGGAAAACATCCAGATTGAGTATCTTTGAGAGGACAACGAGAAGAAATCCAAAGCAGAGTTCCTCAAAACTCCAAACAAAAGTACTCTGTGAAGAATAAACAGAGCTACCAAAACCCCAGAAGTTTTATCAAAGAAACACATATGATGGGAATGGTAGAAACTACCCAAGCCAAGCTGATTGGAATAATGTGAAACATCAAAGAAAGACCTATGGAATATAAGCCCAAATGGCAAAGACCTGGACCTCGGCAAAGGTCATTCCAAAGGAAAAGAGTTATCATTAGCACACATATGCACCCAAGCACTACACTCGAAATATCACAACTACCCAAAGAAGGCAATTGCTAAAACACACACACACACATACAGACAAAAGAGATAGTTGTATGAACCTAAAGCCCCAAGCAATTTGCCAAAGTGAGTTATGATTATGGCACGAGATAGATGGCAATCTCTTAGAGTCAAGTCATTTGGCTATAGGTTGGTTGGGTCATCTTATAGCACTAACCCCTCGGGACCCAGGACAAGAATGGGTACCTAAAAACTAATTTCCTTGATTGCGGGTTCAAGGAACAGTGAAAAGCTAAGGAACCTGGTACATGGATAGTGGTTGTTCCGGACACATGATAGGAAACAAGAAATATCGGTCAAAATTCAAGGAGCCTAGAGGCGCAAAAAGTCATATTTGGAGGAAATAAAGCTCCAGGGGAAATAAGAGGCACTGGATCCATCAAGAAAAATGGATTAGAAATCGGAGATGTTACATATGTTGAAGGTCTCAACTTCAATCAAGTATCAGCCCAACTCTGTGATAAGGGATATAATGTTGGATTCAATATGGGAGTGTGCCAAATTAAAGACACTGAATCAAATGAAGTAGTGTTGCAAGGATCCAGACGAGAAGAATATGTATGTGGTAGATTGGTCTATTGACACACTAAGCACTTGTCTGTTAGCAAAGAGTACAGCCGAATCAAGTTGGTGTGGCACAAGAATCTGAGTCATCTGAACTTCAAAACAATCGGCAAGCTTGCAAGGAGTCAACTTGTGGAAGGATTGCCAGACTCAGTGTACAAGAAGGAAAGTGTTTGTGATGCATGCGGATGGGAAAATAGATCAAATCATCATTCAAAGAGAAGTCAAGTCCATCTTCAACAAGGATATTGCATCTTTGCATATGGATTTATTTGGTCCATTGAGCCAGCTAACATAAGTGGAAAGAAATACACTTTAGTAGTGGTGGATGATTATTCAAGATATACATGGACAATCTTCATGTGTAAAAAGAAGAAACCTTGCGAAGTTACCTCAATCGATGAAAAGAGTTCAAAATGAGAAGAGTCAAACCATTATAAAGATAAGGTCGATAGAGGAACTGAGTTTGTCAATGGGATAATAACTCGAGATTGTGTTGAAAATGGTATTGCTCATGAATTATCTGCGACAAGGACTCCACAGAATGGAGTAGCGAGAAAGAAGAAAAGCAGAACTCTCAAGGAAGTTGCAAGGACCATGTTAGTGGAAGTGGATTGCTAAAAGGTTTTGGGCAAGCAATCAACACCGCATGCTATACTCAAAATAGATGCATGATCAATAGACAATGACAAAGACTCCCTATGAAATATGGACAGGAGAGGAAGCCAAATGTTGGGTATTTGAGAATATTTGGATGTAAATGCTTCATCCACAACAATGGCAAGGATAATCTAAAGGCTTTTGATGCTAAAGGCTGATGAAGGTATCTTTTTGGGATACTCAATGAAAGTAAAGCTTATAGAGTCTTGAACAAGAGGACTATGGTCACGAGAAGAATCTATCCATGTGGTTTTTGATGAACCTAATGTAAATGGAGAAGACATTGAAGAGTTAGGCGATAAAATTTGAATCGACCAACTATGCGAAAGAGTCCTTATGTTGAAGTCAAGATGGAGTAATTAATCAAGATGAAGATGAGATGCTTGAGTCTCAAAGACACCGGAGAATCTACGGCTAAATGCCGATGAGATAGTCAGCTCAAGGCAACACAACTGCAAGATGACTAAACCCAGGTGATTTACTACAACCTTGATGTGAGATGGTTGAGAGACCATCCACCGAGCTAGTCATTGGAGATGAGAGAGATGGTGTGAGAACCAGGATCCAGGACTCAACAAAAAGCTATGTTCACTTGTTTTATTTCCCAAATAGAGCCAAAAGATGTGTCCCAAGCTTTGGAAGACACACATTGGACTCAAGCTATGCAAAGAAGAGTGAATCGGTTTGAAAGGAACAAGGTATGGGAATCGGTGCAAAGACCAACCCATCAAAATGTTATTGGCACAAAATAGGTTTTCGAAACAAGATGAATGAAGAAGGTTGTGTGGTAAGAAACAAAGCAAGATTGGTAGCCAAGGGATATTGCGAAGAAGAAGGAATATATTTTGATGAAACATTTGCTCATGTTGCAAGATTAGAAGCAATAAGGATGTTTCTTGCCTATCTTGCACACAAGAACTTCTCATCGTATATCAAATGGATGTGAATTTCATCGAAAAGAACTTCAAGCGTTGAGAGAACATGAATGCCAAATTCAGTCTTCTTACTAAAATGAAACCCAGTGGCGGCCGAGTCCAAGCCACCCGCTCGAATTTCGAACAAAGATACTCCGCAGCGGACTCAGCGAGAATTGACCATCGTGATGGACTTCATGCTTGATGGGATGTTTCAGGGTTTCTCTCCTTTGATGATGCCAAAAAGGAGGAAGAGGAATACCGAGAAGATGTTAAAGGGGCGGTTGTTGAGAAAGAAAAGGAGACAACTATTGTAGAGAAGAAAGACACAGATTGTTGAGAAGAGGATAGAAAAGGGAAAAGTCATTTGAGGGGAAAGGTCAAAGGATGTGACCTTAATGCTTGCCGAAACCCCTCGGCAAGGTCATATCACACCTAGCATAATCAAAGAAACTACCAGTGACTATGCCGCTTCATCACTCAGTTGTGCACTATGTCTCATAAGAAAAAGATTGTGGAAGCGAGAGATGGAGGATTTCGACGAAAGAATGGATGCCCGTGTTGAAAAAATGTTGAAACAATTCGGAGGCATTCCGACAGTAAAGACACGATGTCATTCCGGATGACGGACAAGAGCCAAGATCTGTTGAAGAATTCAAAACGCTCGAGTTCGAAGGATATTTCAAAAACATGTCCATAGCCCAAGCCACGGACTTGTCTTGGGAGAAAGGATCAAGTTGTGCGAAGAACCCGACAAACAATGAGACTACTAGCGAGTCCTCTGGTTTGGTAAGAAGAAGGCTCGATACAATATATGCCCGAGAAGAGAAGGAAGAAGTGGTGGAAGTGGAGGTTTTAAACCTAGATCTCTACCCAAAAATATTGAATATATAGATCGAGGCAAGAAAGTAAGGATCTCTTGGGCCGGATATGATGCTATAGCCAATGTGGAAGTGGAGAGGAAAAATGCTTGATTATGTCAAAAGAATCGAAGAAGAGAATAAGAGACAAACTTAGTGTGGCAAGAAAGACAGAAAGAAATAGAAGAGATGAAGGTGCAAAGAAAGCTTACGAAAAGAAGAAAGCAAATCAAGATGAAAAAGAGGAAGAGAGTTGACGAAGACAGAGAAGAAGAAGAAAAAGAAGGAGGCATCGAAGGCGATGAAGTGTTGCCGCTAACCCCCTTCATGTATTTTACTTTTGTAAATGCATATGTATGTAAGTCTTACAGACATTTAATGAAAAATCAGATTTTGCGTAGATACAAGTATGCTCTAATTGCTCGATACATATTGTAAAATGATTGTGTAAAGGACAAGAATGTTATGATCAATAAAACGATCTATTCAACACATACATTCTTTGTTTCGCATTGTCTGTATGTATCCGTGCTATTTACATTTTACTTAATTTTGTTAAGTTTTGGCATCATCAAAAAGGAAATTGTTGGGAAATTTATTGTTTAGATTTTGATGAATGCCATGTAAAACTTAGACTAGAAAGTTGGCACCCCATTTTTCTTGTAATTGGTATTGAAATAGATAGGGTTGTAGAAGTCAGTCAAGTCGGCTATGCCTGAAACACAAGAAGTCAATCAAGATGTGAAGTGAAGACTCATTGAAGAACGTATGAGTATGGCCAAGAACGAAGACCAAGGACTCGATCAAGGAGTATCGGCTTTGTGAGACAACCGGTGAGAAGAGTCGATTAAGTCAACCAATGAAGCCAAGTTAAGTTGAAGTGACAGATGAGTCTTTCAATCATTGGAGCGGACTCAAGTCACCTTGGAAAAAAGGCAAATGCAAGGAGGAGTTAATCGAAAAGAATCCATTGCACAAAAGTCAAGAATATTACTTAATCAAGTAATACTTCCATCTTTGCCATGTCTTAAAGTGCTCGATCCCGAAGCGTGCAAAAGGAATGAACCAATGGGAAGATCGCACCTCGTGTTAGAACCTGAAAAGTCGAACATTCATTTAATACGAGGAAAGATCTACATCTCAAGATTGAAGACCAAGAAAAGACAAGCCAACGAACACAAGTGACTTTTGAAAATCAGCCTATCTCTTCAACGGGCAGATTTTTGAAAGTTCACTATAAAAGGCGAGAATCACTTTGAGAAAAGGTTACCTTGATTACCTTGCATACCCGAGATAACAAGCTTTATTCACACTTTGTAACTTTTTGCAATATATTCTCAAGTTATTCAAGCAAATCCTCAAGCCTAAATCTCGAAGAAATCAATCCAACACTAAGTCAGTGAAGGAAAAACAATTTCAAACTGTTGGAGAGGAAACTTTTGAAGAATTAATAGGGGTCTACATTCCAAGGAGGATTGTAGAAAGGTTCAAGGTCGAACCAGTCTCAAGTTATTGGAGGGCTTCGATCAAATCCAAGAAGCTTGAGCAAGTAAGGCCAAGTAACAAAGCGGCCGCCCTGAAGAAGTTGAGTCGGACGAGAAGCCACTGTGTGACCAAGGCATCTCGGTGAGTTCCGAAGGAGCAAGTCACCATGTGATCAAGACTTGTATCGGGTGATAACCACTTTGTACTCGATCAATACTTAGTGGATTCCTCCAGGAGTTGGAGAAGAGAGGAGTAGAAGAATTACCCCATCTTCGAACCTCTATAAAAATTATTGTGTCATTTACATTTCAAAGATTTTATTTCTCATATCACTTTATATATCTTTGATAATTTGTTATCCAACCGATAATTAACAAAGTGATAAAATCAAGTGTTTAAAACAAAGTTAAACCAAATTCAAGGGTGTTAAGTCTTCATTGAAAATCTCATCACAAACCAAGTTAAGGTTTAGACTAAGCAATGAGTTATTCTATCAACAAACAATCGAGTCATTGAGTGGCTAACTCTATTTGGTTAACTAACTTAGTCTGTCCCCCAAGACTTAGCTTTGTGTATTTAACTCTATAATATTTTAAAAGGACTAAAATCGAAAAGTTGGTAAGGTTTATTCAACCCCCTTTCTAAACCTTACTTACACCCCGGGACCTACATAACATAATATAAAAGCATACCAAAAACAAGTCCTCTAAATCGAAACTTAACGAAACATGGAACTGATGCCAAATATATTTCAAGCGTAGCATAATGCCTCGATTACGAAACGACAAAATGGACACGACTCGAATGAAAATACCAAACCAACATGACTCGAATGAAGATAACAATACAACATGACTCGAATGAAAATAACAAACCAACAATACTCAAACAAAAACGCGACAATCCGAAGGGACGCGGAAAAGCAAAATCAATAATGAAGCACACATTGCTAAATTAAACTAGAATGAAACCCGACCACGGCGACCCAACAATCCAAAACATAACACATTGACAAACAATCATGGTTTCTACATAAAGAGTTGGAAACACTTGAACTCGTGTGGTGGATCTTTATTAGGTGGAAAGCTTGAACGTGTTAGATAAATGTTTTTATCAAGATTTTGATGATTATGTTTAAATGAGTTTTTATACCAAAACAATGTTAATAAATGTTGTCCAAATACTCCTAAATGATTTAAAATGTTTTTGCTAATTTTTTAGAGTATTCCTTAGAATTTATTTTTCGATAGAAATGGACAACACTTTTGATGGTTTTGTTTAAATTGGTTTTTGCACCAAAACAATGTTTATAAATGTTGTCAAAATACTCCCCAAGTGATTTAAAATATTTTTACTAATTTTTTGGAGTATTTCTTGAAGTTTATTTTTGATAAAAAACAATGACATTTAAAATTGGAGGTCGACCCGGTTGCCCAAAACGTCGACCAGTACAAGAACTCAAATATTGAAACAAGACGTCGATTCAAAAAAAAAATAGAGGGGACCGGTCCAGTGAGGCGGCGACTGTCGCCGCACTAGAAGCGACATTCGCACCCCCTGTCGACATCTTGTACAATATTTCTACATCTTGTGATCCTCTTTTTGTAGACAAAAGTGAAGAGGAATGAGCCTATGTTGGGAGCCTATGTTGGTGAAGACTTCCCTATAAATAGAGGATGAATTGAAGACACAAAAACAATACATACAAGCAAATACACAACAAGAAATCTGAAAATTCTCCAAGCCTTCATTTTTTACACTCTTGTTGTAATAGTCTAGTTCTTGCACTTGCACAATCTTGAGGTCTAGGCTTTTCATTCTTGATTACACTTGCACTCAATCTTTGTATTGTTTTTATAGAGTTGTAATCTTGAATTTTGTCCATCATCCAAAACAAGATAACCTTGTTGTTGCTCTAGTGGTAAGAGTACACTTGGGTGATCTTAGGTGTTGAAGAGTGTGGTACTCTTCATAGGTGTTGAAGGAAGATTGTGGTAATCTCCTTGAAGGTGTTATAAGAAGATTGTGGTAATCTTCAAAGGTGGTGTTGTATTAATTGTGGTAATTAATAAAATCTTTTTTTCTTTTTGAAATCCATCCCGGAGATACTGGGGTGGTAGAGGATTAGGCCCTAGGTGGGTTGAACCTCTTTAAATCAACGAGTGTTGTTTAATTTCCGCATTTACATTCTTGTCATTTACTTGTTCATTCGAAAAAGAGGGCGATTTGCAAAAAATCGGCATAATCTATTCACCCCCCCTCTAGATTATCGTAGCCACTTGGACTAACAAGTGGTATCAGAGCCAAACTCTTTGGCTAGCTCGTTCCGAGTAAAGAGGAAAGATCCATGGCTACGAATGAAGCTTATCTCACCACCGGCGCCTCCACCAACAAGCCACCGCTATTCGACGCCAACAACTACGCATTTTGGAAAGACCGCATGGAGTGCTTCCTACAAGGTGCGGATTTGATATTTGGAATGTGGTCATTGAAGGAGTTTCTCAACCAACAACAAAATTGGAGGATGGTACCCACGACTCCCAAGCCATTCAAGGAGTACGATGAAAATGACAAGAAGGCTTTCTCTCTAAACGGTAAGGCCTTAAACATTTTACATTGCTCTCTTCTCACTTACCCGAATATAATCGCATAAGAGGCATACGGTCGGCACATGAAGTTTGGGAAAAATTAGAAACCATCTATGAGGGCACAACGAAAGTGAAGCAAGCAAGAAAAACAATGGTCTACATAGCCGATTGCCCAAAAATAATGTTTATTATGCTAGTGATGAGGATGATGAAGAAACGGCACTCTTGTTAGAAAATGTGCAAAATTTGTAAACAAAAATAAAGCAAGAAAGCCTAGAGAGAATTCTTGTTTCAAATGCGGAAAATCCGGGCACTACATAGCCGATTGCCCAAAATTAGCGGAAGAGAACAAAAGAAGAAAAACCTTTTCCGAAAAAGAAGAGCGTTAAATGCGGATGTCAAAACTTGGGATGAATTACTTGAAACAACCGACGAGGAAGGAGAAATCCGAACATGGTCTTATGGCCATGTAGACGATGAAAATACCGAGGCGCTCTAATGCTTCATCTTCTTCCTAGTTGATGAATTATAATGTGATTTTGATGAATTGCAAAATGAGTTTCAAATTTGATTGTTAAATACAAGAATTTGAAAAAGGAGCATAAAGAGCTTAAACTAGAAAAAGATAAATTATTTACTTCCTATGATTCTCTTGATAAGGCTCATGCTATTACTCTTACTATGGTCCGTACTCTTGAAACCGAAAAACAAACGCTTACAAATGATATTGAAAATTTGAAAAAGGATGCGCATCTATTCAATTTAAGTACGGATAAAGTCACAAAAATTTTAGATGCACAAAGAGGTGAGCATTCTAAATTAGGACTTGGTTACAAACCTTTTCAAAATGCTTTTAAGAAAAAGACCAAGGTCCAACCTTTGTACGTCTTAGTAGTCCTCGTATTATTACTTGTTTTTATTGTGGTAAGAATGGACACTATGCTAGCAATTGTAAATTGAAGAATAATTTTAGCTATTATTGGAGACCTAAAGGTCTCAAGGCTAACCCCATGGACCCCAAAATTATAGGGTACCTAAAAATAATTCCTTTGTAGGTTATAGGGGCTATAACAACAATGGAAGATTCAAAATGGCTCGTGGACAGCGGATGTTCACGCCATATGACCGGAAAGAGAGAACTTTTTACCAACATCAAGCTCCAAGAAGAGGTATGGTCATGTTCGGCAATGGCAAAGGAAGAATTCTTGGAAATGGAGAAATTGGTAACTCTTCTTTCTCTCTTAGTTAGGGGTGTCAATCGTGTCGTGTTTCGTGTTCGCGGGTCGTGTTTTTACCGCGGGTATTACTGGTCCGACACGAACCCAACCCGACCTGTTTATTTATTTATGTCAAGATACATGACCCGAACACGACCCATTTATAACACGGGTAACCCGACACGACGAAAAACTGTTTAATTTAAACTTGACACGAAAAAATTAAAAAAAAATCGAAAAAAAATTGAAATTACAAATAAAAATACATTAAATATTAAAAATTATTAAAAAAATGCATTTAATAATTTTTTCATCATCATATAACTAATTAAAACATCACAAAATATTAAAATAATATATCACTATAAAATTAAGCGGGTTACATAGGTCAATCGTTAATCGACCAGCGGTCGACTTGACTGACCTATTTATTTTCCGTGTTAACCGTGTCCGACCGATTTTGACCCGAACACGTTAAGGGTTGTACATGTACCTGCTAAATTCGTGTTAGGTTCGTGTCGGGTTATCATGTCGTGTCACAAATTGACGCCCCTACTCTTAGTAATGTTCTTTTAGTAGAAGGGCTTAAGTTCAATTTGATAAGTGTTAGCCAACTTTGTGATTCAAATTATAATGTTGTTTTTAATAAAGAAAAATGACTTATTTCCAAAAATGATAAAATTATTTGTGAAGCAATTATAAAAGGCATCTTTACAAAATTTGTACAAGTGATTTGGTTAGTCAAAATGTTTCTTGTCTTGTCTCCAATAATGATTTAACTAGTTTATGGCATAGGCGACTTGGACATGTTGGATACAAAAATTTGCAAACTATTTACAAAAACCAACATGTAAAAGGACTACCCAAATTGAATTTTGAAAATCTTGGCTTATGTGACACTTGTCAAAAGAACAAATTAGTTAAGAGTAGTTTTAAGCCCAAAAATGAAATTTCCACTACCAAACCCCTACAAATGCTTCATCTTGATTTGTATGGGGATATTGGTGCGGCAAGTCTAAGTGGAAAACATTACACTTTTGTTATAGTCGATGATTTTTCTAGATATACTTGGGCTCTATTTCTTACATATAAAAGTGATGCCGTTAATGAGTTTGTTAAGTTGTGTAGACTTATTGAAAATGAAAAGGAAGATACTATTAAGTCTATTCAAGTGATCGGGGTGGAGAATTTGACGGCGAATTTAGAGTCTTTTGTGAAACCAAGGGATATAGTCATAATTTTTCTCGCTCGAAAGACACCTCAACAAAATGGAGTAGCCGAAAGGAAGAATCGGACACTTCAAGAAAATGAGTCGGTCCATGCTAAATGAATTTTTACTTCCAAAATATTTTTGGGCGAAGTCGTAAGTAAATCTGCTTGCTATGTCATTAATCGAGTTTATATTCGTCTAAAATGAATAAAACTCCATATGAGCTTTGGAAAGGAAGAACTTCAAATATTAGTTATTTCAAAATATTTGGATGTAAATGTTTTATTTTGAATACTAAGGATCAATTAGACAAACTTTATCCTAAGGCCGATGAAGGAATATTTATGGGGTATTCAACCAAGAGCAAAGCATATCGGGTTTACAATAAGACTAGTGGGGTTGTTGAAGAATCCATCCATGTCAAATTCAATGAAGCTTGGTGTTGAAAGGATACCTAATGATGAAAGTGATGAAGAGGATATTGTTGAACTCATTGTTTAAGATGAAACTCAAAATGATCAATCTTCAAGCTCAAATGTTCCTCAAGAAAATAAAGGTGATATCAATCTTCCCATAGCATTGAAATTTAAGGAGATCACCCAAAAGATCTTATTATTGGTGATCCCCTTGATAAAGTAATGACTCGAGGAAAATTTGCCGAAAAGCTCTTATATCTCAAAAAGAGCCTTAAAATGCTAAGGAAGCCATTGAAGATGAGGATTGGTTTTTAGAAATGCAAGAGAGTTGAATCAATTTGAAAGGAATGATGTATGGGAATTAGTACCTTGTCCTCCATCTCAAACCATTATTGGTACAAAACGGGTATTTAACAAGCTCGATAACCAAGGCAATATTGTTCAAACAAAGCAAGGTTAGTAGCTCAAGGTTATTGTCAAGAAGAAGGTATTGATTATGATGAAACATTTGCACCCGTAGCACGTTTAGAAGCTATTCGTATTTTACTTGCCTATTCTTGTTTTAAAAATTTTAAAGCTTTACCAAATGGATGTAAAATCCGCATTTTTAAATGGTATTATTCAAGAAGAAGTCTATGTAAAACAACCTCGGGGTTTGAAAATGTTTCTAGGCCTAATGATGTTTATAAACTTAAAAAGGCCATATATGGTTTAAAACAAGCACCCGTGCATGGTATGATAGACTTAGTTGTAGGTCCCAAGGGGTGTAAGTGTAAGGTTTAGAAGGGGTTGAATAAACCTTACCAAATTTTTGATTTAGTCCTTTTAAAAATTGAGTTGATACTTTACCACCGTGTGTCCTTGGTGAATGACCAATTTAGTTAATCGGTAGAGTTAGTCTCTCAACGAGACTCAAGCCGAGTATTCTTTGGAATAACTCAAATTTTATTAAGTCTAAATTAACTCAAGCGTGGTTTGTTTTTATTGGAAGACTTAACACCCTTAAGTTTGGTTAAGTAGAGATTTAGAGCTTGATTTAGTACTTAGAGATTATCTTATGGATAGCAAATATGTCGTGAGAAATAAACAAATATGATGCAAGAATTAAAGTCTTTGAAATGTAAATGACACATAAGATTTTTATAGAGGTTCGAAGATGGGGTAATTCTTCTACTCCTCTCTTCTCCAACTCTGGAGGAATCCACTAGGTATTGATCGAGTATACAAAGTGGTAGCAGTCCGGATACAAGTCTTGATCACCACGGTGACTTGATCCTTTGGGACTCGATCAGAGACGCCTTGATCACTCACCGGCTTCTCGTGCGACTCGGTTTCTTCCGGCAGGCGTTGCCTTGCTACTCTGACTCACTTGCTCAAGCTCTTTGGATTTGATCACGAAGCCCTCCAAAAGCTCAAGACTTGGTTCGACCTTGAACCTTCCTATAATCCTTCGTGGAATGTAGACCCCTTGATTTTTCGATATTTTCCTCTTCAACCGATTGAAGTTATCTTTCCTTCACGGGTGAGTGTTGGATTGATGTTCTTCGTAGTGTAGGCTTGAGGATTGAGAATATTTCGAGTTTACGGTTCTAATAATTGCTTGAGCGTTTGTGGTTACGTCTCTTATTCTCAAAGTCATTTCTCGGCCTTTTATAGTGATCTTTCAAAAATTTGCCCGTTGAAGAGATAGGCTTATTTTTGAAAGTCACTTGCGATCGTTAGCTTGTCTTGTTGCGATCCTTGGAATTGCCATTTCCTCGTATGAATTGTTCTTCACCTTTTTAGAGTTCGACACGGTGTAGTGCTTCCCATTGGTTTATTCCTTTTGCACGCTTAAGGGGTGAGCACTTCGAGAAAGGTATATGGAGATATTACTTGTTTAAGTAATTCTCTTGATTTACGTCAACGGATCTTTTTCGATTATCTCGACTTGTTGCATTTCCTTGCTTTCCCCAGGGTGACTTAGAGTCGACTTCCAATCATGGATGACTCTTCTGTCACTTCAACTTGAGACTTGGCTTTTCTTGAGTTGACTTGGTGATACTCCACTCAGTGCATCTCCGCTTCTTCTTGATGGAGTTCCGTCTACTCTTCTTTGCCATACTCAAATTTGTCTTGCGTGAGTCTTCCTTCTAGTCTCCGGTTGTCTTCTTGCATGTTTGGGCGTAGGCGACTTAACTCGGCTTGACCAGCCCTATTTATTACAATGCGATTTACCACAAAAATGGGGTGCCAACTTCCTATTCTAAGTTTTACATGGCATTCATCAAAATCTAAACAATAAATTTCCTAACAATTTCCCCCTTTTTGATGATGCCAAAACTTAAACCATTCAAAAATGTAAATAGCAAAGATACATACAGATAGTGTATTCACATAGAATGTATGCGTAGAATCAATCCTTTTATTGATCATAACATTCTTGTTCTTTTACACAATTGTTTACAAGGTGTATCAGAGCATACATTTGTCTACACAAAACAAATAAAGAATTTATAGCTTTATTGCAGAAGACTTACATAGTATGTATTTACATAATAAAATACATGAAGGGGTGGACAACAACACTTCATCTCCTTCGCTGTCTCCTTCTTTCATCTTGTTCAGCATCTTCTGCTCTCCTTCTCTTTTTCTCATCGTCAGTTGCCTTCTTCTTCTTTTCATATGCCTTCCTGGCAGCTTCATCTCTTCTTAATCTTTCTTGTCTTTCCTCCCATAGCTGAGTTTGTCTCTTGTTTTCTTCTTCTATTCTTTTTGCATACTCAGCATTACTTTTAGCCACTTGCAAATTTGCTATTTTGTCAAGACCCCATAGATCCCTCATTTCTTGCACGGATCTACGTATTCAATGTTTTTGGGCGAGGCCTGGAGTGCGAAACCTCTTCCTCCACCACTTTCTTCTTCTCCTCTACCTGCAGGCGTGTATTATCTTGGGGTCTTCTTCTTTCGGTGAGTGACCGGCGGAGTGACCAGCAGAGTGATGCTTAGGTAGTCTGCTTTGCTGTCGGCTTCTTCACATAACGTGAGACCCTTTTCCCGATACAAGTCCCAAGCTTGAGCCATAGACATATTTGCAAAGTATCCTTGAGATGCGAGTGTTTTAAATTCATCAACGATCGTGGCTCTGTCCCGACATCGAGATGGCATAAGTGTCTCTGTCTCTTGGAATGCCTCCATGTTGTTTCAAGATGTTCATAACTCGGGCATCCATTCTTCCTTCCACTTCCTCCATCCATCCTGCTTCAATTGTCTTTCTCTTTTCGGCCATAGATATAGCAGTGTTGGAGTGGCGAGTCACGGGGAGTTTCTTTGATAATGTCATTTGTGACAATACCTTGTTGGGGGTTTGTGCGATCATCAAGGTCACATCTTTCGATCCTTCCCCCTCAACGGACTTTCCTTTCTTTTGTTTCAATTTCCTCATTGTCTTTCCCTTGTGACCCGGTGCATCCTCTTTTTTCAACCGGATCTCTTCTCTGTGCTTTAAGGTATTCCTCTTCCCCTTTTTGGCATCATCAAATGAGAGAGGGACACTGAAACATCTTGGCAAGCGGGAAGTCGAGCTGGCGATAGTCGAGTTCTGTCTCAGTCTGCTGCGGAGTATGCGGCCTGAAATTCGGATCGAGTAGCGTTGGACTCTGCTTGAAATTAGCTTCATTTCAGCCATGAGAAGGCTGAATTTTCTATTCATATTTGCTTCCAAGCGCTGAGATCACTCTTATTTTGCTCACGCGACTTTATCTCGGCGAGTGTGAGCTTCATGCATGTGCTCAATGTGTTCTCTCAATTTCGTTTTTGCATCGGCATTCTCGACTCTCCATACCAGACTTGTTGAACAATGTCTGAAGTATCTAACTTGTTCCACACGCATTGTTTCTTCTTTGTTGCCACCATTCCACGATCTGTTGTTATGCCTCTCAAGTCGGCATAAGATTGGCATCTCTGTTGTCGATCGCATGTCCATAGAGGCCGGTGCCTCTCCATCCGTTCAATCTCGGCAAATAATGCTTTGAACACCTCCCGAACTTCAATTAAGTTTCTTGATGCGGTGATGGCCACGCGGCGTCAAAGTCATAGTCACCGGAACGATGGTACCTGATGAGATGATAGGAGTTGGTGCATGGAGCGTGCGAGCTCGTTCTCGACTCTTCGGGGAGGTCGGGTACCTCCGAGAGAAAGGAAAAGATTCTATAAAGGAATCATCACGGCTAACCGGTATTTGTTCAATGATGAGAGGTGCGCGTGAAGTTCCTTTTGGAGTCGAACTTTCTGACTTGGGGAGCTCTGCGCGATGGACTCTGTTTGGGGTCTATTGTGAAGTGGACCCGACTTGCGAGCCTCATTGTCTCAACGGCCGTTGGTCTCACCGTTGGTTTCTCCAATTGAGTGGGTGGTCCTCGGCATTATCGAGCGTCATCGGACGATGATGAGATTTCCATTGGTGGCTCATCATCAAAATTGAAAGTTTGATGAGTAGTCTTGAGATCGGACTTGCTCGTCTTTGAAACATCCGCGTGAGTCTTTTGGATCTCATCACGGGGATGACTCGAACTTCTTCGTCGCGCCCGATCCCGAAAGGTTACATCGAGGATTATCCTGGGAATCATGAAGCGCGCTTATCTCCTTTTTCGGATGGGTCAATGATAGCGGGAGGGATGTTCTCTACTTCAACTTCTTTACCCCGGGAAGTCTCAACCTCCCGTGGGCCTTCATTACCTCCGGCGATCTTGCGCGGAGGCACTGGACGTCCGCTTTCGGCGATGTCACACTCTTAGGGTCTTTCTCGAGGTGGCATCCATTGGAGTCTCAACCCCATGGATTGCACTTTCATCGCCAGTGTTAACTCCCGGGTTGTTCCTTCCACGTGCCTCGACCGCATCGGCGGCGTCATTAGCCTTCGGAGCGGTTGGCACCTCAATGAGATAGTTTCAACTATCGAGCTTCGTGGATGGCAACTTGTTGTTCGTTTTGCATTTGTACTTTCTCCACTTCGCCTCCTAGATTTGTTGTGGAGTCATCTGCAACATTCTCTCCGACCTTCTTTGTAGTGGAGGGAGTTTCCCCCTCGGTGGCGCACCGGTGAGTAACTTGGAATGGGGTCACTCGTCTCCAAACTCCCATTGTTTCTCTTGAGTGTTCGTAGTTGGGGCGGTGGTAAGACACCTTCGTTAGGGGTTGGCTCAACCGGGGTCCCCACTAACCCGGTTTCATCGCTAGTTCCCTTAATTCCTTCTTCCGAGTGGTGGGGGAAGTGGTGGCGGCAACAACGGTGGCGATTTGGTGAACCACTCCCATTGGATCAATTTCGGTGTGTTTTGGAGGACTCTCCTGTCCTCCCATCATGCTCTTCTCATGAAGAATTGCGGATTCATGCATTGCTTGCTTGCATTTTTGCAACTCTTACTCGTGCGGCGGAGTCCGGATCCTCATCAGCTGTCGGATAAGACATCAAGGAGGATGTGTGTGTTACGTAGTGCGGGAGATAGGGCGGATCTTGGCCTTTCACGTGCCTCGGCTTCCTCTTTTGTCTTTCCTTCTCCTTATCCTTGAAGATCTGCGGGATATACGTGCGATTGTCTTCATCGATCTTTGGGATCACAGTCGTCAGTCGAGGAAGTTCAACGATTCCTCTTCTTCTTCTATAAACTCGGGCCGTTGGGCTGTTCCCTGGATTTACTCAATTTCCATTTCCTCCACTCTCATGAGACGATTTTGAATATCTGGGGTAAAGTGGGGATAGGATCATCACATCACTATCGGCTCTATCGGTTTCTTCTTGTATCAGTGCGCGGACTACATCTGTGTTTCTTGTTTGCCTCTGTGATCGCCTTGTTGTTGTTTCATCAATTACATCACAGGGACTCTCTTTGCTTGGCGGTTTTTAAGTATTTGTTCCATCCGAGTGGGCGACTCGGCCGGTTTCTCAAGCTCGGAGCGCTTGATGATTCTTCTTCGTCTTCTAGTTTGTACCGGAGGATTTACGGTTCGAGAGCGATTTCTTAGTCTTGGCGGCGGGGGCGTCTTTGGTGTCTTCTTCTAAGGAGGCGGCCGTCTTGGCTTATCGATCTCCTCTTTTTGACGATCGAGAAGGTAGTTTAGAGTCCTTCTCGACCGCTGCTGCGGGCGGGAGACACGAGCTGCGAGGGGGTGACTCTGCTGCGAGCGGGAAGCGAGTTTGACTTTCTTTGCTGCGGGAAGCGTGATCTTCTTACTTAGCATTGCGGGCGACTTTCTTCTTTGGTGGAGAGGAAAGCAGTTTGTATCTTGAGGTCAGTGATTCCCCCTCACTCGTGTCGGCTCTCTTGGCGTAGGCTCTCTTACGTGCGCGCCCGAGAGGTTTGATCTAAACATCCTCTTGTTTACATGGAACGCCTTTCCATGTCAAGAGGACTCCTTTCACCTCCATCAGTAGGCAATCACTAGGCCATATCCTAGGATCCTCCAAATGTGCCATCTTCCTTGAAGGATTTGTTCCTACATTACGGCATAGTCTGCGTAGACAAACTTAGCCCATTTATTTTCCTTTCTTCAATGATCGCCGCCATCACGATCAACTTTGCTTTTGATTGGTCAAAGCTGCCAAATTTGATGTCAATACATTTGGCAACTATTTCAAACGACTTGTGATAATCCTCCTTGGCAGACCTCTTGTTTCTTTGTAAACTATTTTATCAGTATAGTCGGGCTTGGCTATTTCCTTCCAAGCGGCGGCCAGGTTTACATCGGCCGTTAATTTCGATGCTCCTTCCGTTGGTAGTGAGCAATGTTCACCAAATCCTTGGCGAGAGATGGTGAGCTTCTTTCCGTGAGCAGATGACTTTATCCCTTCATCGTGAATCTCGGCATTCACGTAGAAGCTGTGACCTCCTCCACATAGGTCATCGGATATTCGGCGATCGAAAGCGATTTGGCCCAGGCGTTTCCAATTTCTCGGCAATTTTCTTCACTAGGGTGTCATCGGACCCCTGTTTCACCATGCCGTCGAAATCCACATAGACCGGTGTGGATTTGTTTTCATAACTTGACAAAATCATAGGTTGGTGCCATCCTTCAGATTTTACCGAAGAAAACTTAGAGATTGATTTGAAGATAGATAGGGTTTTGAGAAAATTTTTGCCTTTGCTTGAGAGAGAAAATGAAAAGTTTTGGTAGTGTGTGAGAAAACGGGGCGAAAATAGTTTAAGTATGGTTTATGAAAGGGCGTGCGGGTAGTTTTGAAATGTGATCGAAATCAACGGCTTAGATTTTACATGTCGATTTAGCATTTAATGTCTCGTATTTAATGCGGCAAACATTTATATCCAATCATAAGCTTGGTGTGCGGCTTTTGCTGTACACTTCATAATTATCTTTGACGTAATCCTTAAAAACATTCCCGCTTAGTCAAAAATTGCGTTTTTGTCACTTTGCTCATAAATGATTCGACTTTTGCCCTCAAATTTGGTTTAGCTCTTCTTTTCTCATTCCTCTTTGTGACTCAAATTGTCATTGACTTGGTATAAATTGTCTTTCGATCTGGTGATTTACTTAGGCTGATTTGTGAGTTGACTCTTTTTCCTTTTTGTGTTCCATTTCTTTTCTTTGATTCTTAAGTGTCGGCTCATTTCAATTAACCCTAACTCATGCTTGTGTTCTTCAAATCTTGACTCACATAATGGTTTTGTGAAGATGTCGGCCAATTGTTTATCGGTTGAGATATATTCCAAAATGATGTCCTTCTTTTCAACATGATCTCTTATAAAGTGATATCGACATCGATATGCTTTGTTCTTGAGTGCAACACGAGGATTTTGAGTAATTGCAATTGCACTTGTGTTATCACACATGATTGGAATTTCTTTTTCCTTAACTTCATAGTCTCTCATTTCTTTGTCTCATCCATAGGACTTGGGCTGAACAGTTGCCCGACTATGTATGCTCTCGCCACCAGTAGGTGGCTATTGAATTTTGCTTCTTGCTAACCAGGAAATCGGCTGTTTCCTAGCATTTGACATGTGCACGAGTGCTTTTCTGTCAAGTCTGCATCCAAAGCATAGTCAGTCGAATAGCCAATTAGCTTGAATCCACCTTCCTTTGGATACCATAAGCCAACTTCTTGGCTTCCTTTTAAGTATCTCAATATTCTCTTAGGCTTTTTGTCATATGGCTCTCTTTTGGAGCGATTGAAATCTTGCACATACACCTACAACAAAGGTGATGTACGCACCGCTTCTTTGTGAGATAGAGCAATGATCGATAAGTGCTCGTATCTTGTTTGATCTGAGGCTTGCCATCTGCATCCATGTCCATTTTGTGATGTATTCATTGGTATTTTCTGAGAGACTTCTCCTCCATACCAAATTTCTTCATTAAATCTCTGGTGTATTTTGTTTGACTTATGAAGGTTCCATCCTTGATTGTTTCACTTGGAGTCGAGGAAGAATGTTAGCTCTCCCATCATGCTCATTTCAAATTTACTTTGCATGAGGTTTGAAAATTTTTCACACGACTCTTTGTTTGTGGATCCAAAAATGATGTCATCCACATATATTTGAACAAGCGTATACTCTTTTTATCTTGAATTAAAGAAAAGTGTTCTATCTACTTTTCCTTTTGTGAATCCATTTTCGATTAGGAATTGTGACAAAGTATCATACCATGCTCTGGTGCTGTTTCAATCCATACAAAGCTTTCTTGAGTTTGTATACCTTATCTCCAAGAGTCTTACTGCTCAAATCACGGAGGTTGTTCAACATACACTTCTTCTTCCAATAGACCATTTAGGAATGCACTTTTTACATCCATCGATATACAATGAAATTCTTGTGAGCAGCATAGGCAAGAAACATCCTTATAGCTTCCAATCTTTCTACGAGAGCAAATGTTTCATCAAAATCTATTCCTTCTTCTTGGCAATATCCTTTGGCTACTAGTCTTGCTTTGTTTCTTACCACAGAGAACCTTCCTCGTTCATCTTGTTTTTGAACACCCATTTAGTACCAATAACATTTTGATGTGTGGGTCTTTGAACTAATTCCCATACTTTATTTCTTTCAAACGATTGACTCTTCTTGCATAGCTTGAATCCAATGTGTGTCATCAATGCTTGTAACACATCTTTGGGCTCTATTTGCGAGATGAAGCATGTGAACATAGCTTCTTGTTGAGTTACGGATCTTGTTTTGACACCTTCTCTTATATCTCCAATGACAAGTTACGGTGGATGGTCTCTCGGCCATCTTACATCGAGGTTGAAGTAAGTTGGTTGGATTCAATCGTCTAGAAGTTGTGTTGCTTTGATCGACTCTCTCGTAGTCAACACTTAGCTGCAAATTTTCATTTTTTTTGAGATTGACTATCTCATCTTCTTCGAGTTTATAATTCGACTTGATTGACATAGGGACTCTTTTGTATGGTTGGATGATTCGAAACTTATCGGTGACTCTTCAATGTCTTCTCCATTTACATTTGGCTCATCGAATACCACATGAATGGATTCTTCGCAACCATAGTCCTTTTGTTGAGTACTCTCTGTGTAGGCTTTGCTTTCGAGTATCCCAGAAGATACCTTCATCGACTTTAGCATCGAAGGCCTTTAGATTATCTTTGCCATTGTTGTGGATGAAGCATTTACATCCAAATATTCTAAAATATGCAACATTTGGTTTTCTTCCATCCAAATCTCATAGGGAGTCTTTGTCGGTTTCATTTATCATACATCTGTTTTGAGTGTAGCAAGTGTGTTGATTGCTTGACCCAAAATCTTTTTGGTAACCTGCTTGACTAACATGGTCCTTGCTACTTCTTTGAGAGTTTTTCCTTGTTTACGCAACTCCATTCTGTTTGTGGAGTCCTTGCTTTGATAGTTCATGACCAATACCATTTTCAATACAATCGAGTTATTATTCCATTGACAAACTCGGTTCCTCTGCATCGATCTTATTTTGATAATGGTTTGCTCTTCTCGTTTTGAATCCTCTTCATCGATTGTGGTAGTTTTACGTAGAGTTTCTTTCTTCTTACACATGAATATTGTCCATGTATATCTTGAGTAGTCATCTACTACCACCAAGGTGTATTTCTTTCCACTTATCTTTGGTTGGTTCCATTGGGCCAAATAGATCCATATGTAGCGGATCAATATTCTTGTTGAAGATGGACATGTCTTTTCTTTGAATGAAGATTTGATTTGTTTTCCTTCTCATGCATCACATATACTCTCCTTCTTGTATCTTGAATCACGGAAGCCCTTCCACAAGATTACTTCTTGCAAGCATTTAATCGTTTTGAAATTTAGGTGACTCGGCTTTTTGTGCCACAACCAACTTGATTCATTGTGCTCTTTGATAATAGACAGGTGCTGTGTGTAGCGGTTGACCAATCTACTACATACATGTTCTTTTGTATGCATCCTTGCAACACAACTTCATTCGATTCAGATATCCTTGATTTGACATATACCCATGTTGAATCCAACATTATAGCCCTTGTCACGAGTTGGTGATGCTTAGCAAGTTGAAGTTGAGTCCTTCAACATATGCAACATCTGTGATTTCTAATCCATTCCTCTTGATGGATCCAATGCCTCTTATTTCACCTGGAGCTTCATTTCCTCCAAATATGACTTTTGCTCCTTTAACTTCCTTGAATTTTGACAAATTTTTCTTGTTTCTGTCATATGTCGGAACAGACCACTATCCATATACCAGGTTCCTTGGCACTCAGGTATTCCTTGAACACCTGCAATCAAGGAAATTAAGTTTTAGGTACCCATATTTATGCGGTCTGAGGGGTTAAATTGTAAGATGATCCAACCAACTTATAGCCAAATGATTTGACTCTAAGGGGTTGCCATCTATCGTGCCATAATTATAATTAATCTTGGCAAATTGCTTGGGGATTCTAGGTTCATACATTGTCTCTTTTGTCGTATGCTGTATAAGTTTTGGCAATCGCCTTCTTTGGGTAATTGTGGTGTCTTTGAATGTAGTGCCTAGGTGCATATGTGTCTTTGATGAAAGCTCTTATACTTTTGGAATGGCCTTTCTTTGAGTTCTGTGGCCTTTGCCATTTGGGCTTATATTCCATAAGTCTATCTTTGATAGTTCACATTATTCCAATCGGCTTGGCTTGGATATTTTCTACCATTCCCATCATATGTATTTCTTTTATAGATTTTAGGGTTTTTTGGTAGCTCTGCTTCTTCTTTCTGAGTATTTTACGTTTGGAGTTTCTTTGAGGAACTCAGTGAATCTCTTCTCGGTTTGTCCTTTCGGCGCACTCAATGGTTGTTTTCCTTTTCCTTTATAACCAAGGCTAGTTTGCTTGTAATTGTGCTTTGGGGTGAATGTGTGTGCAACATTTAGAGTTTTGGATTTTTAAACTCTTCATTGCTTGAAGATCTTTTTCCAAAATTACTTTTGAAGTTTGACATATCACGAGAGGAGTTAAATCTAAGCATGTCTTGTCTCCACATTCTCTTTGACTCATAATAAGATCATCTAATGATTTAGATGCCTTAGTGAATGAGGCAATAACATTTTTGAGGTCATTCTCCCTCTTTTCTATGGCAACTATTTACGCTATTAACTTAGCATTTTCGGCCTTTAACTTTCATTCTCATCGACTATTTGACTTAGAGTACTCGGCTCCTTAGTCGACTTTGAGTTTTGCTCTTGAGTATGTTGTTTTCCTCATTTAATAGTGTGTGTGAGGATTTAATGTGTTCAAAATCTTTCATCATTTTGCCTAATGAATCATAAAGATCGGTGGGTGATGAAGTGTGTGTGTCAAGTCACTATCACTAGAGTCGAGTTTGATGAGTTAGAGTGTACCTCATCTTCTTGGTCGGGTTGATCTTGTTCCTTGGCCATCAAACGGATCGAGCTTCTTCTTCGTCACTTGAGTAGTCGGCTTCACTTTGCTCTCAATCAGATGTGTTTCTCTTGACTTTTGACTCTCGCATTTTCTATGACCAACATTGCCTTTTTCTTTTCTTGTCTTCTTTCTCTCAAGACCTTTCTTTCTTCTTCATTCTGTATTTGTTGACTACGGGATATGGGCAATCAATGGCGTAGTGACCTGGTTGTCTCTGATTCAGCATAGATATTCAACCTTTTGATCGACTCTTTCCATTCTTGGATTGTCGGCCCTTTGATATTCACTTTTTGATGATCTGTTCTCTTGGTTGGCCTATCTTCCCTTGATTTGGAGGGGAGTTGAGTGTCTTTTGGAAGATTAGCCCTTTCTCTCTTGTAGTTCTTATTGAAGAACTTGTTGAACCTTTTTACTAGTAGGGCTATTTCTTCTTACGGATCAATGACTTCTTTGACCTCGGCTCTCTTCCCATCTTTAACAATTAGAGTAGCTGTTTTGGGTACATTGTCTCTTCTGGTCTTTTCTTCTCAAACTCAAACTCGAGGCTTTGAGTGCCATGACCATTTGGATGTTTTGATAGGTCCATTGTCTTAGTGCCATGACCTTCATTTCCCGGAAGACTTTTTAGGATCTTCATACACATTTCATTCGTGTATATTCCTTTCCAAGTGCGAGATAGCTCGTTGGTGATTTACGTGAACCGAGCATCCAATTGATCTAGGTTTTCTCCTGAGATCATTTTGAAGTTCTCAAATTTACGTACGACCCCGATAATTTGTTTTCTTTGATTTGCTCACGAGCCTTCACAAATCAATGTTAGCTTGTCCCATTTCTTTAGCCGTTTTGCATGATTTGACTTTATTGAACATGGCTTTGTCGAGTTTTGTAAAGGATGTCCTTGGCTACATTGTCCAGGTTGTATCTTTTTTGTCATCATTTGTCCATTCGGTTCTTGGTTTTTCAACCATGGCGGTGCAGGGAGCAACATCCTCCTCTCTCCTTGGCTGCGGCTCTTCTTACAGTGTGTTCACCTTTAAGATTTGCGGTGGCCCATCTTCTATCACTATCCACATCTCATCATGTAATCTTTGATAGATGAGCCTGCATACGAATTTTCCAATCATCAAATTCTTCAATTGTGAACATAGGGATGCGTGTCAAATTTGCTTCCATGATAATAAATTTTAATGATAAAAAGAGTTTTGAAAGTTTAAGTACTAAAGCGGACTTTGAAAAGTTTGGAGATCTAGTTCGATAACCGATGTGGAAGGCTCAATGAACCAACCGCTCGATACCACTTGTAGGTCCCAAGGGGTGTAAGTGTAAGGTTTAGAAGGGGGTTGAATAAACCTTACCAAATTTTTGATTTAGTCCTTTTAAAAATTCGAGTTGATACTACTGCAGTTGTGTCCTTGGTGAATGACCAATTTAGTTAATCGATAGAGTTAGTCTCTCAACGGACTCAATCAGAAATTCTTCTTGGAATAACTCAATTGTTAAGTCTAAATTAACTCAAGCGTGGTTTGTTTTTCGTGGAAGACTTAACACCCTTAAGTTTGGTTAAGTAGAGATTTAGAGCTTGATTTAGTACTTAGAGATTATCTTATGGATAGCAAATATGTCGTGAGAAATAAACAAATATGATGCAAGAATTAAAGTCTTTGAAATGTAAATGACACAATAAGATTTTTATAGAGGTTCGAAGATGGGGTAATTCTTCTACTCCTCTCTTCTCCAACTCTGGAGGAATCCACTAGGTATTGATCGGTATACAAAGTGGTAGAGTCCGGATACAAGTCTTGATCACCACGGTGACTTGATCCTTTGGGACTCGATCTGGAGACGCCTTGATCACTCGGTGGCTTCTCGTGCGACTCGGCTTCTTCACGCAGGGGCATTTGCCTTGCTACTACTGACTCACTTGCTCAAGCTCTTTGGATTTGATCACGAAGCCCTCCAAAAGCTCAAGACTTGGTTCGACCTTGAACCTTCCTACAATCCTTCGTGGAATGTAGACCCCTTGATTTTCGATATTTTCCTCTTCAAGTGATTGAAGTTATCTTTCCTTCACGGTGAGTGTTGGATTGATGTTCTTCGTAGTGTAGGCTTGAGGATTGAGAATATTTTTACGGTTCTAATAATTGCTTGAGCGTTTGTGGTTACAGCGTATTTTTCTCAAAGTCATTTCTCGGCCTTTTATAGTGATCTTTCAAAAATTTGTCCGTTGAAGAGATAGGCTTATTTTTGAAAGTCACTTGCGATCGTTAGCTTGTCTTGTTGCGATCCTTGGAATTGCCATTTCTTCGTATGAATTGTTCTTCACCTTTTTTAGAGTTCGACACGGTGTAGTGCTTCCCATTGGTTTATTCCTTTTGCACGCTTTTGGGGTGAGCACTTCGAGAAAGGTATCATGGAGATATTACTTGTTTAAGTAATTCTCTTGATTTACGTGTCAACGGATCTTTTTGATTATCTCGACTTGACCGCATTGCATTTCCTTGCTTTCCCCGGGTGACTTAGAGTCGACTTCCAATCATGGATGACTCTTACATCACTTCAACTTGAGACTTGGCTTTTCTTGAGTTGACTTGGTGATACTCCACTCAGTGCATCTCATTTGCTTCTTGATAAATTCCGTCTACTCTTCTTTGCCATACTCGGTGTCTTGCGGAGTCTTCCTTCTAGTCTCCGGTTGTCTTCTTGCATGTTTGGGCGTGGCGACTTAACTCGGCTTGACCCATTTTTATTTATTACAATGCATTTACAACAAAAATGGGGTGCCAACTTCCTATTCTAAGTTTTACATGGCATTCATCAAAATCTAAACAATAAATTTCCTAACAATTTCCCCCTTTTTGATGATGCCAAAACTTAAACCATTCAAAAATGTAAATAGCAAAGATACATACGGATAGTGTATTCACATAGAATGTATGCATAGAATCAATCCTTTTATTGATCATAACATTCTTGTTCTTTTACACAATGCTTGTTTACAAGGTGTATCGAGCATACATTTGTCTACACAAAAAAATAAAGAATTTATAGCTTTATTTTCGGAAGACTTACATAGTATGTATTTACATAATAAAATACATGAAGGGGTGGACAAAGAACAACTTCATCTCCTTGTTGTCTCCTTCTTTCATCTTGTTCGGCATCTTACTGCTCTCCTTCTCTTTTTCTCATCGTCATTTTGCCTTCTTCTTCTTTTCATATGCCTTCCTGGCGGCTTCATCTCTTCTTAATCTTTCTTGTCTTTCCTCCCATAGCTGAGTTTGTCTCTTGTTTTCTTCTTCTATTCTTTTCGCATACTCGGCATTACTTTTAGCCACTTGCAAATTTGCTATTTTGTCAAGACCAGCCCGATAGATCCCTCATTTCTTGCACGGATCTCGTATTCAATGTTTTTGGGCGGAGGCCTGGTGCGAAACCTCTTCCCACCACCACTTCTTCCTCTACCTGCGGCGTGTATTGTCTTTGGGGTCTTCTTCTTTCCGGTGAGTGACCCGCGGAGTGACCAGTGAGTATTTGCGCAGGTGAGTCTGCTGCTGTCGGCTTCTTCACATAACGTGAGACCCTTTTCCCGTACAAGTCCCAAGCTTGAGCCATAGACATATTTGCAAAGTATCCTTGAGATGCGAGTGTTTTAAATTCATCAATGATCGTGGCTCTGTCCCGACATCTGAGATGGCATAAGTGTCTCTGTCTCTTTGGAATGCCTCCATGTTGTTTCAAGATGTTCATAACTCGGGCATCCATTCTTCCTTCCACTTCCTCCATCCCTGCTTCAATTGTCTTTCTCTTTTCGGCCATAGATATAGCGAGTGTTGGAGTGGCGAGTCACGGGGAGTTTGCGGTTGATAATATCAAATTTTGTGACAATACCTTGTTGGGGGTTTGTGCGATCATCAAGGTCACATCTTTCGATCCTTCCCCCTCAGCGGACTTTCCTTTCTTTTGTTTCAATATTTCCTCGGATTTGTCTTTCCCGACCCGATTGCATCCTCTTTTTCTTCAGGATCTCTTTTTGCTTTAAGGTATTCCTCTTCCCCCTTTTTGGCATCATCAAAGGAGAGAGGACACTGAAACATCTTGGCAGCGGGAAGTCGAGCCTGCGATAGTCGAGTTACATCTCGAGTCTGCGTGGAGTATGCGGCACGAAATGGATCGAGTAGCGTTGGACTCTGCTTGAAATTAGCTTCATTTCGACCATGAGAAGGCTGAATTTTCTATTCATGTTTTTCTTCCAAGCGTTGGAGATCACTCTTATTTTGCTCACGCGACGACTTTATCTCGGCGAGTGTGAGCTTCATGCATGTGCTCAATGTGTTCTCTCAATTTCGTTTTTGCATCGGCATTCTCGACTCTCCATACAAGACTTGTTGAACAATGTCTGAAGTATCTAACTTGTTCCACACGCATTGTTTCTTCTTTGTTGCCACCATTTCCGATCTGATTGTTATGCCTCTCAAGTCGGCGGTAAGATTGCATCTCTGTTGTCGATCGCATGTCCATAGAGGCTGGTGCCTCTCCATCCATTCAATCTCAACAAATAATGCTTTGAACACCTCGAACTTTGTTTTTTTGCGGTGATGGCCATGCGACGTCAAAGTCATAGTCAATTTGGAACATGGTACTGATGAGATGATAGGAGGAGTTGGTCTATGGAAGCGTGCGAGCTCGTTCTCGACTCTTGGGAGGTCGGGTACCTCCGGAGAAGGAAAAGATTCTATAAAGGAATCATCACGGCCAAGTGTATTTGTTCAATGATGAGAGGTGCGCGTGAAGTTCCTTTTGGTCGAACTGCTGCGCGGCTTGGGGAGCTGCGCGATGGACTCCGTTTGGTGGGTCTGTTGTGAAGTGGACCCGACTTGCTTGAGCCTCAGTTGTCTCAACGGCCGTTGGTCTCATTGGTTTCTCCAATTGAGTGGGTGGTCCTCGGCCTTATCGAAGCGTCATCGGACGATGATGAGATTTCCATTGGTGGCTCATCATCAAAATTGAAAGTTTGATGAGTAGTCTTGAGATCGAGACTTGCTCGTGCTTTGAAACATCCGCACGTGAGTCTTTTGGATGCATCACGGGGGATGACTCGGCTTCTTCGTGTCGCGCCGATCCCGAAAAGGTTACATCGGGATTATCCTGGGAATCATGAAGCGCTTATCTCCTTTTCGGATGGGTCAATGATAGCGGGAGGGATGTTCTCTACTTCAACTTCTTTACCCCGGGAAGTCTCAACCTCCCGTGGGCCGTCATTACCTCCATGCGGTCTCATTGCGGCGAGGCACTTGGACGTCCGCTTTCGGATGTCGGTGTCTTAGGGTCTTCGAGTGGCATCCATTGGAGTCTCAACCCCATGGATTGCACTTTCATCGCCAGTGTTAACTCCCGGGGTTGTTCCTTCTGTGCCTTTGCATCGGCGGCGTCATAAGCCTTGGAGCGGTTGGCACCTCAATGAGACAGTTTCAACTATCGAGCTTCGTGATGGCAACTTGTTTGTTCGTTTTGCATTTGTACTTTCTCCACTTCGCCTCCTAGATTTATTGTGGAGTCATCTGCGATATTCTCCAGACCTTCTTTGCGGTGGAGGGGTTTCCCCTCGGTGGCTCACCCGGTGAGTGACTTGGAATGGGGTCACTCGTCTCCAAACTCCCATTTTTCTCTTTTGGTGTTCGTAGTTGGGGCGGTGGTAAGACACCTTCGTTAGGGGTTGGCTCAATTATGGGTCCCCACTAACCCGGTTTCATCGCCATTCCTTAATTCCTTCTTCCGGAGTGGTGGGGAAGTGGTGGCGGCAACAACGGTGGCGATTTGCTTTGAACCACTCCCATTGGATCAATTTCGGTGTGTTTTTGGAGGACTCTCTGGTCCTCCATCATGCTCTTCTCATGAAGAATTCTGGATTCATGCATTGCTTCTTTGCATTTGCAACTCTTACGTGGCGGCGGCGAGTCAGGATCCTCATCAGCTGTCGGATAAGACATCAAGGAGAGGATGTGTGTGTTCTATGGTGCGGGAGATAGGGCGGATATCTTTGGCCTTTTCACGTCTCGGCTTCCTCTTTGTCTTTCCTTCTCCTTATCCTTGAAGATCTGCGGGATATACGTGCGATTGTCTTCATCCATCTTTGAGGATCACGAGTCGATCGAGGAAGTTCAACGATTCCTCTTCTTCTTCTATAAACTCGGGCCGTTGGAACTGTTCACTGGATTTACTCAATTTCCATTTCCTCCACTCTCGCAGACGATTTTGAATATACGGGTAAAGTGGGGATAGGATCATCACATCACTATCGCTCTATCGGCTTCTTCTTGTGTCTCATTGCGCGGACTACATCTGTGTTTTTCGGTTTGCCTCTGCTGATCACCTTGTGACTTAGTTGTTTCATCAATTACATCAGGGGACTCTCTTTGTGGCGGTTTAAGTATTTGTTCGGTGAGTGGTGACTCGGCCGGTTTCTCAAGCTCGGAGCGCTTGATGATTCTTCTTCGTCTTCTAGTTTGTACCGGAGGGATTTACGGTTTAGAGACGATTTCTTGAGTCTTGGGCGGCGGGGGCGTCTTTGGTGTCTTCTTACGAGGAGGCGGCCGTCTTGGCTTATCGGATCTCCTCTTTTTGACGATCGAGAAAGGTAGTTTAGAGTCCTTCTCGACCCGGCTAACTGCGGGGCGGGAGACACGGCTGCGGGGCGGTGACTCTGCTGCGAGCGGGAAGCGAGTTTGACTTTCTTTCTTTGCGGGAGCGGCGATCTTCTTAAGCGTGCGGGGCGACTTTCTTCTTTGGTGGAGAGGAAAGCAGTTTGTATCTTGAGTCAGGTGATTCCCCCTCACTCGTGTCGGCTCTCTTGGCGTAGGCTCTCTTAAATGCGCCGAGAGGTTTGATCTAAACATCCTCTTGTTTACATGGAACGCCTTTCCATGTCTAAGAGGACTCCTTTCACCTCCATTAGCCGACAATCACCGGGCCATATCCTGGGATCCTCCAAATGTGCCATCTTCCTTGAAGGATTTGTTCCCTACGATTACGGCATAGTCTGCTTTGTAACAAACTCAGCCAGATTTATTTTCCTTTCTTCAATGATCGCCGCCATCACGATCAACTTTGCTTTTGACAATTGGTCAAAGTTTTGCCAAATTGATGTCAATACATTTGGCAACTATTTCCAACGACTTGTGATAATCCTCCTTGGCCCTCTTGTTTCTTTGTGTAAACTATTTTATCGGTATAGTCGGGCTTGGCTATTTCCTTCCAAGCGGCAACCAGGTTTACATCGGCCGTTAATTTCGATGCTCCTTCCGTTGGTAGTGAGCAATGTTCACCAAATCCTTGGCGAGAGAGATGGTGAGCTTCTTTCCGTGAGCAGATGACTTTATCCCTTCATCGTGAATCTCGGCATTCACGTAGAAGCTGTGCGACCTCCTCCACATAGGTCATCGGATATTCGGCGCGAGAAAGCGATTTCGGCCCAAATGTTTCCAATTTCTCGGCAATTTTCTTCACTAGGGTGTCATCGGACCCCTGTTTCACCATCCGTCGAAATCCACGATGACCGGTGTGGATTTATTTTCCTAACTTGACAAAATCATAGGTTGGTGCCATCCTTCAGGATTTTACCGAAGAAAACTTAGAGATTGATTTGAAGATAGATAGGGTTTTGAGAAAATTTTTGCCTTTGCTTACGAGAGAGAAAATGAAAAGTTTTGGTAGTGTGTGAGAGAAAGCGGGCGAAAATAGTTTAAGTATGGTTTATGAAAGGGCGTGCGGGTGGTTTTGAAATGTGATCGAAATCAACGGCTTAGATTTTGCATGCCGATTTAGCATTTAATGTCTCGTATTTAATGCGGCGACATTTATATCAATCATAAGCTTGGTGTGCGGCTTTTGCTGTACGTCATAATTATCTTTGACGTAATCCTTAAAAACATTCCCGCTTAGTCAAAGCATTGCGTTTTTGTCACTTTGCTCATAAATGATTCGACTTTTGCCCTCAATGGTTTAGCTCTTCTTTTCTCATTCCTCTTTGTGACTCGGTTGTCGGTGACTTGGTATAAATTGTCTTTCCGATCTGGTGATTTACTTAGGCCGATTTGTGAGTTCAACTCTTTTTCCCTTTTTGTGTTCCATTTCTTTTCTTGATTCTTAAGTGTCGGCTCAGCTCAATTAACCTAACTCATGCTTGAGTTCTTCAAATCTTGACTCACATAATGGTTTTGTGAAGATGTCGGTTGTTTATCGGTTGAGATATACTCCAAAATGATGTCCTTCTTTTCAACATGATCTCTTATGAAGTGATATCGACATCGATATGCTTTGTTCTTGAGTGCAACACGAGATTTTGAGTAATTGCAATTGCACTTGTGTTATCACACATGATTGGAATTTCTTTTTCCTTAACTTCATAGTCTCTCAAATTCTTTGTCTCATCCATAGGACTTGGGCTGTGTTTGCCCGCCTCTATGTGATACCTTGTTTGTAGAGGTGGCTATTGAATTTTGCTTCTTCTAAACCAGAAATCGCTGTTTCCTAGCATTTGACATGTGCACGAGGTGCTTTTCTGTCAACTCTTGCATCCGGCATAGTCCCGTCTGAATAGCCAATTAGCTTGAATCCACCTTCCTTTGGATACCATAAGCCAACTTCTTGGCTTCCTTTCAAATATCTCAATATTCTCTTAGGCTTTTGCTTTGTCATATGGCTCTCTTTTGGAGCGATTGAAATCTTGCACATACACCTACAACAAAGGTGATGTACGGCTCGCTTGCTGTGAGATAGAGCAATGATCGATAAGTGCTCGTATCTTGTTTGATCTCTGAGGCTTGCCATCTGCATCCATGTCCATTTTGGTGATGTATTCATTGGTATTTTTACGAGGACTTCTCCTCCATACCAAATTTCTTCATTAAATCTCTGGTGTATTTTGTTTGACTTATGAAGGTTCCATCCTTGATTGTTTCACTTGGAGTCAAGGAAGAATGTTATCTCTCCCATCATGCTCATTTCAAATTTTCTTTGCATGAGGTTTGAAAATTTTTCACACACTCTTTGTTTGTGGATCCAAAAATGATGTCATCCACATATATTTGAACAAGCGATATACTCTTTTTATCTTGAATTAAGAAAAGTGTTCTATCTACTTTTCCTTTTGTGAATCCATTTTCGATTAGGAATTGTGACAAAGTATCATACCATGCTCACTGGGTGCTGTTTCAATCCATACAAAGCTTTCTTGAGTTTGTATACCTTATCTCCAAGAGTCTTACTGCTCAAATCACGGAGGTTGTTCAACATACACTTCTTCTTCCAATAGACCATTTAGGAATGCACTTTTTACATCCATCGATATACAATGAAATTCTTGTGAGCAGCATAAGCAAGAAACATCCTTATAGCTTCCAATCTTGCTACGAGGAGCAAATGTTTCATCAAAATCTATTCCTTCTTCTTGGCAATATCCTTTGGCTACTAGTCTTGCTTTGTTTCTTACCCGCAGAACCTTCCTCGTTCATCTTGTTTACGAACACCCATTTAGTACCAATAACATTTTGATGTGTGGGTCTTTGAACTAATTCCCATACTTTATTTCTTTCAAATTGATTCACTCTTCTTGCATAGCTTGAATCCAATGTGTGTCATCGATGCTTGTAACACATCTTTGGGCTCTATTTGCGAGATGAAGCATGTGAACATAGCTTCTTGTTGAGTTACGGATCTTGTTTTGACACCTTCTCTTATATCTCCAATGACAAGTTAAGGTGGATGGTCTCTCGGCCATCTTACATCGAGGTTGAAGTAAGTTGGTTGGATTCAATCGTCTAGCAGTTTGTGTTGCTTTGATCGACTCTCTCGTAGTCACTTAGGCAAAATTTTCAAATTTTTTTTGAGATTCAGCTATCTCATCTTTTTCGAGTTTATAATTCGGCTTGACTTGACATAGGGACTCTTCTTGTATGGTTGGATGATTGACTTATCGGTGACTCTTCAATGTCTTCTCCATTTACATTTGGCTCATCGAATACCACATGAATGGATTCTTCTGCAACCATAGTCCTTTTGTTGAGTACTCTGTAGGCTTTGCTTTCAGCTGAGTATCCCAAGAAGATACCTTCATCAACTTTAGCATCGAAGGCCTTTAGATTGTCTTTGCCATTGTTGTGGATGAAGCATTTACATCCAAATATTCTAAAATATGCAACATTTGGTTTTCTTCCAGTCCAAATCTCATAGGGAGTCTTTGTCAGTTGTCTGTTTATCATACATCTGTTTTGAGTGTAAAAATTTGTGTTGATTGTTTGACCCAAAATCTTTTTGGTAGCCTGCTTGACTAACATGGTCCTTCTTTGCTTCTTTGAGAGTTCTGTTCCTTCTTTCTGCAACTCCATTCTTTGTGGAGTCCTTCTTCTGAATAGTTCATGACCAATACCATTTTCAATACAATGCGAGTTATTATTCCATTGACAAACTCGGTTCCTCTGTCGATCTTATTTTGATAATGGTTTGCTCTTCTCATTTTTGAATCCTCTTCATCAATTTGTGGTAGTTTTACGTAGAGTTTCTTTCTTCTTACACATGAATATTGTCCATGTATATCTTGAGTAGTCATCTACTACCACCAAGGTGTATTTCTTTCCACTTATGTTGGTTTGGTTCCACTTTGGGCCAAATAGATCCATGTGCGGATGCAATATTCTTGTTGAAGATGGACATGTCTTTTCTTTGAATGAAGATTTGATTTGTTTTCCTTCCGACATGCATCACATATACTCTCCTTCTTGTATCTTGAAGTCTGGAAGCCCTTCCACAAGATTACTTCTTGCAAGCTTTTAATCGTTTTGAAATTTAGGTGACTCGACTTTTTGTGCCACGACCAACTTGATTCATTGTGCTCTTTGCTAATAGGCAGTCTTTGTGTGTAGCGGTTGACCAATCTACTACATACATGTTCTTTTGTCGCATCCTTGCAACACAACTTCATTCGATTCGATATCCTTGATTTGGCATATACCCATGTTGAATCAACATTATAGCCCTTGTCACGAGTTGGTGATGCTTAGCAAGTTGAAGTTGAGTCCTTCAACATATGCAACATCGTGATTTCTAATCCATTCCTCTTGATGGATCAATGCCTCTTATTTCACCTGGAGCTTCATTTCCTCCAAATATGACTTTTGCTCCTTTAACTTCCTTGAATTTTGACAAATTTTTCTTGTTTCTGTCATATGTCCGGAAACAGCCACTATCCATATACCAGGTTCCTTGGCACTCAAATTTGTTCCTTGAACTGCAATCAAGGAAATTAAGTTTTAGGTACCCATACTTATGCAGGTCTGAGGGTTAAATTGTAAGATGATCCAACCAACTTATAGCCAAATGATTTGACTCTAAGGGGTTGCCATCTATCGATGCCATAATTATAATTAATCTTGGCAAATTGCCAGGGGATTCTAGGTTCATACGGTTGTCTCTTTTGTGCGTATGCTGTATATGTTTTTGGCAATCGCCTTCTTTGGGTAATTGTGGTGTCTTTGAATGTAGTGCCTAGGTGCATATGTGTCTTTGATGAAAGCTCTTATACTTTTGGAATGGCCTTTCTTGAGTTCTAGGCCTTTGCCATTTGGGCTTATATTCCATAAGTCTATCTTGATAGTTCACATTATTCCAATCGGCTTGGCTTGGATATTTTCTACCATTCCCATCATATGTATTTCTTTTATAGATTTTAAGGGGTTTTGGTAGCTCTGCTTCTTCTTTCTGAGTATTTTCTGTTTGGAGTTCTTTGAGGAACTCGGTGAATCTCTTCTCGATTGTCCTTTCAGCGCACTCAATCAGTATTTTTTCCTTTTCCTTTATAGCCAAGGCTAGTTTTCTTGTAATTGTGCTTTGGGGTGAATGTGTGTGCAACATTTAGAGTTTTGGAATTTTTAGACTCTTCATTGCTTGAAGATCCTTTTTCCAAAATTACTCTTGAGGTTTGACATATCACGAGGAGTTAAATCCTAAGCTGTCTTGTCTCCACATTCTCTTTGACTCATAATAAGATCATCTAATGATTTAGATGCCGTAGTGAATGAGGCAATAACATTTTTGAGGTCATTCTCCCTCTTTTCTATGGCAACTATTTACTGCTATTAACTTAGCATTTTCGGCCTTTAAACTTTCATTCTCATCGACTATTTGACTTAGAGTACTCGGCTCCTTAGTCGACTTTGAGTTTTGGCTCTTGAGTAGTTGTTTTCCTCATTTAATAGTGTGTGTGAGGATTTAATGTGTTCAAAATCTTTCATCATTTTGCCTAATGAATCATAAAGATCGATGGGTGATGAAGTGTGTGTGTCACGATCACTATCACTAGAGTCGAGTTTGATGAGTTAGAGTGTACCTCATCTTCTTGGTCGGAGTTGATCTTGTTCCTTGGCCATCAAGCAGATCGGGGCTTAACTTCGTTGAGTCACTTGAGTAGTCAACTTCACCGGGTCTCTGAATCGACCGTTGTCTTTTGACTCTGCATTTTCTCGCGACCAACATTGCCTTTTTCTTTTCTTGTCTTCTTTCTCACAAGACCTTTCTTTCTTCTTCATTCTGTATTTGTTGACTACATGATATGGGCAATCAATGGCGTAGTGACCTGGTTGTCTACGGTTCAGCATAGATATTCAACCTTTTGATCAACTCTTTCCATTCTTGGATTGTCGGCCCTTTGATATTGACTTTTTGATGATCTGTTCTCTTGGTTGGCCTATCTTCCCTTGATTTGGAGGAGCCGAGTGTCTTACGGAGGATTCGCCCTTGCCTCTCTTGTAGTTCTTATTGAAGAACTTGTTGAACCTTTTTACTAGTAGGGCTATTTCTTACGGGTCAATGACTTCTTTGACCTCGGCTCTCTTCCCATCTTTAACAATTAGAGTAGTTGTTTTGGGTACAGTTGTCTCTTCACGGTCTTTTCTTCTCGGCTCAAACTCGTAGGCTTTGAGGTATGAGAATAGTTCATGGTTGGATGTCTTTGATAGGTCCATGGAATGTCTTAGTGCCATGACCTTCATTTCCCATTTAGTTGGAAGACTTTTTAGGATCTTCATACACATTTCATGTGTATATTCCTTTCCAAGTGCGAGATAGCTCGTTGGTGATTTACGTGAACCGAGCATCCAATTGATCTAGGTTTTCTCCGAGATCATTTTGAAGTTCTCAAATTTACGTCGACCACCGATAATTTGTTTTCTTTGATTTGCTCACGAGCCTTCACAAATCAATGATAGCTTGTCCCAGATTTCTTTAGCCGTTTTGCATGATTTGACTTTATTGAACATGGCTTTGTCGAAGGTTTTGTAAAGGATGTCCTTGGCTACATTGTCCAGTTGTATCTTTTTTGTCATCATTTGTCCATTCGAGTTCTTGGTTTTTCAACCATGGGTGTGCAGGAGCAACATCCTCCTCTCCTTCTTCGCATTTCTTCTTACAGTTGTGTTCACCTTTAAGATTTGCGGTGGCCCATCTTCTATCACTATCCACATCTCATCATGTAATCTTTGATAGATGAGCACATCACGAATTTTCCAATCATCAAATTCTTCAATTGTGAACATAGGGATGCGTGTCAAATTTGCTTCCATGACAATAAATTTTAATGATAAAAAGAGTTTTGAAAGTTTAAGTACTAAAGCGGACTTTGAAAAGTTTGGAGATCTAGTTCGAGAACCGAGTGTGGAAGGCTCAATGAACCAACCGCTCGATACCACTTGTAGGTCCCAAGGGGTGTAAGTGTAAGGTTTAGAAGGGGGTTGAATAAACCTTACCAAATTTTTGATTTAGTCCTTTTAAAAATTCGAGTTGATCTTTACACAATTGTGTCCTTGGTGGACAGACCAATTTAGTTAATCGATAGAGTTAGTCTCTCAACGGACTCAATCGAGTATTCTTTGGAATAACTCATTTTTAAGTCTAAATTAACTCAAGCTGTTGGTTTGTTTTTATTGGAAGACTTAACACCCTTAAGTTTGGTTAAGTAGAGATTTAGAGCTTGATTTAGTACTTAGAGATTATCTTATGGATAGCAAATATGTCGTGAAATAAACAAATATGATGCAAGAATTAAAGTCTTTGAAATGTAAATGACACAATAAGATTTTTATAGAGGTTCGAAGATGGGGTAATTCTTCTACTCCTCTCTTCTCCAACTCCTGGAGGAATCCACTAGGTATTGATCGGTATACAAAGTGGTAACAGTCCGGATACAAGTCTTGATCACACGGTGACTTGATCCTTTAGGACTCGATGGAGACGCCTTGATCACTCACCGCTTCTCGTGCGACTCGGCTTCTTCACAGGGCGTTTGCCTTGCTTGCTACTACACTCACTTGCTCAAGCTTTTTGGATTTGATCACGAAGCCCTCCAAAAGCTCAAGACTTGGTTCGACCTTGAACCTTCCTACAATCCTTCGTGGAATGTAGACCCCTTGATTTTCGATATTTTCCTCTTCAACTGATTGAAGTTATCTTTCCTTCACGGGTGAGTGTTGGATTGATGTTCTTCGTAGTGTAGGCTTGAGGATTGAGAATATTTCGGGTTTACGGTTCTAATAATTGCTTGAACGTTTGTGGTTCAGTCCATTATTCTCAAAGTCATTTCTCGGCCTTTTATAGTGATCTTTCAAAAATTTGCCCGTTGAAGAGATAGGCTTATTTTTGAAAGTCACTTGCGATCGTTGGCTTGTCTTGTTGCGATCCTTGGAATTGCCATTTCCTCGTATGAATTGTTCTTCACCTTTTGAGTTCGACACGGTGTAGTGCTTCCCATTGGTTTATTCCTTTTGCACGCTTCGGGATGAGCACTTGAGAAAGGTATCATGGAGATATTACTTGTTTAAGTAATTCTCTTGATTTACGTACAACGGATCTTTTTCGATTATCTCGACTTGACCGCATTTCCTTGCTTTCCCCGGTGACTTAGAGTCGACTTTCCAATCATGGATGACTCTTCCGTCACTTCAACTTGAGACTTGGCTTTTCTTGAGTTGACTTGACGATACTCCACTTTCAGTGCATCTCACCGCTTCTTGATAGAGTTCCCGTCTACTCTTCTTTGCCATACTCGGCTATCTTGCAATGGTCTTCCTTCTAGTCTCCGATTGTCTTCTTGCATGTTTGGGCGTAGGCGACTTAACTCGGCTTGACCAGCCTATTTATTACAATGCGATTTACAACAAAAATGGGGTGCCAACTTCCTATTCTAAGTTTTACATGGCATTCATCAAAATCTAAACAATAAATTTCCTAACATTAGCTCTTTTCTTTTGCAAAATGGTTTTACAAGAGGTAAAGTTGATACTACTCTCTTTGTTTTTGAAAAAGGACAAGATTGCTTATTAGTGCAAATTTATGTTGATGATATTATTTTTGGTGCTACTAATGAATCCTTGTGCAAGAAATTTTCTAAGTTAATGCAAGGTGAATTTGAAATGAGCATGATGGGGGAGCTCAACTTCTTCCTTGGACTTCAAATTAAGCAATGCCAAGAAGGAATTTATATTTCTCAATCAAAATATACAAAGGAGCTTTTGGAGAAATTTGGCATTGAAGAAGGAAGAATCGTCTCTACCCCAATGGCAACAAACGTCAAGATTGACAAAGATGAAAAAGGCAAGTCAGTTGATGAATCCAAATATTGAGGTATGATTGGTAGTTTACTTTATTTAACCGCTAGTAGACCGACATTCTTCATGTCGTATGCCTATGTGCTCGTTTTCAAAGCAATCCCAAAGAATCTCATATGAGTGCCGTTATAAGAATTTTTAGATATTTGAAAGGCACTATTAAATATGGTTTATTCTATCCAAAGAATGAAAAATTTTCTCTTAAAGGTTATAGTGATTCGGATTATGCGGGAAATATTGATGATCCGAAAAGTACTTAGGATCATGTCAATTTTTAGGCGATTGCCTAGTTTCTTGGTTTTCAAAGAAGCAAAATTGTGTTTCACTTTCAACGGCCGCGGCCGAATATATTTCTGCGGCATTTTGTTGTACTCAACTACTTTGGATGAAACAAACTTTAGCGGATTATAAATGTTCTTTTGAAAATGTTCCCATCTTTTGTGATAATATATCCGCTATAAATATTACTCAAAACCCGGTTCATCATAACTGTACTAAATATATTGAGATTCGGCATCATTTTCTAAGGGATTGTGTTTCAAAACGAAAAATTGAGATATCTTTTGTACCATCTCAAGATCAATTAGCGGACATTTTTACAAAACCGCTATCTTCCGAGACTTTTGCGTCGATACGAGCTCGGTTAGGCATAATGCATATTGAATGAGGTTTACGTTTGCATTTTGCATGGTTTTAAAACTTAGGGGCGAAAAATCGGATTTTTGGTTGAAAATTCGGATTTTGGAAAATAGAAAGAACCACTTGGTCGTTTAGGGAAGGCCGACCGGTCTCCCATGATGTCGACCGTCGCCCACCCCCCGGTCACCCTTAACCAAAAATTGGATAAAAATGTTTTTGTTCTCGGTTTCATCATTTTTGGTCGTTTGTGTTCATTTTTCGTCCCCTACGCACTTTTCACACAAATTTCACTTCAAATTTATTTTATTGCATATATTTTATATTTTGGATTTCATGAGGCTCGATTATCATCATCATTGTTCATCTTTACCTATTAAATGGTAAGAATTTCTCCTTTTAATCTCAATTGGGTTGAACCCTTGAGAATGTGCTTGTATCTTGATATCTTGTTGAAATTTTTGTATTAATATGTTGTTTATGATGATTGATGATGAATGAATATTGTTGTATTGAAATTGGTGATGAAATTTTTTGGATTAAACGAATCACAAAGGCGTTATATTTCTCTTGTTTTATTCAATGCACGCCAAGTGTTCGACAAAATATTTCAATGAAAAACTCATCACCTACATGATTCTCTTGATTTGAAAAGTCTTATAAGTTTATAGATATCATGTTTTATCAATCAAATGAGCTTTTATGAATCAAATGAGCAATTTTTTTCCCTTTTATTCGAATTTAAGCTTAAATGCTCAATATGCTCGATACATTGATTAAATTAGCACTTTGATATAATTGTATGATGTTTTTATCGTGCTAACATTCTTTTTATGATTCCAAAGGGGAGAAACAGAAAAAATGCTCATATGCTTAAAGAAGCAAAAATAAGCTCGCAAGAAAAGTTATAAGCTAGGGCTCTTAAAAGCCAAAAGTCGTGAACAATACTTAGTCCATGTGATGTATTATGGACTTTTATGCTTGACTAATGATGTTTTGTGACAGGGGAGCTTATAAGCTCATGAAATTCAAGCTTAAGTTGTAAAAGCTTTTAGCTTTGAGTTGGTTGCTTGTATACTTGTTCTTGATATGCATATTGATAGAGGGAGCTTGTGCAAAAATGATTTTGAAAAATCTTTGCTCATATCCTTGTGTGTTTGTACTTATGATAAATCTTACTTATAATGGATTGATGTTTTAGACCGAAAAAATTGTTTTGTTTTAAAATCGACTTCCTAAAATTGTTTTGGTTTGTAATCATCAAAAGGGGGAGTTTGTTAGATAAATGTTTTTATCAAGATTTTGATGATTATGTTTAAATGAGTTTTTATACCAAAACAATGTTAATAAATGTTGTCCAAATACTCCTAAATGATTTAAAATGTTTTTGCTAATTTTTTGGAGTATTTCTTAGAATTTATTTTTCGATAGAAATGGACAACACTTTTGATGGTTTTGTTTAAATTGGTTTTTGCACCAAAACAATGTTTATAAATGTTGTCAAAATACTCCCAAGTGATTTAAAATGTTTTTGCTAATTTTTTGGAGTATTTCTTGAAGTTTATTTTTGATAAAAATCGGACAACATTTAAAATTGGAGGTCGACGGGCCCCAAAAACGTCGACCGGTACTGAAGAACTCAAATATTGAAACAGAACGTCTTGATTCAAAAAAATAGAGAGGGGGACCGGTCGGTGGGCCGACCTGTCGCACCCTAAGCGGCACGGCCGCACCCCTCTGTCGGCCTGGCCGACCCCCTTCGACCAGTGCGTGGATCGCACTATTTTTTCAAAACGTTCGAAATCTTATTACGGGGCAACCGTCGCCTCTATGTTATTTTTGACATGACAAAAATTCCAACCGTTGCAATCCTTATCACAAAGATTTACTTTTCATTTTTGTACAATATTTCTACATCTTGTGATCCTCTTTTTGTAGACAAAAGTGAAGAGGAGGGAGCCTATGTTGGGAGCCTATGTTGGTGAAGACTTCCTATAAATAGAGGATGAATTGAAGACACAAAAAACAATACATACAAGCAAATACACAACAAGAAATCAAAATTCTCCAAGCCTTCATTTTTTACACTCTTGTTGTAATAGCCTAGTTCTTGCACTTGCACAATCTTGAGGTCTAGGCTTTTCATTCTTGATTACACTTGCACTCAATCTTTGTATTGTTTTTATAGAGTTGTAATTTTGAATTTTGTCCATCATCCAAGACAAGATATCCTTGTTGTTGCTCTTGTGGTAAGAGTACACTTGGGTGATCTTAGGTGTTGAAGAGTGTGGTACTCTTCATAGGTGTTGAAGGAAGATTGTGGTAATCTCCTTGAAGGTGTTGTAAGAAGATTGTGGTAATCTTCAAAGGTGGTGTTGTATTAATTGTGGTAATTAATAAAATCTTTTTTTCTTTTTGAAATCCATCCCGAAGATACTTTGGGGTGGTAGAGGATTAGACCCTAGATGGGTTGAACCTCTTTAAATCAACGAGTGTTGTTTAATTTTCGCATTTACATTCTTGTCATTTTCTTGTTCATTCGAAAAAGACGGCGATTTGCAAAAATCGGCATAATCTATTCACCCCCTCTAGATTATCGTAGCCACTGGACTAACGAACCGGCTGATCATAATATTTATGCATCTTGCTCAAAACTTCTTGATGGTGGACAACATTGATGGCGGGTTATTTGGGTCCGAATCGATGACTCGCTTGCAGATTGATACCACGCTAACTCATTCAAAAATGAGTTATCCGTGTTTCCGTTGTGCTCCACTCGATCATGCATTGGTTGTCCATTCCGGTCATGGCTTCGTTGTCCATTGCAACGCCTCCACCCACCTCGTCGTCATGGTCACTTGAAATCTCTATTATTTCAACCTCATTGTTGGCACATTCATTATCATCATCCTCAAATAGCCAACGAAGTTCATCAAGTCATGTTCACCTTCCAACGTATAAGTCATTCCAAGTTTTTCTTCCTACAATATAAGGAAATACATTGATCTAAGAAAATATACCTGCATATGTAGTCCCATAGGACCGGTGACACGAAACCTTGTGTGTGATAGGATCGTAGCACACACCGCTCAATTTGAAGATCTAGCAGGTTTGAACAAGCTCGGCAAAAAAAAATATAACAAGAATAAAACTGCAGGAAAGAAACAAAATTGATGCCAATAGCTATATAAGAAAGATAATATACGATCATGGAACCGAACGTGAAATCAAATGTCTAAGAGCATCAAGACTTCTTCTTTGCAACAACCATCGACAAAAAGGCAATGATTCATAAAAACACATCCCTACTGAAACCAAGTCCCTACGGATCACCCGCACAAAATTAAACAACAAAAACCTCTAAGCACGATCCAAAGATCCTACTTCCTTTAGCAAAATGACAGAATAAAAAAAAAAGAACACTAGAAACACCTAAAAATTCACCTATTTGAGTTCATTTCAATCGAGAGATAGTTGCACAAATTGTAACTCTTTCGGACTTCCAAACTTGTTGAAATGTCCAATGATTTCGAGTCTTCCACAACCACCACAAAATGTAAGTGGTTAATTCAATCCTAAACTTATTATCCTCCCCCCCCCAAATCTAAGCAACACATGTTATGATACCAATTAGAGAAGTGAATGTTTTCTGTTTAAGCCATTCCCAGGTGACAGGGCTAGCTTTCACAGATCTTGGCTCTTCCACATTCAAAAAACAGATTCTCCATTGTTTCTTCTTCTATACCACACATCTGACAGATGGTGTCATGCTTGATCCCCTTTTTCGAGACATTTGTTTTTCACAGGAAGGATACCATGACAACATTTCCACAAGAACCAAACATGAACCAAACACATTATTAATAAATTGAAAGTTAGGGGTACAAAGACCATATCCACCTTGAATAATTGTTCTTATCCAAATGAACCAAATACATTATTATTAAACTCATTTGTATCATGTAGCCCAATTCATCAAACAGACATAATAATAGGACTTATTGTGTCCACGTGATAAGGCTGGAAAATGAAATGGGAAATAATCATGCACATTACCATCCTGCAACCAAATGAAGCCTAAACATATATATAGTAAAGCAATAGTCTCCACAAAACACCATCTGTTGGGCAATGGAAAGAAGAAACTTTTTATTACAACCAATATATGCAAATAATTTCCACATCTCCAAAGTCCAAACAACAATTTACTCTTACAAAAGGATACATGCCTCTGTTAGTTGGCATTGGAAGGCTGAACAAGAAGACAAATGAAGAGGTTTCACTTTTAAAAAAAAAAATTATTGTCCAATTAATCATTGCATATACCATTTATTTACATATCCAGATTTTCGTATATTCTTATCCCTGTCAACAAACAAAACTAATGGTATATCTAAATAAATCCCATCAATCTTCAGCAGCTGCTTTCAGTTGGTACAGATTGACTAAAAGAACACAACCATCTCCGGCCCTCATTCTGCGAGTTCGAGCGCCTAAAGCTCGGTCTTGAACATTTAACCAACTGGTCCTCCGAATTGGTGTCATCACGGGCCCCCATGCAAAGGCCAGGGCTGAACTTAACCGAAGGAAAGCTTTGGCAACTCACGGACTGGAAAGAACTAAGCGGGCCCAGTGGAGCACAGGGGAAATCGGGCTTGCACAATGCCGTTTCCAGGGATTTATTGGGTTGTGGAATGTCGGTCGAACATGTGCAGAAGGGCAACGATCTCATTCTCGCCATTTCTTTCACTATCGGTCTCGTTTCCAAGCTTAAAGAATGAAACAATCCCGTGGCGGCATAGGGGCAGGCAATCGAGCCCGGTGGGCCACGGCCCATGGTGGATGTGCTGTTTGTGGAACATAGGTACAATGCGCAATGAGTACAGAACTCGTGGAGACAACCTGCATAACATGGGTCTTCCCGGTTACATGAATATGCATGAACAAGTATGTATTGAATCAACTAGGGTAAATTGCAAAAATTGTCCCCGAGGTTTAGCCTAATTACAAAAAAATCATCTTTCAAAAATGCAAATACCCCTTAAGGTAGTACAAACACCTCCTTGAGGTTTGTATTTGCTTAACAAATACATATCTCATTAAGTGCAATATGTAAATAAGAAACAAATACCAAGGGGGTATTTGTATAATTTGGAAAGATATGAGAGTTTATTTTCCTTTGTAATTAAACTGAACTTCGAGGGTACTTTTGTAATTAACCTAATCAGCTATCAGGAATTCCAATGACATTATCAAATTCAGATGGTGAATAATATACAGATGATTCATGAAGGAGGGCAATTTTAATGTTTTATTCATGCCGTTGACATCTTCGTTCATGGTTAATCATCCATCAATTATGTTTCATCTACATAATTAAATAAGGAGTTTATGCAATGAAAGCATCAACCGTGCTTCATAATTTTATAATTGATCCATTAGTTAATTTCTTCATTTGCGTTCAAATTCTTCCTACTAGCTGATATATTGAACTGCTGATCATAGATACAGATATGACAATGATAATTTTCCAAATTCACAAGTGGACAATTATGCCACAAAAATCGTACAGTGACTTATGCATGCAATAGTGATGGAACTAACCGAGCGACAATTCTGACTAATAGGTTCACTTTAGGCTCAAACCACAAAAGATAAACTGATTTACAAATGACTACTTCTGTCTTAAGCTAGCTCCATTAGTGGAAAATATGTTCAAAAACTGAGGGTGCAATTAAAAATATCCTTTCATTTTTAAAATTCTTTTTCTGCTAGAGAATAGTGATAAAAAAAATGAAAGAATGATGGATTTTAAGAGTGTGATTGGATATCAGTTGAAAATGCAATGAAGAAGTTGATGTGATATAGAAATAGTAAAATAATGATTGCTGATAAAAAAGTGTGAGTAAGTGAGTGAATAGTGGAATTTGGATGAAAATATGTAATAACGATAACAAATTTTAATGGAAAAGTGATTGGTGATTGGTGATTCGAAAAGTGAAAGTGAATGAGTAGTGCATTGTTTGAAACTTGTCATAGGCAATCGCATATTGGGGTAAAAACCTTTCTCTAGCGAAACAAAAATAAAATGTTTTGGTAGGCAATCACATTCGGAAGTGATCAAGTTCTCCTTACTTTTAATGGAATAAACATGTTCTTTACAAGGTAGTAGAGTTCAAAATAAGGAACATTGGAGAAAAGTACATTGATCTATTTGTGCTAAATGGTCAATTAGTCAAAAGTAAATATACCTTCTGCAGCAACTGTACACTTTTTTTTCCAAGCAAACAGCGCATGGATCTAAGCATGTAGATGGTACATCATTGTTTCTCCATCCACATTCTCTGAAGATGTCAAAGAGAAGGATAACCCAAGTTAGTGGAAATTATTGGGGTAAACATTAAACTTGATATAAGTAATCGCAAACAGCAATAAATAAATGGGATAATTGCATTTTGCCCACAAAATTATCGTGACTTTTGCACTTTGCCTACTAAAACATTGCAAATTTCTCTTTAGCACGCCTAACTATGAACATTTTGCACTTAGCCCCTGAAAGCTGACTTGGACCTATCATAATTTGACACGTGTCAACTTTTGATTGGTTCACGGGGTAAAGTGCAACAAATCATATAGTTCATATGGTAGAATATGTATTTTCAAAGTTCATGAGCAAGTGCAAAAAGGCTATAGTTTGGAGGCAAAGTGCAATTAACCCCAAATAAATTCCATTTCATATAATCACGTCTAGTTAATATATCGTGGAATAAAATAGATTTTTAAGTTTGTACAAACTTAAGGTCAGTTTATATAGTTAAGTTTCAGGCGAACTAAATAGTCAATTTATTTTAAAACTCGACTCAAAGAGAGTTATGTTTGCTCACCTAGCAATCTCAACAATGCTCATAAGAGGAAGACATAAATATGGTGAAGGACTAAGTCTTCGTTCACCACCTGATTCTTGAGTAAGAATGTCCTCAAGCCAATCTCTATGCCATGAACGAGCGACCTTCAAGGGAGTCCATCTTTTAACATGTCACAAAATAGTAAGGCCATGAAAATATCAGTGGTCAGTAGAAACTAAAACAAGTATGAAACTTCAAAACTTCCCTAACCAATATATGTCAAAATAAAACATCACAGGATATAATTGAAGAGAACGGAGAAATCAATAAAGATGTCACACATAGGATCCGGGCGGGTTGGAATAAATGGAGGAGTGCATCTTCTATCCTTTGTGACCGTAAAATACCATTAAAATTGAAAGGAAAATTTTATAAAACGGCCATAAGGCCCGCAATGCTTTATGGAGCAGAATGTTGGGCGACTAAATATGAACACGAACAAAAAATGAGGGTAGCAGAGATGAGAATGCTAAGATGGATGTGCGGACACACTAGATTAGATAGAATAAGAAATGAACACATTAGAAACAAAGTGGGAGTAGCACCAATAGACGAGAAAATTAGAGAAACACGATTAAGATGGTTTGGACATGTTTATAGGAGACCTTTAGATGCACCTGTGCGACGTTTAGAAGGTAGAGAATCACTCACACAAATCAAAAGAGGAAGAGGTAGGCCTAAAAAGACTTGGAAAGAAGCTATTAAACATGACATGTTATACCTAGAAATAAACGAAAATATGGCTTATGACCGTAAACGATGGCGCGATATGATCCGTATAGCCGACCCCACGTAGTGGGATTAAGGCTTAGTTTGTTGTTGTTGTTGTATATGGCATAATATATAATACTACCATAATAGCTCAAATTAAATGATCTCTCGAACAAAAAAGTGATGCGCTTCTTGATGCATACATGATACATTTCCATTTCTAATCTCAAATTACTAAGAACAGTTATAACTTATAGCCACTGGTCCTAACTATTTGCCTAAAAGAAACACATCATTATTTACCTTTCTTATATGAACATATTGCAAGTCAAAATCAACTTTCAGGAACTGACTTGACAAATTCAGAGAACAAACTTTGCCGCAGAAGCCAAAATAAAGAAGATAAAGATAACTTCAAAATGTCAAAATGAATATTGCTTCCTCTCTTGATAGTTATCTGATGACACCGTCAAAACGGGATTCGTTTCTAAGAGTTGTATCCACTGATAGTGTTTTAATAGCCAGACATATCATTCACGCATACTAAAGATTACACTCTGGTTGAAAACAAAATAATTCAAGAAAAAAATAGGGATAATTATATGAAATAAAAAAATGAGGTTCGGGCTAATTACAAAAAGACCCAAAGACTTTTTAAAATTACAAAAACCCCATTGAGGTTTAATTCCATCTTACATTTTCCCACTCCATAAGCGAAAAACATTTCAAAACCCCTTGAATTTTATAGAAATGTTACAGTTAGCCCTTCAATTTAAGACAAAATCAAACCTCTAAGAATTTTATGTAATTTTCAAAAATCTCTGGGTTTTTTTGTAATTAGCCCAAACCTCAGGGAGTTTTTTGTAATTATCCCAAAAAGATAATATGACTATTGATCAGTTTTCAATTTCAAAATCTGAGAACTACCTGATTCGCTGAAGTAAAATATGACCCCAGAAGGGGAAAGAAAGAGAGAGAAAGAAGAAAAAGGAAAAAAGCAAGTTAACGTATCTTGTGAAGCTACGAAAGTAAAAAGAAAGACCAGAAACTTGCATACCCGTTTGCATTTTCTGTGGTCAAACTGGCACCCCTGGCTATCAAAAGCTGAAAATAACCAAAAAGAAAATATTTTTAGCACATTAATATGGACAAAACAATTTGGTTATTCACCAAATATACCAACCTGGCAGCACTGCGCTGCGTACCACCGCATGCAGCATAATGGAGTGGAGTGCTACCAGCACCTACCGAGGCAAAAAGTGAGTAACCGCAGAATTAATCAGTAAATATAACTTTATAACATTATAAGCAAATAAATAGCTCCACAACTTGAATGTTGTTAGCATACGAGTCCACATATTAGATGCTTTTACAACCACATAATGGTGCATTACGAGATGATGTTTCCACTTTCAAGCTTCACCTACGCTAACCAGAACAACAGAAGCATATGCGCGGAAATTCATATCCTGTACTTTTTCATTATTAGCTTGCAATAAAATTAACATTTCTTCATTTGATCCATATTATATACTTTCCAGCCATTATAACATCTTCATAACTAGAAAGGCGCTAATTGAACTATTAAATAGGATAGTTAAGGAGTCTTGATAAATTTTATTCCGTAAAAATTAACATTTCTTCATTTGATCGATAATATATAACTACACATCCAAAGTACGGATTGAGCAAAAACTTTCCGAAAATTTAGCTGATAAAGCTGGATTTGGTGAAGTCTGAGCTACAAAAAGGAATAGGGAATTTAGTGAAAATGTATATCAAAATATGAAGAAAAGAAACAAAAAACAAATAATAAACAACAATTGAATGAACAATCACGTCCTATAGTTCTCGAGTGTGATAAATCATACTTGATCAAGTAATTAAGTATACACCAAAGCACAAAAACTGTGGACAATTCATGAATGCAAAAAAATTTAAAAAAAAATATCTCACCTATTAAATCAATAGTAGCCCCATCTTGCACTGTTACATTAGATACAGAGAGGCCCCTAGATCCGAGAAGGAGGTGAACAGTTTCGACATGCCCATTCAGTGCAGCCATATGAAGGGCAGTGACTCCACCGTCAGCAGATCTATTGATTATAGCATGGAGTGCACTATTGAAAGTAAAGGAAAAATCAGGTTTACTAATCAAACAGCATGGTCACATTTGTTAGAGATAATTACAAAACTACCCATGAGGTTTGGGTTAGTTATATAAAAACCCACAGGTTTTTGAAAATTACAAAAACTCCGTGAGGTTTGATTCCATCTTACATTTCCTCCTTCATAAGCAAAAACATTTCAACCCCGATATTTATAGCAATATTACGCTTAACCCTTTAAATTTAAGATATAATCAAACCTGAGGGTTTGTTTTGTAATGTTCAAACATCTATGCATTTTTTTGTAATAACCCAAACTTCAGGTGTAGGTTTTGTAATTATCCCTATTTGTTAATAGAAAATTTTGACAAGTACCCTTCATCAAACTCAGAAACAGATTCGTCATTTCTTGATTTTTTCCTTAAGAGACCGCAAAAACTAGGATTACTGGGAATGTGATCGGCTAGGAGAAGGCGGATGCATCGAACATGGCCGTTTAAAGCAGCCAAGTGGAGCGCTGTTCCTCCATTCAGATAATCGGTTCTGTGAATCTAAGCCAAAACACAATTGTAACTTATGTCCTTTCCCAAAACTGGATCAATTTATTGACACAAAATGTAAATTAAATGTCTAAAATCATTAGACAACACAAAATTGTCATACATTGGCTTTAAAAAGAATCAGAATCTGAACCACCTCCCAGTGACCATGTTGGCAAGCTTGCATCAAAGCAGTCTGTCAACAGATAGAGAATAAACCTTTAAGTTCCTATTAAAAGTATAGGGATGATTACAAAAATACTCCTGAGGTTTAGTCTAATTACAACTCCAGTTATTTTTTAAAATTACAAATACCCCCTTAAGGTGTTACAAACGGCCCCTTGATGTTTGTATGTACCTAACAAATAACCCCTACTGATGGTCGGGTATTTGCGATTTTGAAAGATAACTGGGTTTTCTCGTAATTAGGCTAAACTTCAGGGTAGTTTTGTAATTATCCCAAAAGTATGTTGTACTTGCAATTCAAAACTCATCATCGAGCAATCATGACACTCTGTTAATCATCATCTTTGTCATACTAAATCCGTTCAAAGGACTTAGTTTACAATGAACGATATATAGTTGGAAATGAAAATAGAAAAAGTCTACCTGTCCACGATAGTTCCTGAGGTTAACATCAACACCAGACTCGAGCAAGAGTGCAACAATCTAAAGACATAGGAACAATACAATCAATATCAGTACTCACATTTTCAAGATTGTTACAATGTATAATTAATATTAGATGTATCATTTCCTCAAGAGATGTAACACAAAGCTAATATACCTCATGATGGCCTTGAGCTGCAGAATAATGCAAAGGAGAATTGCGAACACCAAAAGTGGAATACCTCGCGAGACGAGGATTATATTCCAACAAAGCCTTAGCTTCTTGAAGATCCCCGTCTCTTGCTGCAGAGACGAGACGCTCCCAGATGCAGAACATCCGAAAGAATTACCCACAAGGCTCAAAAATCTCATAGTCGTCATAATATACTATCCCACAAACAAGAATAAAGAGAATGAATGAAACTACGGCTTCTAATTTAACTCCAGAAGTGAACTCTCTGTTTCCAGAAATCAAAGAACAAAATATAGACAGACATACACATCTCTGTGCAACAATAATGTTCCTTAATTTTTGAGCCACCCGACGAATAATATCAGCATCACCAATTGATCAACTTTTTTACATATATTTTGATGTTTTTACCTAAACAATAATCAACTCCAAAACGATCTTTGCCTATACATATATCCAAAATCTCATGTGTTCTGATTGATTGTCCAATGCTAGAAACTTTCTAAAAGGAGAAATAGATTTCACCATGATTGACCTATTTGCATTTCCATCTTGATCATTAATATCTGTAGAAGAATAAACAATTCTACCTTGATAAAGACAGAAATATGCGAAGGCTACATAATACTTTGTCAACTCCCAAGGCAAAAAAAAAAACAGATAAAAATTCAATCTCTACAACTCTCTTGATTATCTTCCTCTGAAAACAGAGAAAAAAAGAAAAAAAATCAAATTCACATTTCTTTCCTTGCCTTCAAAATCAAGATTCGGCAATGCCCTCTTCTGAAATTTCCCGGAAAAATATGAAGAAAAAATATCAGGATCTCACCTCCGAATTTTTCCGGGAATCCAGAAAAATCCCATCATCCCCAAATACCCAGCACAAAAGGACTATTTCCTTTTTTCCTCCTAACCGACAAACCAAAAAAAATATTAATGACAGACAATCCTCCCCCAAATCTCTCTGATTTCCCTAATTCCCCCCTTCTCTCTTTGCATAAAATATTTAACTGTTAAAATGAAGAGCTGGCCTTAATATTCGGCTTAGACAACCCTAAACTATGTATTTCTCTGTGAATTATTGCATTTCTTGGTCACTTTGGTATATTATTTAGGCTGTGAAATACGTTTAACAAATGTGGGGATAGGTAAAAGAGGCAGGTGTTAAAAGGACGGGACAGCGAGTATCGCGAGAACCTCAAACCAGTAGCAAAAACGGGCCTGCAAGGAAAGTTTAACGCTTCATCATTGGCACTTGATAACATTTCTTAGACAAAAATTTCTGTCATACGATCACAGGCAAAAATCTATTAGACGGATCTGAACCAAGTATCATTTTTGAAATTTTAAATAGTTCTGGATCTTGAAAAGATTAAGCGATCTTCTGACAAAAATTATTAGTAATTCCTTAAACAATATATTTAGTAGTCATCATTAAAAATATTAAATTTTTGCCTCAAAAGTATTAGTGTTCTCCTTAAAATGTATTAATAATTCCCTCCAAAAGTATTAGATTTTCGATTAAAGGTACTTTAGTAACTCTTCCTAAAAAATATTAGTTTTTCTCATAAAAAATATTAGTATTTCTCAATAATAGTATTAGTTTATCCCCATTTTAGATTAAATATATTTTAGTAATTCTTTTTGAAAAGTATTATTTTTTCTCATAAAAGTATTAGTAATTCCCCTGTAAAGTATTAGTTTCTCTCCCCAAAAGTATTAGTAGTCCATTCGAAAAATGTTTAGTAATCCCCTAAAAATATTAGTTTTTCTCCTAAAAAGTATTAATAGTCCCTCCAAAAAGTATTAGTAGTGTCCTAAAAAGTATTAGTCACCATCTTTTCGAAAAACCAAACCGTGTTTTAGCAGATAGACCTAATTACTACTATTAATGTCATCAAAATTCAAAATCCATGTCAATTCACAAGATTTTGAGTTTAAACAGACACCAACCATATTGCTAAGATACCCACATGTTGGCATCGCAATAGCGCATGGATCACTTCGATATCCACTCACCAATCACACTTTGGATGACTTATTGAGTACGCATATAGCGCACATCAAAAATTCGGCGGTCTTACATAAACTAGCTAGCATTTCTTTTCTTCTTCAAGATATCGTTTCTTGACTAAGAATATGATCTTTGACCATGGAGTGTAAAGACAAACCAACACCGAGTGGCGATAACTCCATGTTCTTTCCAATCATCACATTTTTTCCATATAAAGTGAGATACAACTCTTGACATATGTTCGATGAATTAATTGACCATCGTAGGCCTATCAAAATGATAGCTCGATGAAATCAATGGTGATTCAAGTCAAGTCGAGCTTCTTGATCAACAATCAATGCGCTCTTACTCCATTTCTTGAATTCATCCGGTGATCCACATAGATCTCCTTATTCAACTTTCACCGAACTATGTCAACGCTCAATCATCCAGGACAAACCTGCAGACAAAAGTGGCAATAATAGATAATATTTCGGCGAATTGAGACAATCTCACCACTTAGGAGAACATCTCGGAAAAATTTGCAATCTTCTAACAGCTTAAATATTTCGTCCTTAGTCGAGCTACACACATGTTAATCAATCCATCTATATTGCACTTGACCTTCCAAAACTACATGTTTTAAATGGTCTTGCATTTAGAAAGAAGATTATCAAGTTCTTAGACTTTATTCTTAGTCATTCGACTCACCTTTTCCTTCGCATCAACTATCCACTTAGGCATTAAGTGAAGTCACATATTCTATCGACTCATCAAAGATCCACAAAAGTAATTGAGAATGATACCCACTCAATCTCGTATAGATGACGGGAATATTTCATATTCACTCCTTTTACTCGTGGAATTTGAGAATCCTTTGCGTGTGAGACACTAGCTCCCACTAACTTTGTGTGTCGCCACTATCCCAACGATTACTAAATGAGTATAAAGTACAACATCCTCACTAGAGAAACGAGCGTCTCCTAAGGATCTTGCAACTCGCATAGTTTCAAGATCTCTTTAGACGTCACATATGCTCATGAAATTCCTTTATGGGGAAACCCGAATCGTGCGACTTAATTCTTCACGTGAGAACACATATTTTTGAACTTACACGGGCGGACCCATTATTTTTGGCTTGTTATCAAACTATAGCTCATATAAGGTTGAAGAATTATTTGGAGACACATATGTTATGATGTAGGCGAAAGAACAAGATACACAAATCAATTTGCGCCATCATAAATCTAACCATTTTGAAATGATTATCCCTTTTTCGCAAGCTCATATAGGCGTGAAGTATTTAGAACCATCATTCAACTTGCAACTTTATTTTCTTCAACTATGTGTCCAAACTAATTAGACACACTATTCCCGCTCCCTATTAGCACATCTCCATCTGTTATGAATCGCTCAAAGCAATTTGGCTCTTCTAACGATGAGAGTGAGAATGTACTAACTTATAGTCTAAATAACAATGAAAGAAAATATAATGCGTTAATTTTGTGCCTCACACTCATAAGTCTCCGCACTCAATTTAGTGGACTTAGCTTTAAAGGAAAAAATAGTCACTTTCATTCTTCCAAAAAAGCTTATCCTCGCTTGGAAAAAAATTATGCGAGAGGAGATTGACCTTAGCGAGTTAGACAATAAAGCCTCCTCGAGCTAATACTGATCGTCCTCCTAACTCCGACGTCTTGTGATATCATTAGAAGATCTAAAAGAAATACTATCTAAAGCCAATCATCACAAAGGAAAGATAAACAAGTCTTCTCACTCAACAAATATCTTACAAGTGCATTTATCCGAGTAAGACTATATCGACACATCAAGTTGCTTACACCAACCGTTGAGCTTGAGGTGACTCTTTTTAGCCTCCTCTTGTGCGCTCTATAGCCGCACAACCCGATAATGGTCATACACATTTGCTCAATCTCAAAACCACATGCTAAGTCAACCAATATCTACAATCCACCCATGGAGAGATTTGGAAATATTAGTGAAAAAAATAAGAGAGCAATTAAAGAGTCAAACTTCATCTCGGATACAATTACGAGTGAAGTAACCAATCTCATAAGTGCACTTAATATTTGTTGATACTTAATTGCCTCACTTAATACGACTTCTTGTCACTTTATGGATCAATTTATAGTTCTAGTTTTAGCTTTTGCTCTCGTCAAGCTACATTATTTTAGTTCCAACATTCACCCGGTTGGTTTGTGTCAGGTCGGCACAAGCGACATGTGCATTGACTTGTGTATTTCTCCACTTTTTATAATCAGCCTCTAGAGGCGATTTTTATTAATAATAACACAAGTTCTTGATATCCTTAATTCAACTCAAATAGCAAGTTTGGATAACTAGAATATTTACGTGGGAGTAAGCTTATATTCCAAAAATAGAGCTTAAACTCCTTTATTAAATTTGCAGTCAAACAAATTAAAGCGTAAAATTAATTCTTGATCCATAAGTATATCATCGACATCTCAACTGCGATTATTTCGAGCAATTAAGTTCTTATATTTGCGGCTTAAACAAATAAAGTGCAAATACTTTCTTTAATCCATAAAAATAATGTCGTGTCTAAGTCGCGACAATATCGGATACTTGTTTATTTTCATGCTAAATTGACTAAACTAAAGTTGGTGAGTTTGGTCTAAACACATTTCAATAAATTGCGGAAACAATTAGGTACGATCTAAAAATTTATTCGATCCAAGTAATATTTACTATTTTCTTCAATTCAATGAGATCGAAAATTTGCCACCAAGGCTATAAATCATCTCCCACTAAATTGAAGATCATAATAAAAATTACTCGATCCATGAATAAAATTATCAATGTCCATAAATACATCATGCAACCATGCGATATGGATAATTACGAAAAAAATAGCCCCCATGGGCGACATTGACATACAAAGATGCATCATGTGGAGATAATTTAGACCTATGATGGTAAAACAAAAGGTATCCTCGTAAAATTGATGTTACATAGCCTACAAAAATTGGCTCAATAAATACATGCCTCGAAAAATTAAAACAAATTACACATTCTCCTACATCAATCTAGAAAAAGTAAAATTATACGAGTGCTTAGTAGTTGCCTAAGTGGTGTATCCCTTTATTAAAAAATTAAAGGGATTGTTGGTCTCAAGGATTTGAACCCTAGATCTTTTATTATATTGCATGCTCACCACTCGACCAAGAGAATTATTTATTATTATCCTAGCATGTTTTCTATTTATGTAGAAGCATTATATGAAAGTTATTTTTTTTTTTTTTTTTGCGCGTTGGGACGCTTGCAAAATTATTTTTTGTGCATTTCTTTTTGTTATAATATTAATGCATGTAAAAATATTTTGCGCAATTTAGTGCTTGCAAAAATTATTTTTGTGCATGAGAATGCATGCAAAATTATTATTGTGCAATATGATGCATGAATAATTGTTTATTGCACATATGTAGCAATGATATTTGTTTTTCTTTCGCATTAGTTGCATGAAAGAAAAATTATTTTTGTGCATTAAGATGTTTGTAACAAATTAATTTTTGTACATTGTGATGCATGGGAAAATTATTTTTGCATATTGGTGCATGAAATTTTTTTGCATAAGGTGCGTAAAAAAATTATACTTTTGCGCATTGAGGTGCAAGCAAAAATATTCTATGTGATTTTTAATTTATGAGTTGCATGCTTTATTAATTGCTTATGTATATGCAATTAATTTTGTTGGGACTTATGGACATGACATACGGTGCTCATGTATTTGAATCATTATTGTTTAATATTAATATTATTTGTGGGAGTTAATTTTTGATGAGGGTAGTAATTCGATATCCTCATTTATTTCTTTTATGTGGGAGACAATATTTTTTGATTATTTTTTTGCCTGATATTGTGGGAAAGATGTCAATATATATCTCAATCCCTGTATCAGACGTTAGAGTCCTGATGGAAGAAATTTCTAGGTAAATCTCATCTAAATAGGACTCCATATTATCTCAAATATGGATGCAACCTAATTGCACCCAATACACGCATTTTTGGCGGGCAGGAGCACAAAGTTTTGTGCATGTGGATTTCTTTTGTATGTATGTCTCGAGTGAACAAATATACAAATGGTCAAAACAAAAATAAATCAAATTTGCACAATAAGAGAAGAAGGCGTGGCAATTTTTGATTTCTTCCGTACACATTCAACGCCGATTTTTTATTGTTGGATGGTGCACGGTGATTTGGAGTTGAGAAGGTGGAAGGCTGACTTTTAGGGTTATTGCGTATGTGGGTTTGTGTTTGATACATGTTTTTATCTTAATTTTGATGATTTTATTGTTACACCAAAACAATATTTTTAATTGTTGTCCAAATACTTCTAAACAATTTCAAATGGTTTCAATATTTTTCTGAGTATTTCTTCAAGTTTTATTTCGTATAAAATTGGACAACACTTTTAAACGATTTTATGTTTATAAGTTTTTACTTCAAAACAAGGTTCCTAAATGTTGTCTAAATACTCCCGATTGGTTTAAAATGTTTTTACTAAATTTTTGGAGTATTTCTTGAGTTTTATTTTCGACAAAAATCGGACAACATTTAAATCGAGGTCAACAATGTCGCCCTATAGGGCAACCCGTACCTAAAGATGATTTTAAGGACTAAAAATGAGACGAACTTGAAAATTGACAGTCGGCCAGTCGCATCAAGGTCGACCGGTCCAAAGTCGACGCAGAGCCCAGGGTACGACCGGTGCACAGGAGCTTGGCATCAATCGAACTCCTGTCTCATTTTTTTGGTCAAGGTCTACCAATTGGAGAGGGCGTCGACGGCCGAGGTGTACGTCGACCGTCGCCCCGTGTTAAAACGTGAAATGTTCAATTCAACTCTATTTTGCGTGCGACGGTCGCGCTATCTTTTGACAAAAAAATCGACCGTTTGACAATGAGACATCTTTTCCTTAAAATGTGGGATTGATTTCTAACAGCTATATTCTTGATTTTAATTGTATTTTTCTGTAGATTTTCAATCCCCAAGAGGAGCCTATGCTTGATCAATCATCTCCTATAAATAGAGGAAGTTTTGGAGCAACTATGTGAACCATTGAGATACAACACAACAAGATACACTTCAAGCAAACACTTGTTCTTCATTGTCATTATTCTTGTTGTAATTTTGCCTAGCTTATCACTTTCACATCCTTGAGGTCTAGCTTATTCTTGATTACACTTTGCACTCGTATTGTAATATATATTCATTATTGAATTGTAATCTTGGTTTTTGGTCATCATTCAACACAAAACATCCTTGTGAGTATTCTTGTGGTAAGAATACACTTGGGTGATCTAGGTGATAGGTGTGTCAAGAGTGTGGTGCTCTTGAGGTGTTGAAGAATTTGGTATTCTTCAAGATTAAAGATTGTGGTGATCTTCAAATGTGCCGTTGAAGGAAGATTGTGGTAATCTTCAAAGGGAGATTGTGGTAATCTCCAAAGGTGGTGTTGAAGAAGAGTGTGGTGCTCTTCAAGTCACATTGTAAGTTGAGTTTGTATTAATTTTGGTAATTAATAAAATTCTTTTTCTTTTTGAAATCCATCCCGGATATACTTGAGGTGGTAGAGGATTAGGCCCTAGGTGGGTTGAACCTCTATAAATCGCCGTGTGTTGTTTACATTCCGCACCTTTATTATTGTCTTTGAGCTTTCGGTTTGAAAAAGAGGAAAAATCGAAAAGATGGAGATAATCTATTCACCCCCTCTAGATTATCGTAGCCGCTTGGACTTACAAGTGGTATCGAGCCAAACTCTTTGGCAAGCTCGCTTCACATCGTGAGTGAAGAGGAACGATCGTCGGCTACGAATGAAGCTCATCTTACCGCACCTCCACCACCAAGCCACCTCTATTTGATTCCAAAAATTATATATTTTGGAAAGAAAGAATGGAATGTTATTTACAAGGTTGCGGGTTCGATATTTGGATCGTCGTTATAAATGGAGAAATCATTCCAATGATAAACACACCACACACCTCCAAAGGCTTCAAAGAGCTCAATGATGAATAGAAGAACATCATCTCCTTAAACTCGTAAAGCTCTCAATATTTTGTATTGTTCATTTACTAATTTGGAATATGAACATATTGTAGGAATTCGATCGGCACATGAAGTATGGCAAAAATTAGAAGCCATCTATGGAGTACTTGCAAATGAAAGGAGTCAAACAAAAGCATCTACTTCTCAAAGGGATACAAGCTCAAATCCAAGGAACAAGCCTCTTACAACTCCCAACTATGAAGAAGTTGAATATTGTTTTATGGGCATCGAAGAAGAAAATGAGGTATGTCTTAAACCCTCTACTTCTTATGATATTGTTATTCAAAATGATTATAGTGATTTGCAAAATGATTTTGATGATCTTCAAAATGAATTCCAAAATTTACTTGTTAAGTACAAAAATTTGAAAAAGGAATTCAATATTTTGAAAAATGAAAAGGATAGCTTATTTACTTCATATGAATTACTATCATGTGCTCACACCACCACACTTGACAAAGTTATAAACCTTGAGAAACAAAATAGTACTCTTGTTGAGGATATGAATTGCATGAAAAAAGATTTATCTAAATCCAACTTGAGTCCGATGAAATTGTTGATTGTTGTGATAATTCAAACTAGAACTTGATCATAAGCTTAATGATGTTAATCATATGAAAAAGAATCAAGTCTCTAAGCATATTGGTCATTATGCTCCTAAAGCTATTACTTGTTTTTATTGCGGTAAAAAGGTCATACGGATAATTCTTGTCGAGCTAGAAATAGCTCTAATTATTGTTGGAGACCTAAAAGTCTTAAGACTAATCCCAAAGGACCCAAACACATGAGGGTACCACAAAACAATGTCATATTAGGTACTCGACGAAATAATGATCGAAGAAAATTTATACCGCCAAGAAGACATCAAATGACCATTTCATTTGATCAAAGAAGGAAAAGTATTTTCAACAAAGCCAATTTCAAGAAGAGGATATAATCAAAAATGGGAAAAACACAATCCTTGGAAATGGCAAAGACATCATCAACAAGATGATTTTCAAAGAAGAAGAGACTATCAACAATGGGAAGGACAAAAATCTTGGAAATGGAATAATCAAAGGAGCCATCATCAACAAAGTGACTTCTCAAAGGGAAGATATCATCAACAATGGGAACGGCACAACCCATGGAAATGGCGTAATTGGTAAACCGTATCTCCCCATTTAAATATGCATTTTATTTAGTTAGTATACATGTTTTTATTTGTGCCTATATTGCAAATGAGTTTTCATAATTTTAAAATTAAGGTCCTCAACAAATATTTGTGTTTTTAAAATCCCTTGAAAATGAGACCTTACATGTTGCTTGTAAACTCTTATGGATTTTTATAGCATAAGCATAATTTTTTGTGTTATCTCTTATTACTCGCCTACACTTGTGCTATTATATCTTGTGCAATTTATTTAAGAGTTGTGTAGGTTACATATCTCTTCAAGAGTCTTAAACCATCGAGGTATGTTCACTCGTATTTGTCTTAGAACTCGATATTATGTTTATGCTCATATCTTTCAAAATATTTCATTTCAACCCCTTAAGTGCCCCTAAATGATTTTGTAAATTTTTCTTAAAAGGGCACTACTCGCTAAATCTTGTTTTTCTCGTATATGTGCTGTCACGAAACTCATATTTGTTGGACTTGGTCCAAAATTATCTTTTTGCAAAGTTTTAAAACTTTTGGGGTGAAAAATCGAATTTTTGAAAAACCTGGAGAATGAAAAATTGCACCGGATGGTCAAGGCGGGCGACCAGGTCACCTCCCGCGTCGGCCGGTCCGCACCCTACCTCGACCGGTCGCCCAGGGCAATTTTTCAAGACATAAACGGGTCTCGCTCTCATTTTTTGAAACGAACTCAAAACTCTCCCAAAACCCTTATCGGTGCAAATCACCCCCTTTTCTCTAAATCTTCAATTCTTCATCAATCTTTACGATTCTTGTTGCTAATCCACCTATTTTTGCAAGAATCTTACATATATGGCACCTCCAAGAAATTCCACCGAACAAAATCCCACTTCCAAGAGAAGAAAGGGCGGAGAGGGTTCTTCGAGAAATCGGCGAGACGGCCGAACAAAGGGATATTCGAGCTGCCCAAAGGAACGTGGCTCAAGAACATGATGACATTCAAAATCCCATACTCTCTCGGGCCCAAATTGCCGAGCTCCGCGGAACAATTTCGCTCAAAAATTGCCGTTGGGCAAAAAGTAAGAAATCTTTTATTACTCAAGCTCCCCATTCTAATAATGTTCTTAATTTCATCAATAAATATGCGGAGTGGTACTATGAAGATTTGGGAATGGATGGAAAGTCAATTGCTCGGACTAAAATTTGTCGTTTTAATTCATTTGCTAATGAATACCCTACTATTAGAGGATTCTTTGAGAAGCAAGGTTGGATGTTTTTATGGGAGCATGCATATGTTTTGTATGATGATGATATTATCCAACATTTTTATGCAAATATGTGGGTGCAATATGATGTTGATGATAGAAAGCCTATTGCGGTAAATTCGTTTGTAAAGTTCGTCACTTTAGGTGGACACCTAATGAAATTTGTCGGCTTCTACATGTTAGAGAAGGTGGTTGGGACTTTTTCTCTTGTGCTATTTGGAATGATGATATGTTGGGGGTGTCTATGAGAGAAGTTAAGACCTATTTGGGCGTATGGCCAAAGTATTCACTTGTGACGATGACACTTGAGCACCGAATTTTATCTCGTTATTGTCGCCATCTTGTATTTATGGAAAAACGGGTAAAATGCCTAGCAACATGGACTATTTTTTGACTTATAAGATTGCTAGAAGGAACTCGCTTAACTTCGGCGCCATTCTTATTCAATGTCTAATTGAGTCTATCACTCAAGGAAATAAGAAGTTTGTTATGGGCAATTGGATTTGTAAGCTTCTTATACAATCGGGACTACCTTCGTCGGAGTGTAATTCGAGGTATTTCAAAATGACTTTGACATTGATAACATCTCCCAAATGGTCACTATCTTGCGAAGAATATGGACATCCGACCTACTAAAATGGTTAGAGGATGAGGCCAAGATTTCCCGGATCCAAACGACTTATTTGATGATGCCGAGGCCGCGAGATTGGCGGAGGAAGGCGAACAAGAGCAATCCGGAGGGGGTAATACCGGTGCTCAACCTTCTAGGAGGTACACCCAAGCCGAATTTGATGATTTAAGATCTTTTCTTGAAGCTAGGTATGAGGCTTTGGAGCAAAAGACCTCGAAAATGCAAAACTCAATCGGCAAGTTGAAGAAATTCATCAAAGATTTTATTCCCGGAACTTGCTTCTCTTCGGACGAGGATTGATGTCCCCACCCCTTTACTATTCTAGCATTTTCTTTCTTGTCCATGTTGTCTTGTATTTCTTTTGACTTTCTTGTAAAACTCTTCCGTACTAATGAGATTTGCTTGTTTTCTTGAAAGGGTTAAAATAGCAAGTTGATAATGACTTGTGGATGATCATGATTTTGATGGAGTATTTGATGGTAAAAATACTCTAGTTTGGCATAGTTTGTTGTTGGTATGAAGTACTTGATGGTAAAAGTGCTTCTTTTAATTTTCGCTTAAATGCTTTTGACATGTCTTGATCATTTTATTTAGATGGATTATTTGGGATATTTGTAATGTCTAATATGCATTGTTTGATGCTTGACATGTATTACTTGATGGCTTTTTAATTTTTGCTTGATGGCATTCGTAATGCCTTGATCTTTTTGGCCAATATTATCTCAATTGGGTTGAACCCTTGAGTTTATGACTTTCTTGTATATCTCTTGCTATATTTTGCATATGATCTTGATGGGCTTAGATATATTGTTGTATTGTATGATGTGTTTTGGTAATGAAATTTTTGGCTTGAATCATTTACAAGAGCTATATACAACTTCTTTTAATTTTCACGCCCACAAAAGTGTTCGATGAAATGTCACAATGAAATTTTCACTTCTACATGAGTCTCTTGCTTCCAAAAGTCTTCAATACTTATTGAGATCATGTTTTGGCAAATAAACCGAGGTATGAACTCTTCATAATACATTTCTCCTTTTCTTCTTTGGTTTTTAAGCTTAAATTGCTCAATGGTTGATAAACCGTCTCTTTAGCGCACTTTGAAGTATTTGTATGATGTTTTTATCATCCTAACATTCTTTTGATGATTCCAAAGAGGAGAAACAGGGAATTGGCTCATTAGCTCAAAGAAGCTAATAAAAGCTCGTTATAAAAGCTATAAGCTATGGCTCTTTAAAGCCATAAAGTTGTGAATTATATTTAGTCTAATTGTTGCTTGATGGACTTATATACTTGTCTAATGATGTTTTATTGACAGGGGGAGCTTATAAGCTCTTGAACAATCTGTAAAAGCTAAGCTTTTAGCTTATGGATAATTGCTTTTACAAAATTCTTGATGTGCTTGTTGATAGGGGAGCTTGAGCTTTTTATTGAATATATTTACTCCTTTCTTGGTTGCTTATGTATTTTGGAAATTTTGGTTGCTTCCAAACGGTTAGATGTTTTTACCGGAAAATCGTTTTTTTTTAAATTGTCCTTCTTATTTTTCTAAAAAATGTTTTGGTTTGTAATCATAAAAAGGGGAGATTATTTGATACATGTTTTTATCTTAATTTTGATGATTTTATTGTTACACCAAAACAATGTTTTTAATTGTTGTCCAAATACTCCTAAACGATTTCAAATGGTTTCAATATTTTCCTGGAGTATTTCTTCAAGTTTTATTTCGATAAAATTGGACAACACTTTTAAACTATTTTATGTTTATAAGTTTTTACTTCAAAACAAGGTTCCTAAATGTTGTCTAAATACTCCCGATTGGTTTAAAATGTTTTTACTAAATTTTCGGAGTATTTCTTGAGTTTTATTTTTGACAAAAATCGGACAACATTTCTGTCTCGAGGTCAACCGGTCGCCCTATAGGGCAACCCGTACTGAAGATGATTTTAAGGACTAAAAATGAGACGAACCTGAAAATTGACAGTCGACGGTCACCCCGGGCGTCGGCCAGTCGTACGAGCGGTACACTGGGAGCTTGGCATTGAATCGAACTCCTGTCTCATTTTTTTGGTCAAGGTCTACCGGTTGGAGGGCGTCGACCGGTCGAGGTGTACGCGTCGACCGGCCGCCTGTTAAAACGTGAAATGTTCAATTCAACTCTATTTACTCATGCGACCGTCACCCTATCTTTTGACAAAAAAAATCACCGTTTGACAAACAGACATCTTTTCCTTAAAATATGGGATTGATTTCTAACACTATATTCTTGATTTTAATTGTATTTTTCTCAGAGATTTTCAATCCCCAAGAGGAGCCTATGCTTGATCAATCATCTCCTATAAATAGAGGAAGTTTTGGAGCAACCATGTGAACCATTGAGATACAACACAACAAGATACACTTCAAGCAAACACTTGTTCTTCATTGTCATTATTCTTGTTGTAATTTTGCCTAGCTTATCACTTTCACATCCTTGAGGTCTAGGCTATTATTGATTACACTTTGCACTCATATTGTAATATTCATTATTGAGTTGTAATCTTAATTTTTGGTCATCATTCAACACAAGACATCCTTGTGAGTATTCTTGTGGTAAGAATACACTTGGGTGATCTAGGTGATAGGTGTGTCAAGAGTGTGGTGCTCTTGAGGTGTTGAAGAATTTGGTATTCTTCAAGATTGAAGATTGTGGTGATCTTCAAAGGTGCCGTTGAAGGAAGATTGTGGTAATCTTCAAAGGGAGATTGTGGTAATCTCCAAAGGAAATTGTGGTAATCTCCAAAGGTGGTGTTGAAGAAGAGTGTGGTGCTCTTCAAGGTGTTTTAAGTTAAGTTTGTATTAATTTTGGTGATTAATAAAATTCTTTTTCTTTTTGAAATCCATCCCTGGATATAATGGGGTGGTAGATGATTAGGCCCTGGTGGGTTGAACCTCTATAAATCGTCGTGTGTTGTTTACATTCCGCATCTTTATTATTGTCTTTGAGCTTTCGGTTTGAAAAAGAGGGAAAAATCGAAAAGATGGAGATAATTTATTCACTCCCCCTCTAGATTATCGTAGTCGCTTGGACTTACGGTTTGGGCATTGGGTTTGTGGGTTTGGGTATTGTGTATGGATTCGCCTAACAGTTTAGATCGTTAGACGGTCCGATAGGAGACCAACTCTTCTTGTTATTGCAAGTCAAATTTTATCGATTAGGGATGACAATTTCCTCCAAACTTGATGGAGGATCCGATACCCGACCCTAACTTAGGAGGGTATTTTTGTACCCAATTATATAAATGGTACACGGGTATGGGTATTTTTGTGTATGGGTATGGAGATGGGTCTAGATACATCATACTCATAACCTACCCGATACCCGATTAAATAATATTATATAATATATACCTATTATCTATTCATACATACATACATATATATATATATATCCATACATATCTATGTATTTATATTTAAAAATAAGTTTTTTTCCCAAATACCAATTAAAATCCACTAACCCACATGCTTTGTCTTTTTAATATTTTATTATTTTTCTATAATATTTAGTTCGCTAATAATCCTTATCTTTATTCATTTTTTCTTATTTTTCTCTTAATAAATAATTAAGCAAATATACATAGCTTCATTGAAAATTTGAAATAATCAAATTTGAGAAAATACAATTTTAAGTGGTATTGGTATGAAAATTGAGTATTGGTATGCAAATTGAATACCCGACGGAGATGGGATGGAGGATATAGAATCCTACCCGAATCCTACCTATTGCCATCCCTAGTTTTGATAGGTTTTATATGAGGGTGACAATTCATGACACCACACGAATCCGACTGAAGTTATTGAGAGATACCCGAAACGAACACGAGAAACTCAAACACCCGAAGTTACCAATTTATCTAAAAACATAACATCTTGAATTTTATTTAATTTTTGATGTATTTTAAAAATAACCTGAAATTTATCTCGAAGCCAAACACGAACACGACTCGATAACAAATTGTCACCCCTATGTTTCATGCTATTAGGGCCTAGGGGAGTACTAGAACAGAATATGATATTATTTAAATTTATTAAAAAGATTATTTGATTTTGTTTATGATTAAATTTGGTTGATTAATAACTAACTTGTACAGCTTTAAATCGAGTTCAACATAAATCAAACTTGAGTAGATATATTCTATTAGCAATTCTTACGCTTTATTGAATGAGAAATTCAATTTTTTTTTTTTTTGTTAATCTACTAAATTGAGTTCAAACAAACCTTAATGATTCATGTTCGGATTCATTTTTCAAACCCGATATTATACCCTAATCTCAATTGTTTGCTACAAGTTTTAAACAAATTAATTTGATTCAAAATTCAGTTATAGTTTTTATATTGAACTGTCAAATAATAGATTTAAGAAAGTTCCACAAAATTAGTCTAAACTTTGTGGAACGTGTGAGTCACAATTGCTTTCTATCATCATTACTTGTTCTTTGAAAACAAGTGTGTCTCCTTTTGCCTTGTCCTTTTTCATGATACCAAATAGAAAAGCGAATACGAGACAAAAAAGAACAAATAAAAGTGAAGTTGGAAATTCCTAGAAGAAAACTAGTAGAAATATACGTACTCTTTAGAGAGAGATTATATTTATTAAATTACAAAAAAGTGATTCTACTTTGTCTTTTTTAAAAATAAAAATGAAAGTGCTTATCCTTTGTTTCCCATTCGTTTAAAGGACCAAAGACAGGTAAAAAGTTAGTTACATTTTAGGTAATAAACTAATAATGAAAAGGTTTATATCTTATGAAAATTTATATTTGAATCGACACCAAAATAGAAAAATACTTACCTAATTGTAAGTAAATATAAAATATTTTTGACAAAAACTCATGTGAGACGCCTCTAATGCACCAAATTTTGTTATACGGATCCCAAAAAATCGACCGATGTGTTTTTATTGGGATAATTTCGCTTTCATACCCAAAGTTTACCGCCATTTCAATTTTGGTACCCATTGTTTCTACTTAATCAATATTCATACCCAAAGTTCACGCCGTTAATCACAATCCATACAAACGGGTGTAACGGCCGTCAAAACAAACGGGCCACCCACTGTAGCGGGGTAAGAAAGGTGCGAGAATACCTGATGAATCGGTCACTGTTCAAAGAAACCCAAATTATACCCAAGTACGATAACCCCCAAATCTGAAACCCTTAATTTTCAAAATCGCTCACAAATTTCATCAAATTTCTTCCAGATTTTGACTTCAATTGAGTCACATATCCCCATACAACATCATATTAGTGTTTGAGTTCAATTTTTTATAACCCTAATTTTGCAAAATCGCAAGTTGAGTAATGAGTTAAAATTTAGCATCTTCGATGGCCGAGGCAAGTAAGGATGATTCGAAGCCCAATTATGGTATGTCATTCAAAAATCTGTTCTTTTTTTGTTTTTGTTTCTGTTTTGTAATGGGTGAGGCAAAAATGTGATTTTTTTTTTTTGCTTTTGTTGTAGATCCTATAAAAGATGCCACTCTATTTACTTTAAAGATTAATCATGCTGGTGTAATGAAATATGAACCTGTTAAACATTATCTGGGAGGTTCAGTTGATTATTTTGATAGGGTTGATGGTGAAATGTTTGGGATGATTGAGTTGAAAGACTTTATTGAACAATTAGGTTATAATAGTGAAAAAGTTAATGTGTGGTATCAATTTGGGAACAGTTTACATATGGGTAGTAAGGTTATTGACTGTGATAGAGAGGCATATGGGATAGTTAATTCCATAGGGCATAACAAGAGAGAGGTAGAAATGTTCTTAGAACATTTAGATTCCACTGTTAACACAGGGTTCTTGTATTCAAATCTGCAAGCTAATGATGAATTGATGCTTGATTTCTCATTTCTTGACAATGAGCAAGAACAGAATCCAAGTGTCAATAATGATGAATCTTCTGATTGCTCAGATTTTGATGATTTTAATGATTCGATTATGATATGGAGGGGATGATAGGTTATTTGATGAATATGTTGATCCTAGTGTTGAGTTTGATGGTATTGGGAAAGGGAAATCATTTCAAAATGTAAGTGATGATGTTCATGCTAGTATTGAGGAGGATAGTGAAGAAGATCCTCAAGATAGTGATTCTTTTGATAGTGTGTTAGGCTCGATGAGGAAAGTGGGATGAAATATCCAAAGCATAACCCAAAACTGATAAGAATCTGATTTAAAATTAGGTATGGTTTTTCGGTTCAAAGCGAAAGCTAAGGATGTAATTCAAACCTTTTGTGTGAGAAGGGGGGATGGGGATTAGTTTTGATAGGAATGACAAAAGAAGGTTGAGAGCGATCAGTAGAAAGGAGGGTTGTGAGTGGTATGCATATCTTGCCCAATGCAAAATGATCAGTCATGGCAATTAAAAGGGTATAACTCAAATCACTCTAAGTGTTCTTGGAACTATAACAACCCTAGCATCAAGTCTACTTGGATTGGGAAGACTTTCATGAAAAAATTCAAAGATAATCCTAAATTAGGAACCAATGAATTTAGGAATGAGATCTGCAGTACACTTAAGGCCAATGTTTCCAAGCAACAAGCCTATAGAGCCAAATTGAAAGCAAAACAGCTTATTGAGGGGTCTGTGACTGATCAATTTAGCAAAATAAGGGATTATTGTCTAGAGTTGTTAAGAAGCAATCCAGGTTCAAGTGTTGTGTTGAAGTTGTCCTGATTTGTGATGTTGAGTCCGAGCGGCCTAGGTTTTTGAGGTTGTATATATGCTTTGATGCTTGTAAGAAAGGTTTTAAATTTTGTAGAAAAGTGATAGGAGTGGATGGGTGTTTTCTGAAGGGGCCTCAAGGTGGCCAATTGTTGACAGCAGTTGGGGTTGATCCCAATAACCAAATGTTTCCAATAGCTTATGCAATAGTTGAGAATGAAAATAAGGATTCATGGCTCTGGTTCTTGTCATTGCTAGAAAATGATTTAGGCTTTGAAAATCAGTGGGAATGGACTTTTATGAGTGACAAGCAAAAGGGTCTTATACCTGCATTTGAGGAGTTATTCCCTGAAGCTGAGAATAGGTTCTGTGTTAGACATTTACACAGCAACCTCAAAAGGGATGGATTTTCAGGACAATCAATAAAGAATGCTCTATGGGCAGCAGCTAGGGCAACAAGAGTTGAAGAATTTAAAGCAAAAATGCAAGCTTTGAAAGATTTAGATGAAGGAGCATATAAGTGGCTAGTGGGAAAACCCCCAAATCAGTGGTCCAGGTCTCATTTTAGTAATCATACAAAATGTGACATCCTTCTTAATAATATGTGTGAGAGTTTTAATGCTTTGATTCTCCCTGCAAGAGACAAACCAGTGGTTACTATGCTTGAGACCATAAGATGCATAATGATGACTAGGATGCAAGTGAGTAGGGATAAGGCTAAGAAGTGGGACTGTTTGATATGTCCTAGGATACAAAAAATCTTAGCTAAAAACCTTAAAGAAGCTGCTGAGTGTATCCCATTCAAAAGTGATGATTGGCATTTCCAAATTAATGGACCATTTGATCAGCACACTGTTGATGTTTCTATGCAAAGTTGCGATTCTGAGAAGATGGGGACTTGACAGGGCATTCCTTGTAGACATGCATGTTCGGCCATTTGGTGTAGAAATGAGGAACCTGAGGCTTATGTTAATGAATGTTATAGCCTTAACACATATCAGAGGGTTTATGAGCATGCAATATTGGGTGTAAATGGCTCTGAGTTATGGCCTAAGTGTGACTTACCAGCCCCATTGCCTCCAATTTATGAAAATAAGCCTGGTAGACCTAAAAAATTAAGGAGAAGACAACCTGATGAGCCACCTGCATCTTCTAGCAATACATCCAAATTAAAGAGATGTCAAAAATCTCTCAAGTGTGGCAAATGTGGGGTAATTGGACATAATTCTAGGACTTGCGGAAAAATAATTCTTCTCGCATCCTTGCGAGAATGCTCCAAACCCCGTGAATCCTATGCATGAAACACCTTTGATAGTTCACGACTGTTACTTTCTCTAAAGACAATGAGAAAGCAAATAACCCTCCACAAAGACAACATCAGGATGCTCCAAATTGCTGTAAGAATTGCTTTGTTATCTTGTTTAAAATTTAAGTTTGTAATTTGAGTTTTTAATGTAAGTTTTCACAATATAGGTTAAGAGAAAGATAGGCTCAAACTATGGGAGTTCAACCGAGGGGCACAAACAGAGTCAAATCTTTTAATGTAAGTATTGTCATGTTTTTTACGATTAATTGCACTCATAATTTTTGCTATTTTTGCTAATCGCTAATCGCTATTTTGGAATAGGTGAGCCAATCATCAAGAGTTGCAAATCCTATTATTGTGAGGGGAGGAGTTAACTACATAACCATTCCAAACCCGAGAGGATTTGTTGGAAATGCAAATGCAAGGACTTCATCAAGTGGGAAGACAACGGCAACAAAGAGACAGACAAGGCCAAATGAGTGGATTTATGTCGTGTTGTGTTCTCGTTCTATTTGTACCAAATGATTGTATTTGTATTTACGAACTTGGAGTTATTTGTATTTGAGATGATTTGTATTAATGTTGAGTTCTATTTGTACCAAATGAGTGGATTTATGGATTTGTGACAACTAGAATGAGCAATTCTGAACTTCTCGTGATTTGTATTAAGGGTTTTGATTTAGGGGTTATCGTACTTGGGTATAATTTGGGTTTCTTTGAACAGTGGACCGATTCATCAGGTATTCTCGCACCTTTCTTACCTTTCTGCTACATGGGTGGCCCGTTTGGTTTTGACGGCCGTTACGGTTTGTATGGATTGTGATTAACGGCGTGAACTTTGGGTATGAATATTGATTAAGTAGAAACAATGGGTACCAAAATTGAAATGGCGATAAACTTTGGGTATGAAAACTGAAATTATCCTGTTTTTATTTTATTAGCGAGGACCGGTATTAGCAGTTCTTTGAAAAATATTAGTAGTACATCCAAATATATTAGTATGTAGTTCACTTGAAAGTATTAATTTTTTGTAATATTGGGTCGTGGTATAATATCACGAAAGTCTTTGAAAACTATTAAATTTTCATCCGAAAGTATAAGTAGTCTCTCGAAAAATATTATTAAGTAGTTCACTTGAAAATATTTAATAACCCCTAAAAAGTATTAATTTTTCCGTTAAAAGTATTAGTAGTCCTCGTGAAACGTATTTGTAATTTACCACCGGACATTTGGCCTAGTGGTATCACTCCTCCAATGTGTGGGAGGTCGGGGTTCAATCTCTAGTGAAGTGTGTGTGCGTAACTAAAAAAAAAAAAAACGTATTTGTAATTTTCCTAACAAAATATTAGTTTTTCTGATAAGTTTTGTAATTCTCTTAGTTTTCTACCGAAAAGTATTAGTAGACCAATTGAAAAGTATTATATTTTGGTAATTTCATTTTGCTGTCAAAATAAATTATAAATTAATAATAATAATTTATAAAGTTTTAAATGGGTCAATTAGAATGTAGTTTTCAAGCCACATTTACACCGAAACAGGTCATCTAACATTGGGCCAATCCTTGTTGTGGGCGAGATAAGCAAACCATATGGATTGATGGGCTATTGGCCTGTATCAAATCAATGGCCGATTATTAATTAAAATCCATTACTCAAAATTTCATCTACTATGAGACTTGGATCTAACTAGTATGGATTGAGATTATGAGGTTGTGATTGTTTGTGAGTTTTTCATTTTTAATTTTGGGATAAGAATAAAAATACTCACTATTCTTGAAAAATAACACTTTTATGCTCCCTACCCCTTTTCTTGAACATTTGTACGCCTATTTTTCCGGATATTTTTACGCTCCCGCCAATTTCTCTCGAATTTTTGACGTTGTTTCAAGATTGTTTCAAACATGTTTCACCTACTAAAATTTGGTGAAAAATTAATTTTGTCCCCATTTAATAATCAATTTTATACTCAAAATATTATAAACAATCAAAAATATGCACATAAACGACACATATTAAAATAAAACACATTGGAAATAATATAGAAACAACACATGAATAGAAAAATACAATTCAATTTCTGATCCAATACATTGAAAATGTAGAAAACACATAGAAACAATCAAGAAATAACAGAACAAAATTAAAAACTAGAGAAATTCGGTAAAATGTCCCCTCCCTTGGGTTAAAGAGTTTACCCCCAGGTTATTAAATGAGGATTTTTGCCCCTCCATTCCTCCTACAATGACCAAAATACCCTCACTTAGAAAAAATAGAAGAAAAAAAAAGAAGAAAAAATGGCGAAATTGTACCGATATGGGAAACAAAATAGAGAACTCCCAAAAAGTCTCCAACAATCCTAGTAGCAACATCTAATCATAAAGATACAAGATTTGGAGATAAATCGGCCTACATGAAGCTTAAATCGAGTTATTTTGGGCAAGATGCATAACGTTGGTGGGAGACGCGATAGTGAATCGTTGGTTAAGGTTTTATTTGAAAATTCTTAAATTAACCAAGTTTTTAGGATTTTCTTAATGGGTATAATTTTATATTGTTAGATATAGAGTATAGAATGAATATGTAGCCCTATTTGTTGTTGAAATATAGTGGGTCGAAAGTAGGAAGTAGAGTGGGTAGTTGTGTAGAATGTCTAAATAATTCTCTTATAACTTAACTTCATTTTTGCGGGGTAGGGTAGTGGGCGATTGGTTTTGAAGAAGGCAAAGAGATCATAGAGGGGTCGGTGGGCAATGAAATAGGCGATAAGTTGGGCATGTAGGTGTGCGGGTTATTTTTCAAGAAGTCAAATAGATCACGAGAGGGTAAGGCGACATTAAGGTGGGCGATAAAAATTGGACATGTTGTTTTTCAAGGATTGTATGAGCCCAACATTTCTAATCAGTCCATTATGGATTACGACTCGTCCAACTTATTGCCCACCTCTCTACCCACCTCTCTACCCACCTCATGGCCCATATGACCCCTCTGTGTCGTTTTGCCTTTCTTGAAAAGCAATCTACCCACTACACTACCCTGAAAAAATGAAGTCAAGATATAAGAGAATTCTTTAGATATTCTATGCGACTATCCACTCTCTTCGCCCACTTTCGGCCCACTCCATCGCCCACCAAATTTTGTTCGGAGAAAAATTGAATCTACATTTTTCTAAAAATTACAACAACAAATACGATTACATATTCATTCCATAAACTATATCTAATAATATAAAATTATACCAATTCTAAAAATCCAAGTGTATCTGTCACACAAAATTTGTTTTCTCCAAATGTTGTGTGTAGGTCCCAAGGGTGTGAGTTAAGTCTAGAAGAGGGAGGGGTTAAATAGACTTAACCAAATTTTCGATTTTAGACACAATTAGAGTTTTTAGCAAGAAAACGATTAAGTCTCTTAAGAGACAAACTAGTTCAAACTTCAACAGAGAGTTAACCACTCAACAAACTCGAGAGAGTTGTTGATAGCGTGACTCAACCGAGTAAAGTTAGCTTTTACAAATTGATTTTCTTGATTTTTACAAATGAAATCTTTACACCCTTTTTAAACATATGTTGTCAACACTTATAATTTTAGCTTGTTATTATCGGTTGGATAGCAAATTAAAGGCATGTAAGTAAATTGCGAGAATTTAAATGCAAAATATAAATTGACACAATAATTTATAGTGGATCAAGGATGGGGTAATTCCTCTACTCCACTCTTCTCCTACTCCGGAGGAATCCACTAAAGTAACAATAACCGTTACAATAGTACAAAAGTCCAAGCTTAGCCTTGAACTTGAAATCTTCAAGACTTGATCACTTAGCCCTCATTTGGATTTGAAACATGTTCAAACTGGAACCTAACTGAACTTCCTTCACTTCTTGGAAGAACATACCCATTTGTCTTTAAAACAAGTTTTTCTTCTTCAACTTGAAGTATAACTTTTATCTTCCACACGGTTATGTTGGATAAAGTTGCTTGAATGTAGGCACAGGGATTGTAAGAGTTTCTTGCTTGAGAGAGTATTGCGGACTACTTGTTTGCTCTCCCAGTGTCACGTTTGAATTTTTTGCTCTCTTACATCTCTCTGAAAATTCCTCGGCCTTTTATAGTGAGAGTTTGAAATTTGTCCGTTGAAGAGATAGACAAATTCAAACTCACACTTCTTGTTCGTTGGCTTGTCTTGTCCTTGCAAAGATCATCGATGTTGACCCAACCTTTATATTTAGTACTGCGCAGCGTCGAAACAATTTAGAGTTCTACAAGCATTCCATTAATCTCTGCTTCTTGCACTCTTTCAAAGAAGACAACTTTAAGGTTGCAAGTCCTGTCTCCTTACGAAATGGGTAAGTCTTTGACTTTCTTCACAAATGACTTCTTCATCTTTCTTTGAGTTCTTCAGGTGCTTTACCCATAAGTTGAGTCTTCTCTTTCATTTCTTGGATGACTCTTTGTAAGTCTTCTCGAAAGATACAACGATGTACTTGAGTGAAACTCTTCTTGACCACTCAAAGTGCGAGTCACCGATTCTTATTTGCATTCTTGACAAATCTTATGTATCTTCAACTTATATGCTAAATGACTCAAGCTAATTTTCTAACTATTACAAAGTTGAAATTACATACGAAAATTGAGGTGCCAATTTTCTAATACTAAGTTTTTAAAAGCATCATCAAAATCTATACACTAAATTTCCTAACATTGTGTGTCCTTCTCCAATTTTAGGTAGATTTTGATTTTTGCTCGTAGATATTGTTCTGCGTGTATCGATTCTTGTTCTCCTTCTCAAAAGCTGGACTTCTTTGTGATTGAGTCGAATCTAGAGTTTGTAATTGGTGAATCTCAAAACCCGTTGTTATATTCTCGAGTCTACCATGGAGTTTCTTTTCTTTTTTTTTTTTTTTTTTGAAGTAAAGGGTATTTTGGACTTTTCATATGGTATAGGGGGAAAAATCATCGATTAATAAACTCGGGAGTGGATTTCCTCAATGCCCCATGTTGAGGGGATATTTTACCGAATTTCCCTAAAAACTATATGAAAACAACCTGAAATAATATAAAAAAACAATACGGGAACAAAAAGAGCTTAAACATCGAATATAACATGGAAACAATAAAGAAACATCATAACAACATTAAAAATAGTATAGAAACAACAACAAACAATATATAAAACAATATATGAACAAAAAGAGCATAAAATATGTAAAACTTGCATCGATATATCAAAACAACACGAACAACATAAAAAACAACCAAGAAACACAATAAATAATATAGAAACATGTATGAAACAACAGAAATAACATAAAAAATAATGCAAGAACAAATAAATCGAAAAAGCGTAAAAATGTCAAAAAGAAAATACAGGAGCATAAAAATGTCCAAAAAAGAGCGATTAGTGTCCATTCTGCAGGAATGTTGGGTATTTTTAGAATTAACTCTTTAATTGTTTACAATAATATATCTTAGGATTCATTTTTCCCTGTAAATTGAGCTTTTCAAAACGATACCATCAAACATACTTCTTTTTATATCTAAATTTTGGTAAATTAATCTATTACAATACTCTTTTACATAATATAATAAAAAAATATAATAATTTTATACATCACCAGATTCAACGGACAACAAAAGTAGTTTGGTCACCAATCATAAAAATATAGTTTTCGGATCACCTAGCTAGAAAGATTTTAACAAAACAATGAATGAAAGACTCTCAACCGCAATCAACAAAAATTATGAGTCTTTAGTTACATGCAATTGAGATTCTCTATTTCATTCAGTTGCATTTGGATTGAGGAATTTGAATTTGACTAAGGATTTAAGATAAATGGATTTGAAATACCTTTGATTTAAAATCCATGTAATCGAAATCACTTATTTGGATCTACAAATATAACCTCGATAACTTAATACTCGATTAATTAATAACCTCCTTTAAATAATACTTTTGGTCGGTCCCAACTTGGGGACAATAAGCAAAATTAATAATTCGTTAATTGAATATCTCGCTAAATTAATATATATGGCAGTCCCAAGTTTATTAATTTATAGAGGTTTAATCGTATATATTGACAAAAAGATTTTAAAACCCATTCGTTTAAAATCCATTGTTTAGCCAACATCTAAGACTACATTTGCTTCCTCACAAGATATGTACTTAAATATAAAAAAGAAGAACATGAATCAAAATATGTACGGGAGCTAAGCTTCTAAACATAAAATAGAATTTTACTTTCTTATCGTTCTTAACAAAAGAGGCACATGTGATGAATGAAAAATCAATCTTGTAGTCAAACCGATTTAAAAGATAACACACATTAGAAAATAGAGTAAAAGAGAAATACATCCATACGTCAACGTATCATGCCTTGGCTAAAAATGCATTAAACAAATTGCAAAAAAATCTCAAAGCTAAGTATGAAGAAGAAGTAGACACTCAAAAATAAACAAGATGCATTAATTTAAAACTCGTCAAAATATATATTTTTAAATTTTTATATAGATTACTCATCGTTTTTAATATCCATTGTACTTTGTTGAGCGATAATATCATTTAAGTATCATGTTTTTTAGTCCAAAACGCCTTAACCATCGTTCATCGACTTTCGCATAACTTTTAATACATCATTAATAGTAAGTACAGGCACCATCGAGACCACCTCATGTATTTCAATACCACTTGGTTTCTCTTGACTTTTTCTTGCTAGCTACAAACTCTTCAAATGAGGAAGCTATAACACCTTTGCAAAGATCGGCCAAAGAATATTTCTTCGATTTTTCTCCTTGTTATGCATTGAATGAGTTAAGTGTGATGGCCAAGCTTGGTCCATATAAATGAGATGAATTTACTTCATTTTCATCTCCATCATCCATCACTTCAAGACCTTCTTCAAAAGTCTCGCTACCTCGACATGTTGCTCTATCTTTTCCACACAAAAGAGCAATATCATCATAATTCGCTATCATACCTTTTGTATCCGGATACGATTTTGCATACAAATCAAAAAAGAAAACTAATGTTAACATAATAATTTAAAAATGCATATACATCAATTCACACATAGTGATAATCAAAGTTTAAATGCGTGATAGCATGATTTAAACCAAATCATAAAATCACCTCCCGCTAATGGCGGCTTGATAAGACACGAGAAGAATTTTGAGTTAGCAAGTTACGAGGGGTGGTGTCATTCTGTGTTAGCATGTATTTTCAACACAATTAACATAAGCTTTATAGTTCATTTACTAAGAATAGCGAGAGAAAAAACATGTTTTTGTTCACAATAAATTGACTAATATATTGATGCAAATATAAGTGATGTACATGTAGATAAATCCATGATTAGCAAAATGTCGAAACACAAACATAAGTGCTTACAAATCTTATACTAAATGGAACTACTACAAAGATCACAAATACATAACATTATTCATTTTTGCTCAACTTCCCAACATAAAATGAGTTGACATATATGAATTGATATAATTAGTTTTCATTTGATCATAAATGCATATGCTATATATGCATGCTAGTGATAATTATACCTCAACATATGTAACCCATGAGCTCCATTCATCCGACGCGACAACAACCATCTTTCTCTCTTCATCCCACGTGAAACCACTTTTCTTAGTTTGGACATTTGATGCAATACTAAAGTATATTTTTCAATTTTTCAATCTATTTGTTATATTATCTTTTATCAAGTTAAGGTGAAACATAGAATTGATTAGAGTTTGTGCAATGGATCGGCCCGACCAAGCCCATTGGGCCAATGCATAAAATTGGGCGGGCGGGCGGGCCAAATTTGTATCGGGCCTCAAATTTCTTAGCCCAACCCAACTCTACTGGCAGACTCACGGGCCATCGGGCCAAAAAAGCCCAAGTTGTAATATTAAAGAAATATATATATTTAGATTAAAAAATAAAAAACAAAACATTAATACACATTTAGAAAAAAAGAAAAAAAAGAAACAAACAAAAATTGCATAGCAAGTCAAGACATTTATATAAGGCAACATATTATTACAACAAAAACAATGAAGAGCATGGCTTTTAATAAAGGGTAAAATTCACTTTACCCCTTGTACTATTGGTTTTGTATCAATTACCCCCTCTACTATGAAAACCTTCAAAGACCCCCTTAAATCTATAATAGTTATATTGATAGACAAAAATACCCTAATTTAAAATAAAATAATAAATTTTATTTGCATACTATTATAAACTATAAATATATTTTCCCTCTATAATTAAATATCAATTAGTTTGATTCATTCTTGTTCAAAACTAATTTTATAAATAAAAATAATATTAAATTTAACCTAAAATAAATAAATTAAAAATTTAAATTTAATATTATAAAGAAGTCACATTTTTAACATTATAGAGAAAACTCATTAACAAATATAACTTTAATAAATTTTGAATCAAAATAATATAAATTATTTAACAAAGTACATATTTTCTATTATGTATGGTACGCGTATGTAATCGAAATATGTTAATGGATAAAATTACAATTTAATAATTATTTATTATGTGTGAAAGAGAAATTAATATTAATAATAAATAAAATATATTCTAAAATATCAATACAATTAAGAATGAGTGAAGAAGTGCTAAAAAATAAGAATTTAAAAGAAGTTTTCAAAAACAACATAATGTAATTATAAGTGAGATAATATTTTCTAAAGAAAATATTGTGTTTTATATTTAATTATTACTATTATATCTATTTATTTAGGATTTAATTAATATTAGTGTTAGATAAAAATTATATCCAATTATTAATATTTAGTTGTCGAAAGTATTATAGGAATTTTTTGTTTGATATTTAAAAATATATATATATTTTCGTTCATAAATAATTTTTTCTAGTTAATATGTTGTACATATCATCACATGTCTTATTTAATATAAATATTTAAGAATATCAATCAATATATGAACTTTAATAATTACTTTTTAAAGTAATATCACTAATATATACATATATAATGATAATAATATCTTTTGCTATTTTATTTATTTTTTATTTAACTTTAGGTTTAATTACTTAATGAAATTCGAATTAATTATATCTTGAATTAAATTAATTGCAATTTAATTGTAGGGGAGATAAAATGTGCAATTAAATACTATATATATTTCAAGGGTATTTTTGTCTATCAAATATATCTTTACTAGTTTAGGGGGTATTTGAAGGTTTTAATAGTAGAAGGGGGTGTTTGATACAAAACCAATAGTAGAAGGGGGTAAAGTGAATTTTACCCTTTAATAAATGACCAAACAAGATATATATATATATATATATATACATATATATATTTTGTGGTCAAAAGAATTTTTTTAATATCAACCGTCCAAGCTCTCATTGCACAAACAAAAGTGGATTGTGGATTTTGCTTTTTGGTTTTTGGGAAAAGAGTAATAAGCCATCACGTATTCGGTATATGCTCAATTATTTTATTTTATTTTTTGTATCGGGCCGGGCTAGCCCGAAAATGACGCCATTTTGGTCCAAGCCCAATCACCCCGACGGGCCTATTGGGCGGACCATTTAGGCCCGAATTTTTCGGGCCTTCAAAAAAGGGCCCGACCAGCCCAAAATACGGATCGGCTTGGCCCCCATCGGCGCCAATTTTGCTCTCTAATTCGGATATGTCAAAATAGCTTGCAAAGCTCGAGGCTTACAAGTATCTCTATCACACTTATTTTCTTTGACCATTTGGTCTGTCAAAACCATTGCCAAATGATTGTCCATCTCTTTATTCCAAGAAACATATGGTTGTTTCTTGTATTTGAACGTTATAAACACATATTTACGAGAAAAATACAAGATTCATATTAAAATAGAGAGACTCAACTTAATCAATACTTATGTGAAATATTGTGTCAATACCAAATCTGAAAGTAGGACACTTTCAAGAAATATTACCTTTCGTATGGCCACCGGCTGAAGTATCTATATTGGAAAATGTACCTATAGATGTTTGTAAGTTCATAATCCCAACCCTACCTTAGCTTGAAGTTGGTGCTCCCTTTTTATCTTGTTATTTTGCTATTTATACTCAAATACAAATAGTTTAGAGAAACAAATACATTAACCTAAAAATATTTACAACAAAATTGTTGCATGCATTTGTAACCAAAAGTAGTGAATTGGTCTATTTAATCAAAAGCTACTCATAATCACATAAAAATATATTACTAATTAATTAGTACCGCAAAACTACAAAGCAATAATAGAAGCCTTTTAACATGCTTTGTTAATAATTAAGATTAACAATCGTAAAATATTTATATAATATGAAATGCATGAAAAGCCTTAAGTACATCGAGAAAACAAAAAAATATTCACATGAGCTATGCTTGTCGAGCTTGATACTACTCAAACATTTGCATGACCAGGTTATCTCGAAATGTAGTCCATTCTCTTGTAGTTCGAACAATTCTTATTTGTTCTTCAATATCAAAATTATCATCTTCTTTCTCATACTTCTTGCTAACTCATCGTCCACTTTATTCAATAGAGGATCTACGGGCATCTCACCACGTACAAAATTATGTAATAATACATCAATCATTGATAATTCTAATACTATAGAAGTTTGAAGTACGCAAAATAGCCCATCATTTCTTTATAAATCAAAATTCTTTCAATTGCATTTCTTGCACAAGAGTGTCGAAAATTATATAATTCTTCATATTTTGCTGAGTATTTTCTCTCCACTCATTATGATGGTAATGAGTTGCACTATATAATGCAACAAATCCGAACTATATATGTAACCCACATCCATGAGATAATAATAGTCTAGCAAAAATTACAATAGTATGAAATTAGATAATATTTTTTAAGAAACAATCTATTTACCCAAAAAGTTTGACCTACCTATATAAACTTCTAGGCCATTAGATTTTTGTAAAACATAGCGTATAACTCGTGCATCCGAAGCAGATCTCTTTCAACCGGGTAATACATAGAGAAAAATTTCAAGTTGGCATTGCTTATTATTTTATTTTTGTGTAAGGAGGTAGAGGAACATCCAACAACTATTGCACAAGAGGCTCGAGAGAAAGTTGTGGACATGACACATATATACTTAAAGTTCATGGGTAGGCGAAGAAGCATGGATACTTAGACATAGATATACACCCATATAGGTCGTACCACCCAATCTACATCTTCACACTATGATGTAGATGCATGAACTAAGAATGAAGTGTAGCAACTCAAGCAACAGATGGCGGAAAGAGATGCCCAACAACAACATATACAACAATACATGTCACATTTGATGGATGATATTCGTCGATGGTAGAAACTCCCACCTCCTCATTCTCAACCACCCTTTGGATCCGATGACCCAAGACAATTAAGTAGAGATTTAAAATTATGTTTTGGAATTAATATTTCGGGTTTTACGTAGTAGTTTTAACGATATGCATTTATATGCTATTATAATAATTATTGAATTTTTGAGCATTTTGAGCATTACTTGTACATATTTTGTAGTGTATATGTGCACACGAGTTTTTACATATTTGTAGGGTTATATATAAAAATAAAAAAACTTAAAATAATTATTAAATATGCCGACTCATTATAATTTGTCAAGATATTGAAGATCATTATGTGTACCGATAGCTTTTAATTCATTGGTGTTGTGTAATTTTATTAAATATAATCCGACGAATAGCAATCCATCGACATTTTGCAATAGTGATTTACGTAATAATTGCCAACAAAAAGATTTTGTTGTTAAATACTACAATGTATATTCTATCGAGTATATGGCGATATTTATTGTGTCGCCAAAATCGTCTTTTCGGATAAACTTTAAATGATAAATAAGTTAAAATATACCAAAAGGATTATGGTGATGGGTTTTATTGGTTGGTAAATTTTTTTGACGGATTTTTAGAGGTTACCGACGGAAAAATCCCTTGGTAAACATCATTTTTCTAGTAGTAGTTGCTAGTGACAGAGTATTGTTGGTTGCAAGTATATATATTGCGATAAGAGTAACAAAACAACATTTGTAATGAAACTTTGAACCAACATAAATATTGCTTATAATTCCAACGACGATACAAGATACAAAAAATGCACCACCTAAAATGCTATTAATTAACGCCAATTGTGGTGCCATTAATCCAAAATAAATTATACTTGCAAAAATATCTTGTACTCCATTTCCTAATGAAAGAAAAGAAATTCTTGCTATAAGTTGGGGACAATTTAAGATTTTTGGACAATCCAGAAAGTGGAGCAAAAATAACTTTTGTTGTATAACCTAATAAATAGAAAAGCAAATGCAAGCCAAATTTCTAGTGAAAAATGTCCAAGAATTGGGTTGTATTTGCAATGAAAAATATGTAAATATGGTAAATATCCCATTGGTTTGCATACTTCATGTTATTTCACACAGGAGCATTTTTTCTTGCTTGTTTCATGAAATTCCTTTGCAACCTATGTCACTTTTCATTTTCTTGAAATATTGGCTATTGGATTAGAATTAGCCCATGGAATTTTGAGGAGGTTTTGCATGAGATCGTTTCATAGATTTCAGATTAATGAGATGGATCCTAATAAATACAAAAATGTGAATTATTTTCTTAGTAATATGTCAAATTACAATTACATTCCATTAAATATCACTACAACATAAGACATTAGGTAACACAAGTTTTGTAGCACTTTTTACATAAGGTACATATGTAACACATGTTTGTAACACTTTTTACATTACAATATTTATGTAACACTTTTGTAGCACTTTATCAATATGTAACACTTATATGTAACACTTTTATATAAGTAACAATTTTCCAAAGATATCACTTTTTTTTGTCATTTCTTTTGTAACACAAATAGGTAACACTTTTATCAATATGTAACGCTTATATGTAACACTTTTATATAAGTAACACTTTTTAATTATCACTTTATTTTGTTATTTTTTTTTTGTAACGCAAATAGGTATCACTTTATTTAAGAAGCACTCTTGGCAATAATATATTTTATTGATTGTAACACCTTTTAAGCTATATTGTAGTAACATGCACAAAATTATATAACTATCATTAAATCATGTCAACGATTTATTTAATTAATTGATGTCACCAAACCTAAAAATTGTAGACATCATGTACTATGTTTTTTTAATCAATTTTTGTTTACTTTTTACAAAGTATTTTAGTTTTTCTTTTATTTTTTATTTTTTACGAAGGCAATTAATTCCGTCTTAATACCGACGGAAAATGCGCATGTATATATTTTATTATTATTATTTATTTATTTTTTAATTTTTACTAACGGAGACCAATTTCATCGTTAACCTTTTTTTTTTTTTTTTACTTTTTTAAAAAAAATTACCAATGAAATTGATGTTGTCGATTATTACTTAGGAATTTTTTCATCGGTAAATTATTTTTCGTTATTTTCTTTATTATTTAATTTTTTACTCTTAGAACTTTTTTATTTGTCGGTAAATTAATTTTATATTTTATATATTTTTATTTTTACAGATTGAATATTTATTGGTCGATAAATTTATTTTATATATTTTTGATATTTTTAATTTGTTGTGTCCTTTAATATATAATATAATATAATTTTTAAACTATATACTATACAATATAAAACTTGATATATACAGTGCATAATATAATTTAATACATATATTATAAAATATAATCTTTATTATATAAAATATATATTATATATATATAATATATGTGTGTTTGTGTGTATGTGTATATATATAAAACAAAGCAAAAGTTGTAATAAGAATCAACTTAACTTAGTGGCAAATTGCCACTTCCATACATAACAATCGTGGTGGGTTCGAATCTACTTGGTGGCAAAAAATAAAAAGTGTTACATAAGATTCATATGTAACACTTAGAAGTATTTTTTTTAAAGTGTTACAAATATAAAAAGTGTTACAAAAAAGTGTTATTCATATGTAACACTTTAGAATTATTGCTTCAAAGTGTTACCAATAGAAAACTTAATATAACACTTAGAGAAAGTGTTACTAAAAGCTAATAAAAGTGATAGCTTTGACTATAGGTAGCACGGGCAAATCGCAGCACAATAAAAGTGCTACCTATTGTCTATAGTAACATTTTATGGCCATTATGTAACATTTTTTTGAGTGTACCTAATGTCATTTATGTTGTAGTGTATGTATAGAGATTTTTTTATGAATTTTCTTAAAAGTATTTCAAATACGTCTTAAAAGCTCGAAAAAGTTCGTGAGCCATTAATATGTTCAATAAATTCATGCTCAAATTTGACTCGGTAATAAAATGAGCCATACTCAAACTCACAAAAGTTCGGTTCGGTTCGGTTCGATTATGCACCCTACCGCATATAGATAACATAAGCTATGATGATAATTGAAAATAACAGACAATTGATCAAATTCCCTCAATAATTGAATTTTAACTTATGTATTATTATTATTAATTCTTTTTTGGAACAACCTATATGTTTGATGTGTGCGTAAGAAGCTCACCAGTTTATTAATATATGATTCTAGCAGTTGATTAGAGGGCTTTTTTAACAGTTTATTACAATTTGTTTTCCAAGTTAAACAAATAAACTGAAAAAAGGCTTAATAAAATAAACAAAAACGGTTTGAAGGTAGCCATTTTTGTTAATTAATTCGTATACGTAATCACCGTTTCTATATTTGATTTGTGTTTTTTATTTTTTTGGTTAAAAAACGGTTAAGACGTCACCAATTTTATCTGACATACAACTTTTCTAGAACTTGGTCGTTTGACCATAGCTTTTCTGCAAAGTTGTTCAGACAAAACAGTTGGGTTTTTTTTCATTTAAAACATAATAGAATCGGCCATGTGTTGACCGACTTTAGCAGAAATATATATATATTTTTATTTAAACGTAAGAAAGTCAGCCATGCAGGTGCCGATTTATGCATGATAATTTGCAGCTGAATTCGCGAGCCCTAGGTGTGCATATATGTGTAGAAAGCATGCTTATAGTTCACGGACATAATAGGTGTATTTTGTTTTGTTCTTCCTCACTTCAATATAAAGAGAACCAACTTTCTCTTCTTCCTCCATTACATACTTAGCAAAGTTTATTTTTCTCCATCCTCCTCCCTCGGCCAAGCAGCATCAGCTGGTTAGTTCTTTTTTTTTTTTTTTAAATTTGTCAAGTTATTTTTTGTTTTGTTTGTAGAGGATTATAATTATATTAATTAGTTGTTACATAGTGATAAATTAGTTTAGTTAAATTTGACAATGATATGAATTAGTTGTTTCATGTTGCTACATAGTGATAAATTAGTTTAGTTAAATTTGACAATTATATTGAATTAATTTTTTTATATTTCTAATAAATTATAAATTAGTTTAGTTAAATTTGATAATTATATGAATTATTTGTTTTATATTTCTATATAGTGATAAATTAATTTAGTTAAATTTGACAATTTTATGAATTAATTAGTTGTTTTATATTGCAAATAAATTATAAATTAGTTTAATTAGATTTGATAATTATATGAATTAATTGTTTATATTGTACGTAATAATAAGTTAGTTTAGTTAAATTTGACAATTATATGAATTAGTTGTTTTATATCTACATAGTGATAAATTAGTTTAATATTTTTAAACTTACGTCTGTTGTATTCACTTTTCAAACAAAACAAGTTTACCATTTAAAATATAAAAATAGATTTAGTTTTAAGATTTTTCATTAAAGTTAAAAATCTAACTTACAAAACCCATCTCTAAATTTATGGATGTTATTTTTATACTTATAACTTCTATTTCATGAATATAGGACTCACATTATTAATAGTTAATATGGTATTTTACTAATTAAACACATTACTAATTAATCAAATTTTCTATTTCTATACACCGTAATATGATATAAGTCACTAATATATTTTTAACATTTACATGTTATTATAAAATATAGTATATTGCAGATTTGGGCTTGGTCGCGTATTACTTCACCGGTGCCCATATATTTAGGGAGTCGGATTAATGTTGATCCGATATTTGGAGCCGATGACCATGTGCTTCAACATCCACCGTATGGTGCACGGTATTTGACAAACACAAACATATAAAATTAAATAAATGTTTTATGAAAATAATTAAATTAAAAATAACATTATATATTTGGTGTGGCCCCATATCACGACTTTACACGAACATCAAGACATTCTTTACGGATTATTAAGGACATTCGGACATAATGGAGGACTAATATTTTATTTGGATACCTTATGACTTTACATTGTCGACATTAATGAGCTTGGTGATATGTGCCTCACGGATGTGTGGAGATCATCATGTCCACGATTAACTATGCGATTATAGAGTTACATCATCCCGGCGAGTTATGCGGTATTTTGGCATGATGCAATTAATCCATGAGCTTGTTCCACCACATCACGAAACATTGCATGATGTGGATCGTAGAGACATTCGTAAAGATTGGATTATTAAACACCAATTATATTGCTCGGTGGACATACCGACATGAAGTTATTGTTACAACACAATATTGTAATGTATCCGGATGCCCCAGACGAGGATACATCCGCCGGTTTGATAACATTACACGCCGATTGATATCTCCTCACATAAGTCTATGACTCGGGGATATCGACCATCACCTTCACCGCATGTGATGCTATGGTACATTTAGATTATACTAGTAAGAAACACGTGCGACACACGTGATCCATATGATTTTACTAAAATATTTATGTTATTTAATAATTTCATTGATGAATATTAAAATATCAAGAAATCTTGTTTTACAAATAAATAAATATTCTTTAAATACTCAAATTATTAAAACTCAAATATTTCAAGTATTTTAACTTTTTTTTTTCCCGATCGAGAGTAGAGATCCATATGAATGATCAACTGATTATTTTAAAGAATTCAATCCAACAAAATTTTAAAATTAATATTACAAAAAAATAAGTTATATCACATTAATCAATCTTTTGTTTGATTTGATGGCTAGTACAATCTTTTCTTTAAATGATTTTACAATTCTTTTAGCATTAGACACTAAGATTGATACATTCACTATCACATTAATCAAAAAAATTAAAATGATTAAATTACGTATTTACCAAAATCAAGCATTACATCATGGTTTTATTAATTTCTATTTGAATTTATAAATCACGTAAATTTTAATATTATCCTTGTGCTTGGTTTTTTCATTTTATCTCTTCTTTGATTAAAGAAACGATGGAAATATATATAGAAAAATACTTTTTGTATATTATTTTAAATGTAATAAAGAAAAATTGAATATTTTTAGTTATTGCAATCCACTTATTTTAAGTGTCCTATTTAAGAATAATAAATCTTAATCCTCTCTCTCTCTCTCTCTCTCTCTCTCTATATATATATATATATATATATGAAAATTAATACATTATTGTCATCAAGAGTGAGCTTTTAAATAAAACTACAAAAAAATGATAAGTCAAAATATAAAATTTGAAATTCTATTCAATTGCACATAAAATAACTTCACTTAATAAATAATAAACTAATTTATCATTTTCCTTGTTAAGTCAACCTTCAATAAATAAATACAATTGTACTAACTAACCTTCTGTTTGAAAATTACTATGCAAAAATTTAATTTGTTTAAAATATATAAGAAAGTAAAATTTTAAATTTATTCAAGTCGAGCATTTTATTTGGGTTTGTGAAACCAAAATAATTCATTATATAGTTATATATTTAAAATTAAATTCATATTAATTTGTGAATCCATCCGGAGGTTTTTGAAAATGTCAAGTTATTTATTAAAAGTAAATAAAATTTATAATTTCATAAAGATACATTATATGGAACTACGAATTGTATTTGAATTTAGCTCTTTCAATTTATTATAAAATTTTTGTAGTTGTAAATTTTGCATGTGATTCAAATTGTGCTCTTTGCTAGCGAGACAAGTGCTTGGTGTTGCGGTTGATCAATCTACCACATACATGTTCTTTTGTCGCATCCTTGCAACACTATTTCATTAGTTTCAGTGTCCTTGATTTGACATACACCCATATTGAATCCAACATTGTAGCCTTTGTCACGAGTTGACTTATGCTTAGCAAGTTGAAATTGAGGCCTTCAAAGATATGCAACATCCGTAATTTCTAATCCATTTTTCTTGATGGATCCAATGCCTCTTATTTCTCCCGGAGCTTCATTTCCTCCAAATATGACTTTTGCACCTCTAACCTCCTTGAATTTTGATAGATTTTTCTTGTTTCTGTCATGTGTCCGGAACAACCACCGCCCATGTACCAGGTTCCTTGGCACTCACCGCTCCTTGAACCCGCAATCAAGGAAATTAGGTTTTAGGTACTCATACTTGCCTGGTCCCGAGGGGTTAGTATTGTAAGATGATCCAACCAACCTATAGCCACATGATTTGACTCTAAGAGGTTGCCATCTATCGCCCATAATCATAATTAATCTTGGCAAATTGCTTGGGGTTCTAGGTTCATACAACTGTCTCTTTTGTCTCATGCCCGTGCATGTGTTTTAGCAATTGCCTTGGGTAGTTGTGATATCTCTCGAGTGTAGTGCCTATGTGCATATGTGTCTGATGATAGCTCTTATGCCTTTGGAATGGCCTTTCTTGAGTTCTAGGCCTTTGCCACTTAGGCTTATATTCCATAGGTCTTTGCTTTGATAGTTCACATTATTCCAATCACCTTGGCTTGGGTACTTTCTACCAATCCCATCATATGTGTTTCTCTTATAGACCTTCCTGGAGCTTTTGGTAGCTCTGTTTCTTCTTTCTGAGTATCTCCTATTTGGAGTTTGCTTTGAGAACTCGGTGGATTTCTTCTCACTGTCCTCTCAAAGACACTCAACTGATCGTTTTCCTTTTCCTTTATAACCAAGGCCAGTTTGCTTGTGATTGTGCTTTGGAATAAATGTGTGTGCACCATTTGGAGTTTTGGATTTTAGAGATGCTTCATTACTTGAAGATCCTTTTTCCAAAATCACTTTTGGAGATTGACATAGTATAGAGGAATTAAATCCTAAGCCTGTCTTATCTCCGCATTCTCTTTGACTCATAATAAGATCATCCAAGGATTTAGATGCCTTAGTGAATGAGGCAATCACATTTTTGAGGTCATTCTCCTCTTTTCTATAGCAACTATCTCTGCTATTAACTTAACATTTTCAAATTTAGACTTTTATTCTCATCGCTATTTGACTTAAAGTACTCGGCTCCTTAGTCACCGTGAGTTTTGCTCTTGAGTAGGATGTTTTTCTCATTTAGTAGTGTGTGTGAGGATTTAATGTATTCAAAATCTTTCATCATTTTGCCTAATGAATCATAAAGATCGAGTGGGTGATGAGGTGTGTGTGTCACAATCACTATCACTAGTATCTGAGTGTGATGAGTTAGAGTGTACCTCATCTTCTTGGTCGGAGGTTGGCTTTGTTCTTTAGCCATTAGACAGATCAAGGCTTCTTCTTCGTAGTCACTTGAGTAGTCGCCACTACTCTCCGAGTCTGCTTTGTGTCTTTTGACTTGATTGTCTCGGAGTTTCTGCAGCCAACATTGCCTTTCTCTTTTCCCCGTCTTCTTTTTCTCTCAAGACTTTTCTTTCCTCTTCTTTCCCGTATTTGTTGACTACGGATATGGGCATTCAATGGCATAGTGACCGGGTTGCATGCGGTTCAAAGATAAATTTTCAACTTTTTGATTAGTTCTTTCCATCCTTGGATTGTCGGTTCTTTGATATTCAACTTTTTGATGCTCTGCTCTCTTGGGTGGTCTTTTCTTCCCTTGACTTGGAGGGAGCCGAGTGTCTTCCGAGGATTCACCTTTGCTTCTTTTGTAATTCTTATTGAAGAACTTGTTAAACCTTTTAACCATCGGTCGATCTCCTCTTGGTCAATGACTTTTTGACCTCGGCTCTTTTGCCATCCTTAACAATTAGAGCGACTATTTTGGGCACAAATTGTTTCCTCTTGGTCTTTTCTTCTCGGCAAATTCGTAGGCTTTGAGATCCGAGAATAGCTCATGGTTAGATGTCTTTGATAGGTCCATGGAATGTCTCATGGCCATGACTTTCATATCCCACTCGGTTGAGAGACTTCTTAGAATCTTCATGTTTGATACATGTTTTTATCTTAATTTTGATGATTTTATTTTGTCACCGAACAATGTTTTTAAAGGTTGTCCAAATACTCCTAAATGATTTAAAATGGTTTTAATATTTTCCGGAGTATTTCCTCAAGTTTATTTTCGATAATATTGGACAACACTTTTAATGATTTTATGTCAATGGGTTTTTACTTCTAAACAAGGTTCCTAAATGTTGTCTAAATATTTCCGATTGGTTTAAAATGTTTTTACTAAATTTTCGAGTATTTCTTGGGTTTTATTTTCGACTAAAATTGGACAATATTTACGTCTCGAGGTCGATCGGTCGCCGTATAGGGCAACCCGTGCACCAAGATGAATTTGGAAACAAAAAATGAGACGGAAAGGAAAAATGGCCAGTCGACCAGGGCGTCGGCCGGTGGCGTCGGCCGGTCGACCCCCGTCGACCGTGCACTGGGAGTTTAAGGTTGAAACAGAACTCCATGTTTTGATTTTTGGTCTTGGCCGACGGTTGTAAGAACGTCGGCCGGTCGAGTGGACATCGACCCGATCGCTCTGTGTTTTTTTGTGCAATCTTCAAACGCGTCTATTTCGTGCGACCGGTCGCCCTATCTTTTGACAAAGAAAATTTGACCGTTTGACAATGACAAACTTTCCTTAAATTGTGGGATTGATTTATAACAGCTATATTCTTGATTTTAATTGTATTTTTCTGTAGATTTTCAATCCCCAAGAGGAACCTATGCTTGATCAATCATCTCCTATAAATAGAGAAAGTTTTGGAGCAACCAATACAACCATTGAGATACAACACAACAAGATACACTTCAAACAAATATTTGTTCTTCATTGTTATTATTCTTGTTGTAATTTTGCCTAGCTTTTCACTTTCACATCCTTGAGGTCTAGGCTATTCTTGATTACACTTTGCATTCAAATTGTAATATTCATTATTGAGTTGTAATCTTGATTTTGGTTATCATTCAACACAAGATATCCTTGTGAGTGTTCTTGTGGTAAGAACACACTTGGATGATCTAGGTGATAGGTGCAAGAAGATTGTGGTGATCTTCTTATTGAGGTGTTGAAGAATTTGGTATTCTTCAAGGTTGAAGATTGTGGTAATCTTTACAAGGTGCCGTTGAAGGAAGATTGTGGTGATCTTCAAAGGAGATTGTGGTAATCTCCAAAGGTGTTGTTGAAGAAGAGTGTGGTGCTCTTCAAGGTGTTGTAAGTTGAGTTTGTATTAATTTTGGTAATTAATAAAATTCTTTTTCTTTTGAAATCCATCCCGGATATCTTGGGGTGGTAGAGGATTAGGCCCTAGGTGGGTTGAACCTCTATAAATCGACGTGTGTTGTTTACATTCTGCACCTTTATTATTGTGTTTGAGCATTTGGTTCCAAAAAGAGGGCGAAATCAAAAAGATGGAGATAATCTATTCACCCCCCCTCTAGATTATCGTAGCCGCTTGGACTTACAAGTGGTATCAGAGCCAAACTCTTTGGCAAGCTCGTTTCACATCGCGAGTGAAGAGAAACGATCGTCGGCTACGAACGAAGCTCACCTTACCGGCACCTCCACCACCAAGCCACCACTATTTGATTCCAAAAATTTTAATTTTTGGAAAGAAAGAATGGAATGCTATTTACAAGGTTGCGGGTTCGACATTTGGAACACCGTCATTAATGGAGAATCCATTCCGATGAAAGATACACCACACACCTCAAAAGGCTTCAAAAAGCTCAATGATGAAGAGAAGAAAATCATCTCCTTAATTGGTAAAGCTCTTAATATTTTACTTTGTTCACTAACCACTTTGGAATTTGATCATGTTGTAGGTATTCGATCGGCACATGAAGTATGGCAAAATTAGAAGCCATCTATGAAGTATATGCAAATGAAAGAAAGCAACTCAAAAGCATCTACTTCACAAATGGATACAATATCAAATCCAACAACATGGGATAAGCCTTCTACAACCTCCCATGATGAACAAGTTGAACAATGCCTCATGGGCATCGAAGAAGAAAACGAGGTAAGTTCTAAACCCTCTACTTCTTATAACAATGAATTGCAAAATGAATATAGTGATTTGCAAAATGATTATGATGAGCTACAAGATGAATTCCAAAACTTACTTGTTAAATACAAAAATTTGAAAAAGGAATTCATTGTTTTGAAAAATGATAAGGATAGTTTATTTACTTCCTATGAATCACTATCATGTGCTCACACCACCACTCTTGACAAGGTTGGAAACCTTGAAAAAGAAAATAGTTCTCTTCTTGAGAATATTGATTGCATGAAAAAGGATTTATTAAAATCCAACTTGAGTACCAATAGAATGACCGATATTGTTGATTGTTGTGATAATTGAAACTAGAACTTGATCATAAGCCTAAGGGTGTCAATCACATGAAAAAGAATCAAGTCTCTAAGCACATTGGTCATTATGCTCCTAGAATTATTACATGCTTCTATTGCGGTAAAAAGGGTCATACGGCTAATACTTGTCGGGCTAGAAATAGCTCTAATCATTATTGGAGACCTAAAAGTCTCAAAGCTAATCCTAAAGGACCCAAACACTTGAGGGTACCAAAAAATAATGTCATATTAGGTATCCGTGAAATAATGATCGAAGAAAATTCATACCGCCAAGAAGGCATCAAATGACCGTTTCATTTGGTCAAAGAAGGAGAAACTATTCTCAACAAAGCCAATTTCCAAGAAGAGGATATAATCAAAAATGGGAAGAACACAATCCTTGAAATGGCAAAGAAATCATCAACAAGATGATTTTCAAAGAAGGAGAGACCATCAACAATGGGAAGGTAACACACCTTGAAATGGAGTAATCAAAGAAGTCATCATCAACAAAGTGACTTCTCAAAAGGAAGATATCATCAACAATGGGAAAGACACAACCCATGAAAACGGCGTAATTGGTAAACCGTATCTCCCCATTTATATATGCATTTTATTTTTATCCTATGCATGTTCTTATTTGTGTCTTAATTGCAAAATGAGTTTTCAAGTATTTAATTTCAATTTAGGTGTTCAATATATTTGTGAGTTTCAAAATTCTTAAAAGAAGACCTTGCATGATATTTCCAATATAGCATAAGTACTTTTTTTTTTTTATATCTCCTATCACTTGCCTACACTTGTGCTTTTGTGCAAATTTTGTCTAAGAATTCTGTAGGATATACATCTCATATTCATTGGCTATTTCGTCATCAAGTTTCTTAAACTATCGAGGTATGTTCACTCGTATTTCTCTTAGAACTCGATATTATGCCTATGCACATATCTTTCAAGATATTTCTTTTTAACCCCTTAAGTGCCCCTAAATAATTTTGCAAATTCTTCTTAAAAGGGCACTACTCGTTAAGTCTCGTTTTTTTTTCAATATATGTTTTCCCCGAAACCCGTATTTGTTGGACTTGGTCCAAAATTATCTTTTTGCAAAGTTTTAAAACTTTTGGGGTGAAAAACCGAATTTTGGAAAATTCTGGAAATGAAAATCGCACTGAAACTGGTACCCGGAGAACAGTGCCCGGTCGACCGAGGTCGGCCGTCGACCACACCGGTCGATGACGACCCGTCGGCCCAGTCGACAGGTCATTACAGCGGGCAGAAGGTTCTTTTTAAAACATGGGGTATTTTCTTTCATTCTCTAATTCAAAAAACTTCGAACCCTAACCCTCTCCCTCTCCAAGATTCTCACAAAATATCTCATTATCTCTCTAATTGTTTAATCTTTGAGCTTATATTACTCAAATTCATCTTGTTTTCATGGCACCCGTCAATTCACGGAAGAAATCCTCAAAAGAGGAGAAGAAAGCAAAGGGGAGAATCTTCCTCCAACCCCCAACAAGATGATATTCCACAAGGAGATTATCAAAATCGGCTTACGGAAGAGGAGATTGTCGAATTAAGAGCCGGGGTTTCAAAATCGAGCATTCATTGGGACTCTAGTAAGTTATCACTCCTTTACGAGCCTCCCTCTAGAGCTAATAGATTTCGATTTCTAAATAAACTTGCGGAGGAGCATTATGAGAATATTGGATTGAATGATAAGAAAATTGCGTGCACTCGTATGGTTCGATTTCAAGCATTTCATGATGAATTTCCGGATATTAGGGCTTACTTTGAAATTCAAGGATGGGTTTCACTTTGGGATAATCCGTGTTTGCATTATGATGACGAGCTTATAAAACTCTTTTTACGCAAATATGTGGATTGTTGATGCTACGGTAGATAATCCGTTGGAACTTCACACATTTGTTAATGGTAGGCATTTTTCATGGACATTGGCGATATTTGCAATCATTTTAATGTGCCAAATGATGGAGTGGTTAATGTGGATTGCGCACATTGGGATGATAATCTTTTTGGAGCCTCACTAGATGAGGTAAAAACCTTTTTAGGAGTATATCCCGAGTAACATACTCAAATGAATGTCGCTAACTATCGGATTATATCTATCATTTGCTCCTATTGTGTTTGTGGAAAGGAAATAAAACTTCCGAGTAATCTCGAACTCTTTCTCACCTATAAGATTGTTCGAGGAGAAAGAGTAAACTATGGGGCAATTTTTGTGTATTATTTTTCGAAATCTAGAAAGCTTACCAAGAAAAAATATACTTTGGGTAATTTGATTTGCCGACTATTGTACTTATCGGGATACCTTAAAAATGAAATGAATACCAAATTCGTCACAATGATTTTGATAATGCCAACATTCTACAAATGGTAAGAATGCGATGACATTTACCACGGGTTCCCACCAAAGCCACTAGGGGCGTGCCCGACATCAACAACAACCTCGGGATGATTTCTTTAATGACAATGAGGTTGAAAATATCGGAAGAGGTAATGTTGATGAACAAGGAGATGAGGAAGAAGAAAATGTGGGGGATGAAGAAGAGGAACAAGAAGATGGGGAGGAAGAAAATGAAGGAAACGAGGAAGAAGATGAAGACGAGCAAGATGTTGAGATTTAAGTCTCAAAGAGAGAATGGACAAAGTGGAAAGAGATACATTTAGAGACGTAGCCTCTCTTAGGAAAGAGCTACGGGTTGTGAAGAAAGAAAATTCTAGTTTGAAAAAGTCAATCGGCAAATTGAAGAAATTCATCAAAGATCTTATCCCTAACTTACTTCTCTTCGTATGAGGATTGATGTCCCCACCCCTTTCTATTCTAGCATTTTTATTCATGTTGTTTTGTATTTTCATGAACTATCTTGTAAAACTCTTTTGCACTAATGAGATTTGTGTGTTTTCTTGAAAGGGTAAAAATTGCGAGTTGCTAATGACTTGTGGATGATCATGATATTGATGGAGTATTTGATGGTAAAAATACTCTTATATAGCATTGTTTGATAAATTGGTATGAAATACTTGATGGTAAAAGTGCTTCTTTTAATGCCTTGATCATTATGCTTAGATGGATATGTTGGGACATTTGATATATCATGTATTGTTTGAGGCATGACTTGTATTACTTGATTGATGCTCTAATTTTTGGCATTTGTAATGCTTTGATCTCTTTGGCTAAATTATCTCAATTGGGTTGAACCCTGAGAATTTACCTTGTTTATGCCTAGTTTTGTTGAATACATATTGAAAATTGCTTTTGGTGATGATATGAACAACTTGGCTTGATTTCATTTACAAGGGCTATATATATATCAATCAAATTTTTGACGCCCGCCAAGTGTTCGTTAAAATGCTTCTATGAAAATCTCTTCACATACATGAATCTCTTATGTTCAATATCTTAAAATCTTCTTGAGATCATGTTTTTGGCTTACTAATGAGCTTTTGGATTTCTTATGATACATTTCTCTAATTTTCCTTGGATTCTAAGCTTAATTATTTCATGGTTGATAAAACGAATTGTTAGGCGCACTTTGATAAACTTGAATGATGTTTTTATCATCCTAACATTCTTTTTGATGATTCCAAAGGGGAGAAACAGAATATTGGCTCATTAGCTCAAAGAAGCTAACAAAAGCTTGGTTTAAAAGCTATAAGCTATGGCCGTAAAAGCCATATGTTGTGATTTACTCTTAGTCCAATTGTTGCTTGATGGACTTATATATTGTTTAATGATGTCTTGTGACAGGGGAGCTTATAAGCTCTTGAATAAATTGTAAAAGCTAAAGCTTTTAGCTTATGGAAAATTACTTTTACATTTTTCTTGATATGCTTGTTGATAGGGGGAGCTTGTGTATTGAATATATTTACTCCCCTACTTGGTTGCTTTTATATTTTGGAAATTTTGGTTGCTTCCAAACGGTCAAATGTTTTTACCGGAAATCACTTCTAAAATTGTTCTCTTAGTTTGTGTAAAAATTGTTTTGGTTTGTAATCATCAAAAAGGGGGAAATTGTTTGATACATGTTTTTATCTTAATTTTGATGATTTTATTTTGTCACCAAAACAATGTTTTTAAAAGGTTGTCCAAATACTCCTAAATGATTTAAAATGATTTTAATATTTTCTCAAGTATTTCCTCAAGTTTATTTTCGATAATATTGGACAACACTTTTAATGATTTTATGTCAATGGGTTTTTACTTCTAAACAAGGTTCTTAAATGTTGTCTAAATATTTCCGATTGGTTTAAAATGTTTTTACTAAATTTTTGGAGTATTTCTTGGATTTTATTTTCGACTAAAATTGGACAACATTTCTGCCTCGAGGTCGATCGGTCGTAGTATAGGGCAACCCATACCTGAAGATGAATTTGGAAACAAAAAATGAGACGGAAAGGAAAAATGGCCAGGTCGACCAGGGTGTCGACCCGTGACGTCGACCGGCCGACCGGTACTGGAGTTTAAGGTTGAAACAGAACTCCCTGTTTTGATTTTTGGTCTTGGCCGACCGGTTGTAGAACGCCGACCGGTCGAGGTGGACATCGACCGGTCGCTCTGTGTCTTTTTGCTGTGCAATATTCAAACGTCTATTTCTGTGCGATCGGTCGCCCTATCTTTTGACAGTAAATTTCTGACCGTTTGGCAGCAGACAAACTTTCCTTAAATTGTGGGATTGATTTCTAACAGCTATATTCTTGATTTTAATTGTATTTTTCTGTAGATTTTCAATCCCCAAGAGAATCCCAAGCTTGATCAATCATCTCCTATAAATAGAGGAAGTTTTGAAGCAACCATGACAACCATTGAGATACAACACAACAAGATACACTTCAAGCAAATATTTGTTCTTCACTGTTATTATTCTTGTTGTAATTTTGCCTAGCTTTTCACTTTCACATCCTTGAGGTCTAGGTTATTCTTGATTACACTTTGCACTCAAATTGTAATATTCTTTATTGAGTTGTAATCTTGATTTTTGGTTATCATTCAACACAAGATATCCTTGTGAGTGTTCTTGTGGTAAGAACACACTTGGATGATCTAGGTGATAGGTGCAAGAAGATTGTGGTGATCTTCTTATTGAGGTGTTGAAGAATTTGGTATTCTTCAAGGTTGAAGATTGTGGTAATCTTCACAAGGTGCCGTTGAAGGAAGATTGTGGTGATCTTCAAAGGGAGATTGTGGTAATCTCCAAAGGTGTTGTTGAAGAAGAGTGTGGTGCTCTTCAAGGTGTTGTAAGTTGAGTTTGTATTAATTTTGGTAATTAATAAAATTCTTTTTCTTTTTGAAATCCATCCCGGATATACTGGGGTGGTAGAGATTAGGCCCTAGGTGGGTTGAACCTCTATAAATCGACGTGTGTTGTTTACATTCCGCACCTTTATTATTGTGTTTGAGCATTTGGTTCGAAAAAAAGGGCGAAATCGAAAAGATGGAGATAATCTATTCACCCCCTCTAGATTATCGTAGCCGCTTGACTTACACTTCATACACATTTCCTTTTGTGTATATTCTTTTCCAAGTGCGATAGCTCATTGGTAATTTCTATGAACCGAGCATCCATTGATCCAAGGTTTCTCCCGCAAACATCTTAAAGTTTTCAAATTTTTGTACAACAATAGATAGTTTATTTTCCTTGATTTGCTCGAGCCTTCACAAATCAAGGTTAGCTTGTCCCGCATTTCTTTTGCCGTTTTGCATGATTTGACTTTGTTGAACATGGCTTTGTCTAGCCACATTGTCCAAGTTATATCTTTTCCTGTCATCATTTGTCCATTCTCTCTTGGTTTTTCAACCATCGCCGTCCGGGAGCAACATCCTCTTCTCCTTCACCGCAACTCTCCTTGCAAAATGTGTTCACTTTTAAGATTTGGAGTGGCCCATCTTCTATTACTATCCACATTTCATCGTGTAATGCTTTGATAGATGAGCCTCGCATACGAATTTTCCAATCATCAAATTCTTCAATTGTGAACATAGGGATGCGTGTCAAATTTGCTTCCATGATAATAACTTTGAATAAAAGAGTTTTGAAAGATTAAGTGCTAAAACAATCTTTGAAAAATTTGGAGATCTAGTTCGATGACTGAGTCACGGAAGGCTCAATGAACCAACCGCTCGATACCACTTATAGGTCCTAAAGGGTGTGAGTGTAAGGTTTAGAAGGGGGTTGAATAAACCTTACCAACTTTTCGATTTAGTCCTTTTAAAACGTTCGAGTTAATACTTCACGATTGAGTCCTCTTGATGGACGGCTAAGTTAGTTAATCAAATAGAATTAGTCACTCAACAGACTGACTCGAGAAATTTGTTGCTAGATAACTCGATGTTTTGACTAAAGACTTAACTCAACTGTGATATATTTTTAGCGGAATACTTAACACCCTTGAATTTGGTTAAGTTTGTTTTAATACTTTGTTTTAGCACTTTGTTGATTATCAATTGGATAGCAAATTTATCAAAGAAATATTAAAGTAATATGCGAGAAATTAAAGTCTTTGAAATGTAAATGACACAATAAGTTTTTATAGAGGTTCGAAGATGGGGTAATTCTTCTACTCCTCTCTTCTCCAACTCTGGAGGAATCCACTAAGTATTGATCAATATACAAAGTGGTTAACAGTCCAGACATCAAGTCTTGATCACACAAACACTCTCCTTTGGGACTCGACCGAGATGCCTTGGTCACACAAACCGGCTTCTCGTGCGACTCGGCTTCTTCACAGGCGGTGCGTTGCCTTGCTACTACAGACCCACTTACTCAAGCTTCTTGGATTTGATCACGAAGCCCTCCGAAACTTGAGACAGTTCGACCTTGAACCTCCCTACAATTCTCCGTAGAATGTAGACCCCTTGATTCTTCAAATGTTTCCTCTTCAACCGATTGAAGTCGTCTTTCCTTCACAGGAGTGTTGGATTGATTTCCTTCATAGTGTAGGCTTGAGGATTGAACTTAAATGACTTGAGAGTAATTTTTGGTTACAGATTCGAATGTTAGCTTGAATGTTCGTGTTGTAACCTACTCTCTCGGAGTGATTCTCGGCCTTTTATAGTGATCTTTCAAAAATCGCCCGTTGAAGAGATAGGCTTATTTTCAAAAGACACTTGTGGTCGTTGGCTTGTCTTGTTGCGATCCTTGAAATTGACATTTCCTCGTATGAATGATTTTTTCATTTTTTAGAGTTCGACACACAAAGTGCTGCTTCCCATTGGTTTATTCCTTTTGCACGCTTCGGGATCGAGCACTTTAAGAAAGGCGATATGGAAGTATTACTTGTTTAAGTAATTTCCTCGACTTACGTACAACGAATCTCTTTCGATTATCTCGACTTGATCGCATTTTCTTAACTTCCCCCTGGTGACTTGAGTCGACTTCCAATCATGGATGACTCTTCCGTCACTTCAACTCTTGAGACTTGGTCTTTGAGTTGACTTGACGATACTTCACTCACCGTATCTCACCGCACCTTCATCGAGTTCCTGTCTTCTCTTTCTTGCCACACACTCACCGCCTCAATGAGTCTTCCTTCAAGTCTTGATTATCTTCTTGCATGTTCAAGCATAAACTTGACTCACTCACCAAATTCTCTATCTATTACAATGCAATTTACAACAAAAATGGGGTGCCAACTTTCTATTCTAAGTTTTACATGGCATTCATCAAAATCTAAAAATAATTTCCCAACAGAGAGGTTGAAATCATAATATATTCTAAGAAAGAGAAAATTAAATCCTAAAACTTAAAAGGAATATATAGAAAGTTATGTAAATGTCCTATTCACATATTAGTTAAAGTTCAAAAGATTGTATTTGTGTGCTATGCAAGTGTCTTTTCTGTCGTGCATATTTTTAAGTTGATATGATTTTTTGGTGTTCATACAAATCTTAGTAGTACTTGAACTATCAAGTGCCCATTTGCTATGTGAGTATTCTAATTAGGTTACATTTGAATGGATGAATTTGAAATTAAATGGATGATTCAAAGGAAAATAATAAGGATGAATTTATAGTAAAATAAAAAAATATAGAAGTAGTAAAGTTAATTATGTGAGTTTCGATGTGAAAACAAAACTTAGTTAGTTTTAAGATAAGGAAAGTTTAAAATAATATCAAAAATTATATTAAAATATATGGTATATAATTGTTTTTCGTTAACATGCACTTATCTAACTTTTGTAATGATCGATTGTTTTCAATCTTTTAGGTTGTTATTTGGATTCAATAATGAATTTGACTATTTTTTCATGATATACTCTTTTTTAATAAATGATTTCAATTATTATGACAATATAAATTTAATATTGAGTAATAAAAAACGTAATGAAATAAAAAAGAATTATCAATACAATTCCATATCTAATTGTGAAAACATTGCAACACTAATACAAAGTAGAAACATCAGGAAACTAACAGACGATTAATTTACTATTCCTTTGATTTCTAGAAGAGGAGTAATAACAAGTAACAATAATATATTCTTATAAGTAATATTACCACTATAATATATACCTCATATTTTGTAATATATGCTTGGTACTTGGTAGACAAAGTTCCTTCTCCGATACTGGTCATTTCGATCAACAAATCAATTTAATGTTCCTTTTTCAAATCTGATTTAATCATCCCCTACCCCTATCCCAAAAATGAAATCTGCAAAATGAAACAAACAAAACAAAATAATAATTCAAAAATAAAAAGAAATAAACAAACAAACAAAACAAAATAATAATTAAGAAAAAGAAAAGAAAACAAACAAACAAAACATAATAATAATTGACATCAACTACATAAACAAAACTTACTTCTGTTTGACTTCTAGATTTGTGGGTTTGTGGAAGAATCTCAATATAGCATGTATCCTCTAGCCTTTTCACAAGGACTAATGACAACCTTTCAAGTTTCATCTCAAAACCTGAAAAAACTAATTCAAAATGGTTAGAAAATAAATAATAAGAAATGTGTGTCTCACTCCGCCAACACCATGATACCGGCAAATCAACAACGACAAATGCTACTTTTTTTTTTTTTTGGGAAGGGAAGGACATTCAGGAATTTCTTCAAGTTGACTAAATAGTTCCCTCAACACACAAGAATGCGGTTCCTTGCCTTCTCAAAAACACATATTTTTAAAGGAACATGCATTGGATTGAGAAGATGGGAAAGTGTAAAGTTTGTAACTTCCATCATTAATTATTGACTTTTATGTAAATACTAAATGCTATATTAATATATATTAGTTATCGAAATGTCAATTCATTAATGTATATTAGTTATTAAATAATGAAAATAAAATTAAACAAATACCACGTACATTACATCATTTGCCCTTAAAATTATTTGAGAAATAGGGTTATGTTTGGCAAATCAATTTTTTCAAGAAACTTTGAAACCTATTCACACTTTTAATAGAAGTATAGATAATATATATTAAAATGTATTTATCTTTATGATTTTAATTTTATTGTGTTTTATGTTTGTTTCAGAACAAGCACTTGAGAAATTAAAGATTACTCAAGAAGATGAGGATGATTATGACTTATTCAGAGGTCGTTCGGTGAAATATATACGAGGTTCAACCATACCTTATTGAGAATCGAGTCTCAATTCCTACACTGATCGTGACTTACAACACCACCACAAGTCGGTACAACGAGGAAGGAAAGAAGACGTATAAGGAAAACCGGAGAGACAAGTATTAGGGGCGCGACGACGGTTCAACATGATACGACTACATCACAAGTTTATGTCGGAGGCCCATCTACATCGACACTTCCGACGCATATGGTACGGACAACACTTCTCGCTTATTATGCGAATCAACAAACACCGTGAACGAGCCGATCACCCCATCGGGGTATGCCATCATACGAGCATCATTCTCGACTACTTGGAGATATTTGGTATGGGGTACCTAACTTTGTTCAACAACAAAGAAATTTATGACACTTATCGTCATCCTGTTCCATTTCCACATTATCGTGGAGATTCGAGTTCGATTACTTCTTCATCTAGTCTTCCATCATTTAGGTTGATTTATCGTATTAATGACATCGATGATGAGACACAACAAGTAAACGAGCCCCTTCCTAGAAAATGTTCATTTTTAGGTTATTTTGGGTGTACTATATATTTAAAAATGTTTTGCTTTTATGTGTATTATAACAAAATTTTAAAAACATATATTATTAGTATTGTATTATAATATATAATATTTTATAAGAATTGCAAATAACAAATAGTTTATAATATAACAAATAAATTTATAAATTGTTCAGTATTGTATATCAAATAATATAGCATAACAAAATTCAAATCAACTGATGATGATGTGAACATTCTTTGTAAGAAAATTAAAACTTGCAGTAATTTGTCCATCCTTATTGTTAGCTCTTTAACTCAAATGATTACATAATAAATTAATCAAATAATCATTAGATACATCATTAATATATCATTGGTGGATTCATCACAATTTTCTAATAAATAAAACAGTTTAAAATCGGCACTAAGAGTGCCGATTTCAATTTAAGGAAAAAAACATTAATAAAAACGGTGAACCTTAAAGAGAGTTCAATTTAACATGAGCTTCTCAAAAAAAAAAAAAAAAAAAATAAAGAGAGTTCAATTTCAGGAAATGATATAATAAAAACGGCATGGGGCTTCACGGTTTTGCATAAAATTGACTTTTTGATCATTTTATTAAGCTTTTTTTTTTTTTCAATTTATTTCTTTAACTTGGAAAAAAATGTAATAAACTGTTAAAAAAGCCTTGATTAAAGATATAACATCATGTTATACAATCTAATGGTTAGACAAATCCAGTCTAGTAGATTTATCCGACTCGCAAACCCAACGACCCAGGGACCCGGAGACCGAGCGGAATATTAATACATTTTAGAGGACGTACTAATACTTTTTAGTTGGACTACTATTAGGGGTGATCACGGTGCGATTTTGCGGTTTTTTGAGTAAATTTCAAACCGAATTGCTATATGCGGTTCGGTTAAATAAAATTTTCAAATCGCGGTTTTATGAAGTAAAATCGAAGATGCGGTTTGAAACGGTGGCGGGCGGTAGCGGCGGTTTCAGCGGTTTTAATTAACGAAAATATTATATAATTGATAAATTAATATAATTTTGTTATGACCTTTTAAAGAAAAAAACCAAAGAAAAATATTATAAGTGATTTGTTTAAACAATGTGTATTTTTGTGAATAAAATGTACATTGCAATATCTTTTATTTCTCACATTCAATATATAATGCAATGTAATCTTTTTCTATTTTAATGCAAAACATAATGCATTGTAACGACACGAAAAGAATGTAAAATGCGTTATAATTTAGTATACAAAATGTGAATCTAATTATATCATTTATAAATTAGTTTTTAATATATTTATTGTCTAACTATTTAACACAAGACTAAAGAACAATATTTTATTTTACCCTAAATTATAGAGGTGCGGTGCGGTGCGGTTTTGGCGGTTTTTCAAAATCCAAACCATAACCGCACCAATAATGCGTGCGGTTTCTATCTAATATTTTAAATCGTGGTTTTTGGTCATAAATTATTATGAACGGTGCGGTTTGTGCGGTTCGGGCGGTCCGACGGTTTTTTAAAATTTTTGATCACAAGAATTGCTGAAAACCTTTTAGGAAAAAACTAATATTTTTAGGAGAACTACTAATACGTTTCACGTGAACTACTAATACTCTTGTGAAAAACTAATATTTTTAGGGGTTATTAAATTTTTTCAAATGAACTACATAATAATATTTTTGGAATAACTACTAATACTTATCGGATGAAAACCTAATACTTGTCGCTTCTCATGATATTATATCATTGTCCAATATTACAAAACTAATATTTTCAAGTGAATCGCGTATTCGTGAGATCGCTAATATTTTTCAAAATGACCGCTATTACCGTCTTCGCTATTAAAATAAAAATATCACCGGTCGGTTTTGCGATCTCTCTAACGATTTTGGTCCACTGACCGCTAAAACTTTTGAATGTGATTCGAATTTGAATTGGTTTGATCAACTCCCATTTGGCCAAGTTGGACTCTTAGCTCGTTAGGCTACGATTTTAATTGTAATGCTACTTTTTGAATTTTTGATTAATGAAAATATATCGTTCGAGAAAAAAACCCGTCTAACAGGAGTTATTGTATTGAATAATCTTAATTATTTGAACATGAACCTGGACGAGATTTTTCCTAGCACAAAAGTTATACATACTTTTCTTAAAGAAAAATAATTCAAAATTTGGACTAACAAAAGTGCGGGATATTCGGTGTACATTTGTGGCATAAACTGAGTCACTCATCAATCTCAGCAATCATTTTAGCCCAAAAACTATGTGCTGTTGAAAGGAGGTGACGACACCATCGCCAAAACCAACAAAACCTAGGGCGACTGCCTCTATCTTCTCTCAATTTTCAAACCCCAACATCACCAAATATCTTTAAAATCATTCCTCACAAAAATCCAGCAGAATCAGTCCAATAAATTGTATACAGAAAACGGAGATTTTGGTTTTTGTTCCCACATGCCAAACCACCGCCGTTCGCTGCCGCAGTGCCTGAGCCGGAGCCAGAGAAAACTCCTCCTCTTCTTTCTGAAATGCGTAATCATGGTAATCGTAATATCCCTCTTCCTCTTCTTCATGGGCTTCGCCGCCATCGTCGTCCTTCACTTCCTCTTCATTTCCAACACCTTCCACCGCTACTGCACCCGCCTCTTCCACCCCGACGCCGCCGCTGAATCCTCGCCCCATTTTCAGGCCCTGATTCCAGACGTAACGTATAGCGCCGCGGCTTTTCCTAGGGCATCCGATTGTGCGATTTGCTTGGATTCTTTTCGAGAAGGAGATTTATGTAGGGATATTCCGATTTGTAAGCATTTGTTTCACGCGAAATGTGTAGATAGGTGGATTAGGAAAAAGCCCACTTGCCCCGTTTGTCGGATCCGGGTTGATCTCGGGTTGCCGGGTTCGAAAATCAGCGGTGATGATGAAAGGAAGAGGCTTTGGGCTGTTAATTTTGAAGAAGGCACTTCTTATTAAAAATTTTGTGGCATTTGACGGCAAAGGAATTTCTGAAAGAAACCTCTGTTATGCAGGTGGGTTAGTTTTTGTAAGTCTTGAAATTTCTCTGATTTTAATTTTTAGTATTTTAGTTTGTGTAGATATATGTCCTGTTTGTAGATGAGCATATGAATTGAAGATGTTTGATGAAATGATATTATGGATTATGTATGCCTCTTCGTTTCTTTTTTTTTTCTTTCTGATTTTAGTTCTTAAGTCGGCTTGCGAATTATAATTGTTAAGACATATTAGATGCTTTATTGTGTCCAAAAACATTCACATGAATTGTGTATCAACTAATTGATGTTAAAATATGGTGAACTTCATATGAGAAATTATGTACATTCTAGTTGAAATGATGCTTCTAATCCTGAGTAATATGTGTTAACATATGTTCAATGTCAATATGTCATTGCCCATTGGTAAATATAGTTTATGTTCGATACAATTGACAAGAATCAAGAATGTGTTATATAATCAATGTATCTGCTGGCTGCTTATAGTGTCTTAAAATTAAAAGGTTTAATTATACTTATCCCGAAGTTTTCGATTTACCAATTCCGTCTATCTTTCATAATTTTTACCTCACCTCTAAGTTTATGAGACTTATCAAAGTTCTCCTGCCATTAGGATTTTGGTTGGAATATGATGATGTTAGCAAAACATTTTAGTGAACTTTCTATTTTGCTCATAAAAAATTAGTAATGGGAGTGGGTAGAGACAAGGGAGGTGGGATGGAGAGGGAACAGATAAGGAAGGATGGGTGGTTCTAAGTTCTACCGAGTAGTTTAAATGGAATCAAAAACAATAAAACTTGGATTGTGTCTATACTAGGAGCTATATAATTGAGGGGCTAAGTGACATTTGCATTTAAGATATTTTTAAATCTTTATGAAATTCAATTATGAATATATTGTGAAAAAAACATCACTTTAAAAATATTACATATACATTTATTCCCAAATATATAAATATTACCAAGATACTTGGAGAGTGGTCATTACTCATTTCATATATTGATAATATATTGTTTTTTAATTTTTTTAATTTGAGATTAAAACAGGCAATTTCTAACTTCCATCTGGATTTTTTTCCCTAAAATAACTTAGAGGGAGCTTTTTATAATTATAAAAGAAAAAAAGAAAGGAGGGTACTTAGTTATTTTAGGGTTAATAACTTAGTTATTAATTCTGAGCGAAAACATGCATATGTATGTACTTTGTGTCTAGCAGGCATTTCTTTTTGAATGGCAACATTTCTAGGTCCCGAACAGTGTCTTACATATTTCTGCCTTACAAATATCCCTACAATGTTAGCAGGCCGTAAATCTTCTTCTGTCGAGCTTCTTACCATCTTGTCTTGAGTTTCAAAAGAAGTGCACGAGCACGAGAACCCCATGTAATCTGACCTTTATTTCTGTGAATGCTTTGGAAAACTCATGCAGATTAAAGCTTCTTGGGTACCAAACTTTGTTTGTTGCTTTCAAAATAAAGTAATTAAGAAAAATATGACGTCCGGGTAGTGGAAAGATTCAAATCAACATTTCTTATATATATATATATATATATATATATATATATATATATATGTTGCAATCTTTCAAAGTTCTTATGGTTGGATATATTGCCTATTCAACTACTTGGTGTGTGGACTTTTTTTGTCTGTAGAAGAGATCCAATTTGTTTTATAGGAGGTCTTATGTGAGACCGTCTCATGGATCTAAGTTCCATAGACGGATCCTAAAACACATAAAAATATGGATTCTTTTCATGGGTATGAGTTTGGGTCGAAATTCTATATAAATATTGGACCCGTCTCATGAATATAATCCATGAGACCGTCTCATACAAGTTTTTGTGTTTGTTTTATTACATATTCAAGTTGTTTCCTGAGGTCATTGTCATAATTTCACAAACTTGGTATGACCTTTTTGCCTAGTTATTATAAGCTATATGTACTTTTCTTTGAAATACCACACCAGTCTTCCATTGACCATTTCAAACTGAAAAATATGAAACTCCAGTATAAATACCTTATTGTATACATCACAACAGAACACATTAGAAATTGTCTATACCTGAACCTTGAAATCCCAATGGAACTCTTCACAATTCTAAATGAATCGATCAAACTTCTTCCCAAGAACGGGAAACTCATGGCTTTCATAGCTATATTCTCAGTAGTCTCATCTTGAGTATTTTCTTGTTGTTCAGTTACATCCTCCAATCCCTGGTAATTGACATGTTTGTTACTTCCCAGCAATCTTTCATGCCTGATCCTAATTCGCTTCGATATCCCGATTCCAACTCTTTTAATTCAGCCCATCCTAGTTCTTTCACACCCCAAACAGTCTCCAGCTCAGCCCAAATCATCGCCCGCTTCGCCATCCGCAAGAAGATTCCTCAATTAGTCTCGCAGTTGAAATTGCTTTTATTGTTGCCCTTTCCGTCATCTCCTTCTTCTCTACCATATCAACAATTCTCGTTTCATCCTTATCCTACAATTCCAAAAACTCATCGCCAAAAGAGATATTTTCGATGATCGCCGAAAATGGACAAGGCCTCTTATTACAACCTTGTACGTATTATGCCTTGCGATCGGCTACTTTTTCGTCGTTTTATTGCTGGCCACTCCTCTATTGATGTACCGTAATAAAGCTACCTTGTCGGTGGCCATTTTGCTCGGGATTGTCGCCTTTGTTTTCTATCTCTACTTGTCTGTTTCTTGGGCTTTGGCTATTGTGGTTTCAGTTGTAGAAGAAAGTTGTTATGGGATTGAGGCATTGGGAAAAGCTGGTGCACTTGTTAAGGGCAAGAGGCTGATTGGTTTCTTGCTCAATGTTTGTTTCGTACTTGTCACCTTGATCGTTTTCCTGGGTTACATGATTATATTAGGCGGCACGGGCTGGGAAATCCTATTATATATGGATTACTTGTGCTGATTTTTTTGTCTTTGGTAAAGATTCTCCGTGCCGTGGCGTATGCCGTGTTGTATTTCCAGTGTAAGGTGCACCATGGTGAAGAGGTAGAATTACATGGGAGCGTCGAGTATAGTAAACTGCCAACTACGCAGTTGGCTAATGATGTGCCGTAAATATATGAATAGCTTGTAGCTCAAGTGGTATCGTTCACTATTAGGGTTCGAATCTTGAGTCTTTTAGTTTCTTTAAGATTTACCATCTCCTCTCCTACTACTCCTTCCAACTTATTTTTTTTTGAGACGACTCCTTCCAACTTATTATAAAATAAATGATGTGCCAATATATATGGTAATTACAATGTAAAGTTTCTCAGTTTTGGGTTTATGATTTTGATCTTTTGGGTATAGTCGAATGTGTAAGGATTTGTTATTTTAGATTGTGTAGATGTGTCCTCTTTGTAGATGAGCATATGAATTAAAGATGAGCTTATGAAGGGGAGTTTAGAGCAAGAAAGTTTGTGTTAATCTACCATGATATTTCCCTGCAGTTCCTGCTAATTCTGCTGTGAGCTTCTGGATGGAGTATTATTTACTAAGATTGTTCAGGTTCAACATATTTTCAATGGTATTGTTAAATAGAGTTTATGCCTGATACAGTTGACAAAAATCAAGAATGTGTCATGTAATCAATGTATCTGCTGGCTGCTTATAGTGTCTTAAACCTACAAGGGTTAATTATACTTATCCTCGAAATAACCAAATTACCAATACCTGTCCTCTTATGGGATCAACCTTGAAGCTAGTAAAAGCTTGTCTTTGTCGGGCAATCGGGCGATTGACCCGGGTTCGATCTCATGTGAGTGCATGTGTTTCTTCTCTTATTATCCCCCATTGTACTGAGGAAAAAAAAAAAATAATTCTACTACCAGTAGGATTTCAATTGAAAAATGATGATGTTCGGGAAACATTGTAGTGAACTTTCTATCTTGCTCATTTTGCCCCTAATTCCTGACTCATTTATATCGAGGTACTTTTGTCCCATCAATACACTTTTTATTGGTTTGGGGGTTATGGAAGGTTTTAATAGTAAATAGGTATTTGATACAAAGCAAATAGTACAATGGGATAAACTGAATTTTATCCAACAATAAAAGTTGGATTATGTCTATATCCTACGAGCTATATAATTGAGGGGGTAAATGACATTTGCATTTAAGATATTTTAAATCCTTATGAAATTCAATTATGAAAAAGCATTTTAGATATTATGAAAAAAGCATCGCTTTAATTATAAAAATAATACATATACGTTTATTCCCAAATATATAAAACGTTAGTCTCATCAAAACGGTCCGGGATCTAATTCGTTAGATGGATCCAAATAACCGACCCGCTAGCCCACTAACATCCGCACAAATGCACCGATACTACATCCGACACTAATAGGAGAGTTGCTAATATATTTTAGGAGGACTACTAATACTTTTGGAAGAAAAACTAATATTTTTAGGGATGCTACCAAATATTTTTCGGATGAATACTCATACTTTTTGGGGGAAGAACTAATATTTTTATGAGGACCTACTAATATTTTTATGAGAAAAATATTACTTTTTAGGAGGAATACTAAAATATATTTAATCGGAAAATATAATACTTTTAAATAAGACTACTAATACGTTTCAAGAGGGAATACTAATACTCTTAATGGAAAAAATAAATATTTTTCATGAGAATTACTTGAAAAACTGTTCAAGCGGATTACTAATATATTTCAGCGTTACTATTAATACTTTTTAGAGAAAAAACTAATATTTTTAACAGTACTACGTCACAGTCAAATATTACAAAAATGCCACCGGTCCAGTTATATTGTACCACCTCAAAATATTACAAAAATGCCACCGATAATTGTTACCGAGTCAAGTTGGGATCCGTATAATGAATTTAAACCCATTAGACGGTATGATAGAAGTTTTTGTCATGTATAAATATAACCAAGTTACTTGGAGAGTGGTCATTTCATACATTGATAATATATGTTCTTTTTTTTTTTTTTTAATTTGAGATTCAAAGGGTCAATTTCTAACTTCCATCTAGAACCTTTTTCTAAAAAACCTTAAGAGGAGCTTTTTATAATTATAAAAGAAAAAAAGAAGGGTTAATAACTTAGCAATTTTTGGTGGGATGTGAGTATAATTAACCCAATCTAATGAAGGTAGCCTTTGCCTTCATTCTTGGGTTAGTCTCTCTGTCAGGGCGGTCTAACGGATCTAACAGTTAGGCGAATCCAAATATCCGACCCCCAACTCACCAACAAACCGCACAAGTACCAACACTAGATCCGATGGCCGCTTTGTTAATACATTTTACGAGAGTTACTAATACATTTTAGGAGGACTACTAATACTTTTCTAGGAAAACTAATATTTTTAGGGTGCTACCAAATATTTTTAGGATAGTCACTCATACTTTTTGGAGGATGAACTAATACTTTTATGGGAACTACTAATATCTTTTATGAGAAAAACTATTATTTTTCGGGAGGAATACTAAAATACATTTAATCGGAAAACATAATACTTTTAAATAAGACTACTAATACATTTCAAAGAGGAATACTAAGACTCTTAAAGGAAAAAAATAAATATTTTTCATGAGGATTACTTGAAAAAAACTGCTTCGGGCGGATCACTAATACTTTTTAGAAAAAAGCTAATACTTTTAATAGTACTTTCACGTCATTGCCTAATATTACAAAAATGCCACCAATTCGATTATATTGTATCACTACGAGAATATTACAAAAATGCCATCATGTTCAAAAATCACAAAAATTGTTACCGGGTTGGGTTGGGATTCGTCTAACGGATTTGAACCCGTTAGACGATCGATAGAAGTTTTTGTCTACTTCTTGTGGTGTGATAGTTGATTAAAGTTACCCATATATTAATTACGAGCGGAAACATACATATGTACTATGTTACATACACACAAATAAGTATGTGTTTAATATTGCGATTAGGGATGGCAATGGGTAGGGTACCCGCTTACCCACCCATTTAAGGTTATCTACACCCGAACCCTATAGTATTTATATTATCTATACCCGTCCCAAATTCGATTAAGAACTATACCTATTACTCGTACTCCATCCCAAATCCATTTGCTAATATCTCGCATACTACGCGTACCCGCCAAAACTCGATTATTTTATAAAAACTTATAATTATATGAATATTTAAATGACTATTTAAATGGACACCCTACCAAAAACTAATTATTTTATAAAAAAAAAATGTCTAATATGTTAAATTCTTAATATATATAACAATTTTCGATTTTGCAAGTCATCTGCGCTATCATCATTCATCAACTAAATTAAAAGCAACACATATACCAATACATTCCTTAAAACTACGAATCAACACTAGTACATGATTTAATTCATAAATCTACATCATCAGACATGTAGTTCTATCAAGCTTGGCAAAGATAAAAGAGAGTTGATATGATCGAAAATTCAAAAAAATAGCAGCTTTATATCTTCTTTGTACAAAATGAAAATTTATGTTGGGCTTCTAAGAAGAAATGTATTATGTCAAGTGAAAAAAATAAGTGGAAGTTACTAAGAGGTAAACGGGTTCGGGTAGTAGTGGGTATCCAAGGGGGTAAACCCATACCCTACCCGTATATAAATAGGTAGTAATTTGTCAACCCATATCCATCTCAAATCCAAAAAAGACTACCCATACCCGTCCCATTAGGGCCTGGCGGGTGGGTAATCTGCGTCTACCCGTCCCCGCATGTCATCCCCCTATTTGCAATGTCTAGCGGACATTTCTTATTGAATTCATTTTTACGTCCGCTAAAAGTGTTAGGGAGCACTATTTTAAAAATCGGACCGACCGGCCGGTTGAACCGAAACCGGTGGTTTGATCGGGTCAATTAGGCCCCAAAAATCATTTTTATGGTTGAACCGGTCAAAGCCGGTCAAAAACTCGCGTAATCGTCAAAACTGTTTTCTATTTATTTTCATTTTTTTTTTTATTTTTAAAGTATTTTAGAGTTTTAAATTTTGTGTTTTTGCTACATTAGCATGATTATTTGAATTTTGAGCTATGTTAGATATTATTTTAGTTGCTTATTTATATATTTTCCATTCAAAAAGTCTATTACATAATAATTGATATATCAATATATTGTTATATACAATATAGGAAGAAAAAACTATTCTTTTTATCAAACCGATTGGACCAATGGCTTGAACCTGGCTCGGACCGGTTGAACCGTGAGCTCAGTAGCATATGACCGGTTCGCTCACCGGTCTCGATTTTTAAACATCGCTTGGGAGCTTATAAGCTCTTTAAAAGTATTTCTTAAAGTTTTTTGAAAAATAATTTTTTATAAACTCCCAAAATAAGATGTTAGGAGCTTATACGGTCTTTTTTGAAAAGGTGGAGGATTCCTCCTTATTATTTTAATAATCTCCTTTAACTTTGACCATTTTAGTTACAATATTGTCATTACTAACATCTTATAAGTTATTTCATCTTATTCTATCAAACACTTCAACAACTTATTTTCAAAATAAGATCTACGTCTTATAAGCTCTACGAAACATCCTATAAGATGGAGGAGCGTGTAATATTTTAAATAAACTCACCAAACAACTCTAAGTAAATGGTGAGAAATTTGACATCCTGGTTGTAGTAGAATGAGTCGATCAACTTTGCATTTATTAATTTAGTTTCTAAATAAGTAGGTTTCCCACATAAATCTAGATTATTTTTATTTTCTTGTTTGTGATTTCGCCAGTCAGTGCGGCGTTTGTTTGTCGCCGTTTTGGTGCGGTGTTTTTCTTGTTTTGACGATTGCACAAACAAGTTTTCAATCCGATAGAGATAACAAATCAACAACAGGTTGCTCATCCTAATCATAGGTATTCTATGCACTATAGAATTTTCAAAATTGTAGGTGTAGACACCTAAATTTACCGCCAAATATTGCTAATGTCAAAATCTTCATTCTTGGCCATCAAGATAAGATCATGCAAATAAGGAAGTGATTTACCAATTTTTGGTAAATAAATCAAGTCAAATCAAATCAAATCACAAATTTTTGATTATGGCAAGATATGTAAGACAAAATCAAGATCGGCCAATCAAATTGCCTCGTTTCATCCGACAATTATGGCAAGAATTCTCATCATACACCTATAAATAGAGGCCCTCTTCATAATTCATAGACACACAAAAAAATCTTAGAGAAGAAGTCCAAGCAAGAGGCGAATTCTCTCAAATTAAGAAGTCCAAATCCAGGAAGTCCACGGTGTTCAAAGCGCGATTCAAGGCGTTCATCGCGGATTCGACTCAAATCGAGTGTTTAATTCTCTCAAATTAACGTTATTTCGACCCAAACTCAAGCTTGAAGGAGATCAAGTGACGAATCTACCTTCGAATATTATTTTTGAAGAGAAAAATTAGAGGATCATTTAGGAATTGTAGTCCTTTTATTTCATTTGATTCAATAAATTTTATTTGTATTACTTTATCTTGTTTATAATATTTGCGAGACAAGAAATTTGTGTTACAAATTTTGGCACGCCTGTGGGACAGCTTTCTACCTCTCATCATCTCTTCTCTTCATTAAAGTCCTCAAGTATCATGGCCAATCGCAAGGTGACAATAGTCAAAGCTGATGCATCAAACTCCTCAAACACCACAAATGGAAGTCTTGGCGTCATATCCAAGAAGTTGCAAGCACCTTCGGAGATCACTCCCTTGCTCGGAATTGCCGAGGATGAATCACTTCAGGGCAACGCGCAAACAAGGATGTTGGAGATCTAAAGGATATGTTCTCTTCATCAACTCCTCGCTCGGCGTCAAGTTACTCATTCACTTCAAACGTGGCGTCCGTCATGGTGATAAATGCTACAACTCTAGATGAGCAAATTGCAAGCTTGACAAGGGCTATAGAGGGACTTACAAAACATGTTCAAGAGCGAGTCTCCCAAATCATGAAGTTGATAGATAAAGTTGACCAAGTTGATTCAAGTCATGTGATGGGCAAAGAAGTCGAAGCTCAAGATGATATTGAAACATCCACAAGGCAACAACCAAACGAAAAAGAGGAGTCTCCCGCAAAGGAGTTGCAAGTCTCGTCTGATGGCCTGATTCCAGTTGATCAACTCAAGGATTTTTGTTATTAACCTAGATCTTTATGATTTTTTTCATAGTTTCATCTCTTATAGTTTTTAATAAATTTTGTTTTTGTCTTCCATCGATGCATTGTTAGTTTAAATTAGTTAATAAAATTATTTTTCTTATCAATATATATATATATATATATATATCAAATGCTAAATGACAGAATCAATAGAATCAATTTCATGGGAGTCTTTCAAAGTTCTCACATCTGAATATAATGCATATTGATCAACTACCGTGTGTGGATTTTTCTGTCTGTATATGAGACCCCATCTGTTTCATTACATATCCAAGTTGTTCACTGAGGTCATTTTCATAATTATCACAAACATGGTGTAAGACCGTGTTTGGCTAGTTATCATAAGCCATAAGTACTTTTGTTTGAAGTACCAGTCTTCCATGGACCATTTCAAACTGAAATAATGAAACCTACCAGTTTAAATATACCTTATAATATTCATCACACCACAACACGTTAATAGAGGTTACTTGTCTATAATTCTGAACCTTGAATTAGTTGCACTGGTATTCTTTAGATCATATAGTTTCTTCACAATTCTAAACGAATCGATCAAACTTCTTCCCAAGAATGGGAAATTAATGGCCTTCATACCATTATTTTCAGTAGTCTTATCTTCGAGTGTTTTCTTATTATTCAGTTACATCCTCCGATCCGTTGTAATTGACATGTTTGTTACTTCCCAGCAATCTTTCATGCCGATCCTAATTGCCGATATCCCCGATCCCAACTCTTTTAGTTCAGCCGATCCTAGCTCTTTCACACCCCAAATAGGGTTCAACCCGGCCCAAATCATCGGCTCGCTTCGCCATCTTTAAAATACTGTAGCAGAGGTGTAGTGGGGGAATTATTGAAGAATATTGACGTTGAAATATTTCCTTGGGAGCCTTCACCTGCTCGAAACGGTGATATACATTTTATCTTTGTTTGATTAACAATTTTAGTCTTATCAATTGGTGCTTTCATTGAGAGACATGGCAGATTTTGATTTAGCAGAGGCAGTGAAATCTCTACAAACCCAGCTAGAAAACCAGACTAAGTTTGTGCAATCGCAGTTTGAGAATCAATCGATGGCTATGCATCAGGCGTTGCAGAAGTGTATGGGGACGGTGGACGCCAAGCTGTCGGAGTTGCGTTCCCAGGTTCAGAATCACAAGGGAAGTACATCCGCTAGTGGGGGAAACCATATCAAGCCTCTCACGAGCCGGATGCTACCGCGGGCAACAATGACGTTCCATTAACAATGAGAGGTATGAAAATGGAGGTTCCAAAATTCGATGGGACAGACCCGGAGGGTTGGATTTTCAGGATCGAAGAGTTTTTTGACTTCCATGGAGCTCCACCGGAACTGCGATTGCGCATCGTGTCGTTTCACATGGAGGAAGGGCATCGGGCTGGTTTCAGTGGATGAAGAGGAATGGGTTGTTGACTAACTGGCCGGAATTTCTTCACAACCTACGGCATCGGTTTGGTGTGTCAGCCTACGAAGACTATCAAGGACAACTATCTAAATTAACGCAGACAACAACAGTAGCAGATTTCCAAACGGCTTTTGAAGAATTGATGAATAAGGTTACTGGTATTCCCGAGTCCTTGCTCATTAGTTTCTTCGTTGCCGGATTGAAGTCGGAGCTCCGACGGGAATTACAGTTCCATAAGCCCGCCACACTTATGGAAGCTTTCTCCCTGGCTCGTGTTCATGAAGGCCGCATAGAAGACCTCAGAGTTGGGCCCAAAACTGGAGGACGGTGGAGCAGTAATACTTTTAATGGGCCGCACAGCAGTGGGCCTTTCCTTGTGAGCCCAAACTTGAAGAATACCAATAAGGTGGAGACAACCCAGATAATTTCAAACCCTAACCCGACCACGACTCAGTCCCTACCTCTATCAACCAACGTCAGCGCTCCCCATCCGATACGTCGACTGTCGCAGCCGGAGCTGCGTGAAAACGAGATAAGGGGTTGTGTTATACGTGTGATCAAAAGTGGAGCACTAATCACAAGTGTAAGGGCAAGTTCATGGTCCTCTTAGGGGCGAACGACGAGGAAGGGGACGACGGAGAGATGGAAGAACAGACGGTGGAGGAGGTACAAGAGTTGATAACGGCAGACATATCCAGTTTACACGCACTAGCAGGGGCACCTAGTCCTCGTTCATTGAGGCTATTGGGAGAAATTGGTAACAAGCAATTTCAAGTGTTGATAGATAGCGGGAGCACCCACAATTTTATTAAACCAAAAATTGTGGAACAATTGGGGATTCCGGTGCAACCCATAGAAGGGTTCAAGGTCTATGTTGGGAATGGGGATTATTTGACTTGTCGTTATCATTGTCCGTCGGTTCAGCTAAAATTACAACAACAAAATTTTTGTGTGGATTTGTATGTATTACCCATTGAGGGACCAGATATAGTGTTGGGGGTGCAATGGCTTCAGCTATTGGGAAGAGTGTCTCATGACTACAAGTTGATGACAATGGAGTTCGAATGGGAGGGGAGTACGGTCATCTTGAAGGGGGGAGGAGACCGATTCGCTGAGCCTATATCTTTCCAACAGTTGCAAGCCAGTCAGAGAAGGGGGGAAATACAGATGCTCTTTGAGATGCACTGCTTTCATCTGGAAAACACAATTGAGCCCGTGGGAACAGATCAACTGAGATTACCACCAGATATAGCAGCTGAGATCAGTCAAGTAATTGTCCAATTTAAAGAGGTTTTCGGGATTCCAACTGGGCTACCACCGCATCGCACAATTGACCATCATATACATTTGGAGCCGGGAAGCAAGCCAGTTAACGTGAGGCCATATAGGTACCCACATTTTTTAAAGAATGAGATGGAAAAGCTTGTTAAAGAGATGTTGGAGCAGGGAATTATAAGACCCAGCCACAGCCCATATTCATCCCCTGTCCTATTGGTTCGAAAGAAAGACGGGACATATCGGTTTTGTGTGGATTATCGCGCCTTGAATGCAATTACCGTCAAAGATAAGTTTCCTATTCCGACGATTGACGAGTTACTTGATGAATTAAGTGCAGCAACAATTTTTACAAAGTTGGATTTAAGGTCTGGGTATCATCAAATACGGATGAGTTCGAAAGATATTTCAAAGACATCGTTTCGAGACGGTAGATGGGCAGTTCGAGTTTTTAGTCATGCCTTTCGGGCTAACCAACGCACCCTCCACTTTTCAAGCGGCAATGAACCAGATTTTCAAGGGGTATTTGCGAAGGTTTGTTATTGTTTTTTTTGACGACATTTTGATTTATAGCAAAACATTGACTGAGCATGCGGAACACCTGGGACTGGTATTAAAATGTCTAAAGGAACATCAGTATTTTGTTAAAATGAGCAAGTGTTCATTTGGTCAACCATCGATAGAATATTTGGGGCATATAGTGATGGGTGGAATGGTTAAAGCTGATTCAAAAAAAATAGAGGCCATGGTTGGATGGCTCAGTACCTAAAAACGCTCAGCGATTCGTGGGGTTCCTGGATTGACGGGATACTATAGGCGGTTTGTAAAAGGGTATGCCACAATTGCGGCGCCACTTACCAATTTATTGTGCAAAGATGGGTTCGAGTGGGATCAAGAGGCGGAGCACGCATTTAACAGGCTGAAGAAGGCGATGGTAGAGGTACCGGTGTTGAGGCTTCCAGATTTCGAGGATATTTTTGTTATTGAAACCGATGCATCAAAATGGGGTATTGGGGCGGTGTTAATGCAAATAGGGCACCCCCCGTGTCGTATTTCAAAGCAAGAAGTTAGGGGTTCGGATGCAATCGGCTTCCATATATATAAGGGAATTGTATGATAATCGGAGCGATTCGGAAGTGGCGGCAATCTTTTGTTAGTCCAGTGGCTATGATAATCTAGAGGGGGTGAATAGATTATGCCGATTTTTCGCAAATCGCCCTCTTTTTCGAATGAACACGTAATTGACAAGAATGTAAATGCGGAAGTTAAACAACACTTTCGATGATTTATAGTAGTTCAACCCACCTAGGGCCTAATGTACTACCACCCCGTATATCCGAAGTGGATTTCAAAAAGAAAAAGATTTTATTAATTACCACAATTAATATAACGCCACCTTTGAAGATTACCACAATCTTCTTACAACACCTTCAAGGAGATTACCACAATCTTCCTTCAACACCTATGAAGAGTACCACACTCTTTCAACACCTAAGAAGAGTACCACACTCTTCCACACCTAAGATCACCCAAGTGTGTTTTTACCACAAGAACACTAACAAGGATATCTTATTTTGGATGATAGAAAAATTCAAGATTACAACTCAATAAATGAAATATGCAAACTTTGAGTGCAAGTGTAATCAAGAACAAAAAGCCTAGACCTCAAGATTGTGCAAGTGCAAGAACTTAGGCTATTACAACAAGAATGTAAAGATGAAAGCTTTGAGAATTTTGCAGATTTCTTGTTGTATTGTATGCTTGTGTGTAATATCTTGTGTCTTCAAATCATCCTCTATTTATAGGAGAGTATTCATCAACATAGGCTCCCAACATAGGCTCCTTCTTCTTCACTTTTGTCTACAAAAAGAGGATCACAAGATGTAGAAATATTGTACAAAAATGAAAAGTAAATCTTCATCAAAGAGTTCAAACGGTACAATTTTTCTCACAAAAATTACACAGGCGAACGGTTGCCCTATAGAAAAATTTGAACGTTGGAAGAGAATAAGTGCGATCCAGTGCGAGGTTGCGGTGGGGTCGGCCGATCGGAGGGGGTCGGCCGTGCATCAAAGTGCGACGCCGGTCGGCCTACCCTGGATCGTCCCCTGCCGATTTTTCAAGATCAATGTTCTGCTTTTCATTTACGCACTCTTGGTATTGGTCGACCATTTGCTCGACCGAATTCGACCTCCAATTTGAAATGTTATCCGATTTTTATCAAAAATAAACTTCAAGAAATACTCCAAAAAATTAGTAAAAACATTTTAAATCACTTGGGAGTATTTGGACAACATTTATAATTATTGTTTTGGTGTAAAAACAATTAACACAAAAACATCAAATATGTGGTCCAATTTTTATCGAATAATAAATTCTAAGAAATACTCCAAAAATTAGTAAAAACTTTTTAAATCATTTAGGAGTATTTTTGACAACATTCATAAACATTATTTTGGTATAAAAACTCATTTAAACATAATCATCAAAATCTTGATAAAAATATTTATCTAACAAACCCCCTTTTTGATGATTACAAACCAAAACAATTTTAGAAAGACGATTTTAAAACACAACAAATTTTCCGGTCTAAAACATCAATCCATTTTAAGCAAGATTCATCATAAGTACAAACACACAAGGATAGGAGCAAAGATTTTTCAAAATCATTTTTGCACAAGCTCCCCTATCAACATGCATAACAAAGATGAGTATAAGCAAACAACTACATGCTAAAAGCTTGAATTTCATGAGCTTAAAAGCTCCCCTATCACAAAAGTATCATTAGTCAAGCATAGAAGTCCATAATACATCACATGGACTAAGTATTATCCAAAGCTTTTGGATAGCTTATAGCTTTTCTTGTGAGCTTATGTTCGCTTCTTTGAGCGTATATGAATGTGCTTATTTTCGCTTCTTTGAGCATATAAGCGTTTTTCTTGTTTCTTCCCCTTTGGAATCATCAAAAAGAGTGGTAGCACGATAAAAACATCATACAATTATATCAAAATGTGCAATTTTATCGATTTATCGAGCATTTTGAAAATTGAAGCTTAAATTCCAAATAAAAAGGAAAAATTGATCATTTGATTTGCAAAAGCTCATTTGAGTGTCAAGACATGATCTCAATAAATATATAAGACTTTTGAAAGCATAAGAGTCATGTATAAGTTGAAATTTTCTTTGCGACAATTCATCGAACACTTTGTGGGCGTGAAAAATAAAAGAAGTTGTATAAGGCCCTTGTAAATGAATCAAGCCAAAAATCATCACCAAATTAGTTCAAACACCATTCAATACATCATAATTAACAAGCTCATCCCAATCATATGAAACTTCCATCAATAAAATTGCAAATAAGCCAAAAACTCAGGTTCAACCCAATTGAGCAAAGGAAGTAAAATTCTTACCATTCAATTGGTAAAGACGAGCAATGATGATGATAAACGAGCCTAATTGAGTCCAAGATATGAAATGTATGCAAGAAAACAAATTTGAAGTGAAATTTGTGTGCATTTGGCGAAGGGGACGAAAAATGGACAAAATGAGCCAAAATGGTCATGGCGAGAAAACAAACATTTTTAACCAAATTTTAGGCATGGGCGACCAGTTGGGGGCATGGGCGACCGATCGACGGAATGTGCGACCGGTCGGCCTTGCCCGATCCAGCCATGGTTCATTCTCATTTTCCAAAATCCAAAGTTTGAACCAAAAATCCGTTTTTTCGCCCTAAATTTTAAAAACGTGCAAAATGCAAACGTAAACCTCATTCAATATGCATTATGTCTAACCGAGCTCGTATTGAAGCAAAAGTCTCGAAAGATAGCGGTTTTGTAAAAATGTCCGCTAATTGATCTTGAGATGGTACAAAAGATATCTCAATTTTTCGTTTTGAAACACAATCCCTTAGAAAATGATGTCGAATCTCAATATGTTTAGTATGATTATGATGAAACGGGTTTTGAGCAATATTTATAGCGGATATATTATCACAAAAGATAGGAACACTTTCAAAAGAACATTTGTAATCCGCTAAAGTTTGTTTCATCCCAAGTAATTGAGTACAACAAAAAGCTGCGGAAATATATTCGGCTTCGGCCGTTGAAAGTGAAACACAATTTTGTTTCTTTGAAAACCAAGAAACTAGGCAATCACCTAGAAATTGACATGATCCGGAAGTACTTTTACGATCATCAATATTTCCCGCATAATCCGAATCACTATAACCTTTAAGAGAGAAATTTTCATTCTTTGGATAAAATAAACCATATTGAATAGTGTCTTTCAAATATCGAAAAATCCTTTTAACAAAGACTCATATGAGATTCTTTGGGATTGCTTTGAAAACGAGCACATAGACATAAGGCATGAAGAATATCCGGTCTACTTGCGGTTAAATAAAGTAAACTACCAATCATACCTCGATATTTGGATTCATCAACTGACTTGCCTTTTTCATCTTTGTCAATCTTGACGTTTGTTGCCATTTGGGTAGAGACGGTTCTTCCTTCTTCAATGCCAAACTTCTTCAAAGCTCCTTTGTATATTTTGATTGTGAAATATAAATTCCTTCTTGGCATTGCTTAATTTGAAGTCCAAGGAAGAATTTGAGTTCCCCATCATGCTCATTTCAAATTCACCTTGCATTAACTTAGAAAATTTCTTGCACAAGGATTCATTAGTAGCACCAAAAATAATATCATCAACATAAATTTGCACTAATAAGCAATCTTGCCCTTTTTCAAAAATAAAGAGAGTAGTATCAACTTTACCTCTTGTAAAACCATTTTGCAAAAGAAAAGAGCTAAGTCTATCATACCATGCACGGGGTGCTTGTTTCAAACCATACAAGGCCTTTTAAGTTTATAAACATCATTAGGCCTAGAAAATTTTTCAAACCCCGGAGGTTGTTTTACATAGACTTATTCTTGAATAAGACCATTTAAAAATGCGGATTTTACATCCATTTGGTAAAGCTTGAAATTGTTAAAACAAGAATAGGCAAGTAAAATACGAATAGCTTCTAAACGTGCTACGGTGCAAATGTTTCATCATAATCAATACCTTGTTCTTGACAATAACCTTGAGCTACTAACCTTGCTTTGTTTCAACAATATTGCCTTGGTCATCGAGCTTGTTCCGAAATACCCATTTTGTGCCAATAATTGTGTGAGATGGAGGACAAGGTACTAGTTCCCATACATCATTCCTTTAAAATTGATTTAACTCCTCTTGCATCTCTAAAAACCAATCTTCATCGTCAATAGCTTCCTTAGCATTTTTAGGCTCTTTTTGAGATATAAGAAGAGCTTTCTCGGCAAATTTTCCTCGGTCATTACTTTATCAAGGGGATCACCAATAATAAGATCTTTTGGGTGATCTCCTTTAAATTTCAATGCTACGGAAGATCAAAAGTATCACCTTTATCTTCTTGAGGAACATTTGAGCTTGAAGGTTGATCATTTTGAGTATCATCTTGAATAATGGGTTCAACAATATCCTCTTCATCACTTTCATCATTGGGTATCCTTTCAACAGAATGACTTCTTCATTGAATTTGACATGGATGGATTCTTCAACAACCCCACTAGTCTTATTGTAAACCCAATATGCTTTGCTCTTGGTTGAATACCCCATAAATATTCCTTCATCGGCCTTAGGATCAAGTTTGTCCAATTGATCCTTAGTATTCAAAATAAAATACTCACATCCAAATATTTTAAAATAACTAATATTTGGAGTTCTTCCTTTCCAAAGCTCATATGGAGTTTTATTCATTTTAGGACGAATATAAACTCGATTAATGACATAGCAAGCGGTACTTACGGCTTCGCCCAAAAATATTTTGGAAGTGAAAATTCATTGAGCATGGACCGACTCATTTCTTGAAGTGTCCGATTCTTCCTTTCGGCTACTCCATTTTGTTGAGGTGTCCTTGGAGCCGAAAAATTGTGACTATATCCCTTGGTTTCACAAAAGACTCTAAATTCTCCATCAAATTCTCCACCTTGATCACTTGAATAGACTTAATATTATCTTCCTTTTCATTTTCAATAAGTCTACACAACTTAACAAACTCATTAACGATCGCTTTTTTGTAAGAAATAGAGCCCAAGTATATCTAGAAAAATCATTAACTATAACAAAAGCGTAATGTTTTCCACTTAGGCTTGCCGTACCAATATCCCCATACAAATCTAAATGAAGACGTTGTAGAGGCTTGGTTGTGGAAATTTTATTTTTGGGCTTAAAACTACTCTTAACTAATTTGTTCTTTTGACAAGTGTCACATAAGCCAAGATTTTCAAAATCCTTTTACATGTTGGTTTTTGTAAATAGTTTGCAAATTTTTATATCCAACATGTCCAAGTCGTCTATGCCATAAACTAGTTAAATCATTATTGGCGACATGACAAGAAACATTTTGACTAACCAAATCACTTGTACAAATTTTGTAAAGATTGCCTTTTCTAATTGCTTCACAAATAATTTTATCATTTTTGGAAATAAGGCATTTTTCTTTATTAAAAACAACATTATAATTTGAATCACAAAGTTGGCTAACACTTCAAATTAAACTTAAGCCCTTCTACTAAAAGAACATTACTAAGAGAGAAAGAAGAGTTACCAATTTCTCCATTTCCAAGAATTCTTCCTTTGTCATTGCCAAATATGACCATACCCTCTTCTTGGAGCTTGATGTTGGTAAAAGTTCTCTCTTTTTCGGTCATATGGCGTGAACATCCGCTGTCCATGAGCCATTTTGAATCCTCCATAGTTGTTATATCCCCTATGACCTACAAAAGAATTATTTTTAGGTACCCTATAGTTTTGGGGTCCATAGGGGTTAGCCTTGAGACCTTTGGGTCTCCAAACAAAGCTAAAATTATTCTTCAATTTACAATGACTAACATAGTGACCAACTTTACCACAATAAAAACAAATAAGATTATGGGCACTACTAGCACGTACAAAAGTCGGACCTTGGTCTTTTTTCTTTGAAAAAGGTTGAAAAGGTTTATAGCCAAGTCCTAATTTAGAATTCTCACCTCTTTGTGCATCTAAAATTTTTGGACTTTATCCGTACTTAAGTTAAAACGATGCACATCTTTTTTAAACATTCAAGATCATTTGTGAGCGTTTGTTTTTCGGTTTCAAGAGTACGAACTTTAGTAAGAGTAATAGCATGAGCTTTATCAAGAGATTCATAAGAAGTAATAGCATGAGCTTTATCAAGTGCGGCGATCTCCTCATCATCATCATCAATATCATAATATACATTATTAGAAGAAGATGCAAGACCTTTAGGAATATTTTGCATACTCGATTGATTGATGGATGGTTTGGAAATTTTCCTCTCATTGAGATAGACTTCGTAGATGAGGAGGTTCCCGATGAGCTCATCGAATTTGAGTGTCTCGAGATTTTGTGCTTCCGTGATAGCCGTCACCTTTTCGGACCATGAGCCGGGAAGAGCGTTCAAAACTTTGGTCACCTTGTCTTCTTCGGAGATGACCTTTCCAAGAGCCACAAGAGGATTGACAATGTTGTCAAGCCTTTCCACCATTTTTGATATGCTTTCACCATCATGCATATTGAAATTTTCAAAGTCTTTCACAAGCATTATTTTTCTTGCTTGCTTCACTTTCTTTGTGCCCTCATAGATGGTTTCTAATTTTTCCCAAACTTCATGTGCCGACCTTATGCCTCTTATACGATTATACTCGGTGGCGGTAAGAGAGCAATGCAAAATATTTAAAGCCTTACCGTTTAGAGAGAAGGCCTTCTTGTCATTTTCATCGAACTCCTTGAAAGGTTTAGGAGTCGTGGTGCCGTCCTCCAATTTCTTGGTTGGTTGATCAACTCCTTGAATGAACACATTCCAAATGTCAAACCCGCACCCTTGTAGAAAGCACTCCATACGGTCTTTTCAAAATGCGTAGTTGTTGGCATCGAATAGTGGTCGCTTATTGATGGAGGCGCCGGTGGTGAGGTAGCTTTCGTTCATAGCCATGGATCTTTCCTCTTTACTCGAAATGAGCTAGCCAAAGAGTTTGGCTTTGATACCACTTGTTAGTCCAAGTGGCTACGATAATCTAGAGGGTGAATAGATTATGCCGATTTTTCGCAAATCGCCTCTTTTTCGAATGAACACGTAATTGACAAGAATGTAAATGCGGAAGTTAAACAACACTCGATGATTTATAGTAGTTCAACCCACCTAGGGCCTAATGTACTACTACCCCTTATATATCCGAAGTGGATTTCAAAAAGAAAAAGATTTTATTAATTACCAATTAATACAACACCACCTTTGAAGATTACCACAATCTTCTTACAACACCTTCAAGGAGATTACCACAATATTCCTTCAACACCTATGAAGAGTACCACATTCTTCAACACCTAAGATCACTCAAGTGTGTTCTTACCACAAGAACACTTACAAGGATATCTTGTTTTGGATGATAGAAAAATTCAAGATTACAACTCAATAAATGAAGTATACAAACTTTGAGTGCAAGTGTAATCAAGAACAAAAACCTAGACCTTAAGATTGTGCAAGTGCAAGAACTTAGGCTATTACAACAAGAATGTAAAGATGAAAGCTTTAAGAATTTTGCGATTTCTTGTTGTATTGTATGCTTGTGTGTTATATCTTGTGTCTTCAAATCATCCTTTATTTATAGGAGAGTCTTCACCAACATAGGCTCCCAACAAAGGCTCCTTCTTCTTCACTTTTGTCTACAAAAAGAGGATCACAAGATGTAGAAATATTGTACAAAAATGAAAAGTAAATCTTGTTGTCAAAGAGTTCAAACGAACAATTTTTCTGTCATAAAATTGCACAGGCGACCAGGTTGCCCTATGGAAAAATTTGAACGTTGGAAGAGAATAAGTGCGATCCAGTGCAGGTTACGGGGGTCGGCCACTTGCCGCCTGGTGCGGCGACTGGTCGGCCTACCCTCGACCGTCCCCATTGCTCGATTTTTCAAGATCAGTAATGTTCTTTTTCATTTACACACTCTTCGTCTTTAATCAACCATTTGCTCGGCCAGGTCGACCTCCAATTTGAAATGTTGTCCGATTATTATCAAAAATAAACTTCAAGAAATACTCCAAAAATTAGTAAAAACATTTTAAATCACTTGGGAGTATTTGGACAACATTTATAATTATTATTTTGGTGTAAAAAATAATTAACACAAAAACATCAAACATGTTGTCCAATTTTTATCGAATAATAAATTCAAAGAAATACTCCAAAAATTAGTAAAAACTTTTTAAATCATTTAGGAGTATTTTGGACAACATTCATAAACATTGTTTTGGTATAAAAACTCATTTAAACATAATCATCAAAATCTTGATAAAAACATTTATCTAACAAATACTTGTTAGAGCGAATTTGTTGTGCACACCGATCACCGGAGTATCAAAGAGTTATTTCAGCAGGTGGTTCATACTCCCGAACAACAAATATATGTGCAAAAATTGATGGGATATACTTTTAAAATTGAGTATAAGCCCGGTAAGACTAATCTGGCAGCAGATGCATTATCTCGGGTTTATGAGGAGCAACAGGATGCAACATTTAATGCCTTGGTGAGTTATCCACAGTGTGAATTAAAACAAAAATTGCTGGAGGCAAATTCGAATGACCCGGAATTGATCCGTATACATCAGTTGAAGGTCAGCGGGGCGCTACCACCGGGCTATAACGATAGAGAGGGAATTCTTTACTACAAGGGTCGAATTGCAGTTGGGTCGGACCAGGCCCGAGACGAGAATTTCATGCTACTCCAATTGCGGGGCATGTAGGGATTAAGCGAACGATAGTTAAATTGGCGACCACTGTTTCTTTTACGCCTAAGATGCGGCAAGATGTGGAGCGGTTTGTCAAGTTTTATCTGTATGTCAACAAACAAAATACTCTACGCAACCCCTGCGGGGACGCGTTCTGACCTTTACCCATCCCTTCGGCTGTTTGGAGTGAGATTAGCATGGACTTTGTTAATGGGTTACCAACAGACCATGGTATGAGTTCTATTCTGGTGGTTGTTGATCGGTTAACGAAGGTGGCGCATTTTGGGGCATTACCGACACATTATACGGCTTTGAAGGTAGCAGAATTATTTGTTCAAATGGTGGTTAAACTACACGGGGTTTTAAGAATTCGATTATATCTAATCGAGATTCAATATTTTTGAGCGCATTTTGGAAGCATCTTTTTCGAACTCGGCGTGAGAACACTTGATGCAGAAGACGGCATATCACCTCAAACCGACGGGACGGAGGTGGTAAATCGGGGCTAGAACAATATTTGAGATCATTCGCGCAGAAAAACCGAAGGAGTGGATTCGATGGCTACCTTGGGCTGAGTATTGCTATAATACAAGCTATCACAGCGGGTTGGGAATGACCCCATTCCAAGCACTTTATGGGCGTCCTCCTCCAATTATACCGGCATATCAACCTAATTCATCGGAGGTACAAGCGGTGGATGACCTGTTGCTGGGGCGTGACGAGCTATTACGAACCTTGAAGAATAGGTTGATGCTCATAGAAGGGATATTGAATTGCAGGTTGGTGATCATGTACTTGTTAAGTTACAGCCTTATAGACAAACGACGGTTGCCAAAAGACAGTTTCAGAAGTTGGCGCAACGTTATTTTGGTCCATTCAAGGTGCTGGAGCGTATTGGGGTTGTTGCATACAAACTTGAGCTGCCACCGGATAGTCGAATTCACCCGGTGTTCCACGTATCTTTGCTTAAAAAATGGGAAGGGCCAGCCAACCAAGAGGCGTTAACTCTGCCGAAGGAAACCTTTAACAATCATCCACTGCAACCCCAAGCTCTTTGTGCGAGTAGAGTTATCCTTCGTCAAGGGAAGCCTGTGCAACAGGTGCTGGTACAGTGGCCAGGAATTCCGCGGAAAATGCGACTTGGGAGGATGAGTCTGAGGTCCAGGTAATTCCAGGTGCCAACCTTGAGGACAAGGTGGATTTTGAAGATGGGGGGAGTGATACAGCCCATATCACAACACCTGAAGGAACCATTAACCAGGCCCAATCCATTAATCAAGAAGGTGAAGTCAAAGGCCCACTCATACAAGGAAGAAGCCCACTTGGCACAAGGATTACGTGATGGAATGAAGGCGGCGATGAGAATAATTGCAAGGAGAGAGAGAGAGAGAATGAAGGGTTAGTTAGAATGTCGATCGGCGTGAGGGAATGTTGCAATTTACATTAATTTTTGCATCTTAAAATACTGTAGCAGAGGTGTAATGGGGGAATTATTGAAGAATATTGACGTTGAAATATTTCCTTGGAGCCTTCACCGCTTTCGAAACGGTGATATATATTTTATCTTTGCTTGATTAAACAATTTTAGACTTATCATACTCGTATTGTCCTTATCCTACACTTTGCCAAAACTCATCTCTAAAAGAGCTATTTTCGATGATCGGTAGAAAATGGACAAGGCCTCTTATTACAACCTTGTACGTATCATGCCTTGCGATCGGCTACTTTTTTGTCGTTTCTATCTCTACTTGTGTGTTGCTTGGGTAATGGCTATTGTGGTTTCGATTGTAGAAGAAGAATGTTATGGGATTGAGGCATTGGGAAAAGTCTGGTGCACTTGTTAAGGGCAAGAGGTCATTTGGTTTCTTGCTTAATCTTTGTTTCAATATTGTGGTTTTGATTATCTTCCAGGGTTACAAGTGTATTTTAGGCAACAAATGGCTGGAATATCCGAGGATGCATGGATTGTTTGTGATGAATGTTTTGTCTTTGGTGAAGATTTTCGTAGTCGAAGCGTATACGGTGTTGTATTTCGAGTGTAAAGTGCACCATGGTGAGGAAATAGAATTACATGGGAGTGTCGAATATACGAAGCTGCCGACTAGGACTAAGGATATGCCTTAAATGTGGTTGTTTATAATGTAAAGCTTTGTGTGTTTTTGTTCAACGTTATTACGATCTTTTAGGTATAATCGTTTACGTATGTGATTTCTTGAGTGATTGCGAAATTTTCCGCTTTTACTTTGTCATTTTGCATTGTAATGCTTCATTGAATATGAAAACAATTGCCCTAAGCCGAGACAATTATGTCAAAATCGATGCAAAAATCAGCTATCATGTTGTTCGTCAAAAATCGCCTGGCGGGGCTAGCAAGCCAAAAATCGGGCCTAGGCGTTATACATCAATTTTTTGTAGTGGTAGTATTTGTTCGGTTTCACATTTCGATTTCTTATGTGATGTACTTTGTTTGAATCTCTTAGTGTCTTCAATAGCTAAAATATATTGCAAATATTTGAAGTAAAAGTTCTAAAATTAACATAAAAGTAGATTAAATTAAAAAATTAAAAAATAGTACAATTCTTAGGTGCTTGCCCGAATAGGTGATTGGCGTTGAGCCGCAACCCGATTAGTGCCTATTCTAGTTTGAAGCTCATTGTATGGGTTCCATCTCACTTTTTCTCCTCTTTTGAACCCTAGATTTATAGTATATATTGATCTGCAAAATGTTTTCACCCTTTTCATTTCCCATAACTCAAAAATGGAAAGAAATAAAAGAACTAAATGCAAAAATCTCACAAAACATGTTAGTTATTATGAGATGTACTCATTGCCTTTTGGATTTTGTAATAGGCCTCACATATACAATTAATAAGTATAAAATTATATCTAATGAAGAGATGCCTTTTTTGGAGTATACATCCATTTATGTTTTTGTTTTTATCAAATCAACACCAAAACTTATTCTCTTTCATACTTTACAAATTTCTTTCCAAAGAGTATTTAATACATAACATAATTTTTCACTTTCCACACAATTTATTTAAAAATTAAAAAGTCATCTCAAATTTTTGGTGAGTTTCTTCACGATCAATTCATCAATAATTTAGAAAGGAAGTTGATTTATTTTTCAAGCAATCTTTCTTTTAAGCACCTTTTTAAAAATCAACAAAACTTTAAGCTTATCGTTTTTCGATGACTTTTTCATTGACAAAGTGGTCAATTGGTCATATGAAATTGTATCTCATGCCTTTTTAGTGTTAATAACTTTTTTAACCACTATAGTGAGTCAATCGGCCATGGGTGTTATTCTTCATTTCCTTCTTCAAAATAAAAGAAAACATTTTGAAAAACCGTCACTCAAACACGTTTAATTCTTTTATGAAAAATACAAAGTAAGAATCTTAATATTAATATAAGTGGACGTACATATAGGCATTAGGCACTTGTATTTTTCAATTGAAAGAATATTTGAGCTTTAACCTTACATTTAAAAATGATTCGTTAGTAAAAATAATGATCAACGCATTATGTACGTATGACTTTATTATTTTATTTTATAATATCCTCATGTGCAAGTCAAATATATACAAAATTATCTCAAAAACATTTAAATGGCTCCATGATTTTCTAAATACAAAAAGAAGTTAGAGACAATTACAAACACTACTATCAAGTTTTGATGTCATCAAATTTTTATAGTTACTTCCATTAACTTTTCTAAATATTACAAAAACTCCAGCTTTTCACTTGACTATTTGTAATATTTTGATAAATTGATGGATGTAAATGTGAAATGTAATACAAAAAGTCGACTATTTATAATATTTAGAAAAATTGATGTTTGAAATTGTGAAGTGTTTGATGAATTCATGTAGAAATCCACTACCATTACCAACGAGCTAACAGAGAAAAAGGAGGAAAACTTTCTTCATTATTAATCACGCATAACACGTTGTATGTGATGATGGATACAATATTTATAGCTGGGAAAATGACTGTGAGAAAGGGAAAAAACGGGAAAGAACTAAGTAACAACTTTAGGCTAACATCTTATTTGCTAACTAACTGAAAATATAAAATCTGAAAATGCCAACTGTCAACATCCCTCCTCAAAGTGGAGTATGGTTAACATCAACCATACCCAACTTGAATATGAATCTTGTAAAAGCACCAACACCCAGAGGTTTAGTAAAGAAATCTGCAAGCTGGAGAGAAGAAGAAATCGACTAGGGAAGAACAAAGCCATCCTTATACTGGTTCCGAACCAAATGACAGTCAATATCGAGGTGTTTAGTTCGCTCATGGAAGACGAGATTCTCTACAATGTGCAAGACAGCCTAACTTACAGCCTAATTATCACACCACAGAGGTATGGGAACCTAAAAGAAACCAAGATCACGGAGTAAATAAAAAGCCATTGGAGTTCGCACATTATGCTTCCTAAAACCCCGTACTTCTTGCTTGAGAGATCTGAGACGGTGACCTATTTTTTTGTCTTCCAAACTATAAGGGAATTCCCCAAAAAACACAATAACCTGTATGAGACTTCCTAGTGTCCAAAAAGCTCCCCAATCAAAGATCATTAAATGCCTCCAAATGTAAATCACCAGGTGGCGGATAGAATAACCCCAGAGAAGAGTCCCCTTAAGATAACGAACAACATGCATAGTTACATCCCAATGAGAGGTGCAAGGAGAGAAGTTACAAATTGACTAAGTTGATGTATTGCATATGTTAAATCTGCCCGATCATATTGAGGTATAGTAGTCGACCAACTAACCTCCTATATTGATCAAAATTAGGAAGAAAAGTGCCACCCTTGGCAACCGTTTTAAACCTGTGAGGAATGGTGTGGAAGTGGCTTACACGATCCGGCATACCAACATCTTTGACAATGTCTAAAACATACTTCCTATGATTGAGGAAGAGTTCCTGTTACCCCTAGCCAACTCAATGCCAAGAAAGTACTTGGTATACCCTAAGTCCTTTATAGTAAACAACTGATCAAGATATTTTTTAACAACTGCAATATCTTCCTCATTAGAACCAGTAAGCAATACATCATCAACATAAACCACCAAAGCCAGAAATTTCGAGCTAGAAATATAGACAAATAATCAATAATCGTGTACTGACTGCTTGAACCCATAAGCCAACAACTTAATGCAGAATTCAATATTCCATTGTCTAGAAGCCTGTTTGAGCCCATAGAGGCTTCTTTTCAAGTGACAAACTTGTCCATATAAAGCTTTAAAGTAACCTCGGAGGTGTCATATATATGCCCTCATTCAAGTACCCATGGAGAAAAGCATAGTTTATATCTAAATGACGAATAGACCACTGTCTCACGCCTTGCGACATCCAACAAAACCATCACAAGATCCATTTTGGCCACTTGAGAAAAACTCACAATATAATCCACTCCATAGACTTGATGATAACCCTTGTCCATTAGTCTTACCTTGTGTCTATCCACACTCCCATCAGATTTAATTTGGTTTTGAACACTCATTTGCAACCAATTGCTTGTTTTCCATGGGATAAGGAAACAAGCTCCCATGTCTCATTAGCTTCTAGAGCACGAAGCTCTCTATCCATGGCCGCATTCACTCGGGATGCTTACTAGCTTGAGTATATGTAGCAGGTTCCCGGACATTGGATAACTTGGCCAAGAAAGCCACATATGTCTTTGTCCGGTAGGATAAACAATAAAAAGAAAGGTGGAAACAGGGGGTAAGTAGAGAATAAGGCCAAAACTTGGAAGGTAAATTGGATTGGAACATGAGAGCTCAAGAAATATTCAATAACTCGTCGTGTTTTCTCTCAACAATTCCATTATGCCAGGTGGCATATGTACAAGTGGTTTGATGCAAGATCCCATGTTTAGCAAAACAACAACCGACACGATTTCCCAAAAATTCACTACCATTGTCGGTTCTAAAAAAAAGTCTTGATAGTAGTATTGAACTAGTAAGCAATCGACTTATGAAAGTAGATAAGAGAGAATGAACTTGACTTTATGGCTCATTAGGTATACCTAAGTTCCCCTACTAAAGTCCTGTTTGATACATGTTTTTATCTTAATTTTGATGATTTTATTTTGTCACCAAAACAATGTTTTTAAAGGTTGTCCAAATACTCCTAAATGATTTGAAATGGTTTTAATATTTTCCTGGAGTATTTCCTCAAGTTTATTTTTGATAATAATGGACAACACTTTTAATGATTTTATGTCAATGGGCTTTTACTCCTAAACAAGATTTCTAAATGTTGTCTAAATACTCCCGATTGGTTTAAAGTGTTTTTACTAAATTTTCTGAGTATTTCTTGAGTTTTATTTTCGACAAAAATTGGACAATATTTACTGTCTCGTGGTCGACCAAATTGTCGCCTATAGGGCAACCCGTGACAAAGATGATTTTTGAAACAAAATGAGACGGAAGGAAAACCAGGTAGGTCGACCGTGCCTCAGGCGTCGATCGGTCCGGTCGACCGATCGCCAGTCGGGTCGACCGTACACCTGGTGGCGATGAAACAGTTGATTTTTTCCAATAAAATAGATGAGGGGACCGGTTGAGATAGGGTCGACCGGTCGGCCTATGTCGACCGGTCGCCTGTTGAAATTTTCAAAGTGTGCGTAATTCTCTTATTTTTGTGCGGCCGGTCGCCTGCAGTATTGACAAAAAAATATGACCGTTTGACAGAGACACATTTCCTTAAATTGTGGGATTGATTTCTAACAGCTATATTCTTGATTTTAATTGTATTTTTCAGTAGATTTTCAATCCCCAAGAGGAGCCTATGCTTGATCAATCATCTCCTATAAATAGAGGAAGTTTTGGAGCAACCAATACAACAATTGAGATACAACACAACAAGATACACTTCAAGCAAATACTTGGTCTTTCATTGTTATTATTCTTGTTGTAAATTTGCCTAGCTTATCACTTTCACATCCTTGAGGTCTAGGTTTTCTTGATTACACTTGCACTCTATTGTATTATCAATTATCGAGTTGTAATCTTGAATTTGGGTAATCATTCAACACAAGATATCCTTGTGAGTGTTCTTGTGGTAAGAACACACTTGGGTGGTCTAGGTGTTAGGTGTAAGAAGATTGTGGTAATCTTCTTGTTGAGGTGTTGAAGAATTTGGCATTCGTCAAGGTTGAAGATTGTGGTAATCTTCACAAGGTGCCGTTGAAGGAAGATTGTGGTGATCTTCAAAGGAGATTATGGTAATCTCCAAAGGTGTTGTTGAAGAAGAGTGTGGTGCTCTTCAAGGTGTTGTAAGTTGAATTTGTATTAATTTTGGTAATTAATAAAATTCTTTTTTTTTTTGAAATCCATCCCTGATATACCGGGTGGTAGAGGATTAGGCCCTAGGTGGGTTGAACCTCTTTAAATCAACGTGTGTTGTTTACATTCCGCACCTTTATTATTGTGTTTGAGCATTCGGTTGTAAAAAGAGGGCGAAATTGAAAAGATGGAGATAATCTATTCACCCCCTCTAGATTATCATAACCGCTTGACTTACAAGTGGTATCAAAGCCAAACTCTTTGGCAAGCTCGTTTCACATCACGAGTGAAGAGAAACGATCGTCGGCTACTGAACGAAGCTCATCTATCCGCACCTCCACCACCAAGCCACCACTATTTGATTCCAAACATTTTAATTTTTGGAAAGAAAGAATGGAATGCTATCTACAAGGTTGCGGGTTCGATATTTGGAACACCGTCATTAATGGAGAATCCATTCCGATGAAAGATACACCACACACCTCAAAAGGCTTCAAAAGCTCAATGATGAAGAGAAGAAAATCATCTCCTTAAACGGTAAAGCTCTCAATATTTTGTATTTACTAATTTGGAATATGAACATATTGTAGGAATAAAATCGGCACATGAAGTATGGCAAAAATTAGAAGCCATCTATGGAGTATTTGCAAATGAAAGGAGTCAACCAAAAGCATCTACTTCTCAAAGGAATACAAGTTCATATCTAAGGAACAAGCCTCTTACAACTTCCAATTATGAAGAAGTTGAATATTGTTTTATGGGCATCAATGAAGAAAATGAGGTATGTCTTAAACCCTCTACTTCCTATGATATTGTCATTCAAAATGATTATAGTGATTTGCAAAATGATTATGATGAACTTCAAAATGAATTCCAAAGCTTACTTGTTAAATACAAAAATTTGAAAAAGGAATTCAATGTTTTGAAAAATGATAAGGATAGTTTATTTACTTCCTATGAATCACTATCATATGCTCACACCACCACACTTGACAAGGTTAGAAATCTTGAAAAAGAAAATAGTACTCTTGTTGAGGATATAAATTGCTTGAAAAATGATTTATCTAAATCCAACTTGAGTACCGATAAAATGACCAAGATTGTTGATTGTTCGAAACTAGAACTTGATCATAAGCCTAAGGATGTCAATCACATGAAAAAGAATCAAGTCTCTAAGCATGTTGGTCATTATGCTCCTAGAATTATTACATGTTTCTATTGCGGTAAAAAGGGTCATACGGTAAATACTTGTCGAGCTAGAAATAGCTCTAATTATTGTTGGAGACCTAAAAGTCTCAAGACTAATCCTAAAGGACCCAAACACATAAGGGTACCACAAAATAATGTGTTATTAGGTACCCGACGAAATAATGATCGAAGAAAATTCATACCGCCAAGAAGACATCAAATGACCGTTTCATTTGATCAAAGGAGGAGAAACTATTTTCGACAAAGCCAATCTTCAAGAAGAGGATATAATCAAAATTGGGAAAAACATAATTCTTGGAAATGGCAAAGACATCATCAACAAGATGATTCTCAAAGAAGAAGACCATCAACAACGGGAAGGTAACAAACCTTGAAATGGAGTAATCAAAGAAGTCATCATCAACAAAGTGACTTCTCAATGGGAAGAAACTCTCAACAAAGGGAAAGCAACAAACCTTGGAAATGGAGTGATCAAAGAAGTCATCATCAACAAAGTGACTTCTCAAAGGAAGATATCATCAAAAATGGGAACGACACAACCCATGGAAACGGCGATATTGGTAAACCGCATCTCCCCATTTATATATGCATTTTATTGCATGTTTTTAAATTGTGTCTTAATTGCAAAATGAGTTTTCAAATATTTATTTTTAATGTAGGTCTTTTATATATTTGTGAGTTTCAAAATTTTTTTAAAAAAAAAGAAGACGTTGCATGATTTTCTAAAACTCTTGAGCATTTAATTAGACTTATGTGGCTTATTATCTCTTATGAAATCTTATAGCATAAGCTCTTTTTGATATCTCCTATTACTTGCCTACACTTGTATTTTTTGTGCAAATTTTGTCTAAGAATTGTGTAGGATACATATCTCATACTTATTGGCTATTACTTCATCAAGTTTCTTAAACTATCGAGGTACATTCACTCGTATTTTTCTTAAAACTCGATATTATTCTCATGCACATATCTCTCAAGATATTTCATTTTAACCGCTTAAGTGCCCTAAATGATTTTGCAAATATTCTCTTTAAAAAAGGGCACTACTTGTTATGTCTCGATTTCTCGAATATATGATTTCCTAAACCCATATTTGTTGGATATAGCCCAAAAATATTTTTGCAAAGTTTTAAAACTTTTGGGGTGAAAAATCGAATTTGTGAAAACTCGAAAAGAAAAAAATTACCTGGACGGTCAAAGCGGGCGACGGCCGCCCGCACTTCGACCGATCGCCCCCTACCTCGACCGGTCGCCTGTGCCTATTTTACAAAATATAATCGTTACCGCCTCGCTTTAAAATGTGACGAAGAAAACTCCCAAACCCTTATAGCGTGAATATTCATCCCCTTCCCTCAAAATCTTCAATTCTTCATCATTTTTCACGATTCTTGTTGCTAATCTTCTTATTTTCACAAGAATCTTACATATATGGCTCCTCCTAGAAATTCTACCTGGCCGAAATCCCATCTCCAAGCGTAGAAGGGGCGGAGAGGGTTCTTCGAGAAATCGGCAAGAGGAAGCCAAACAAAGGGATATTCGAGTCGCTCAAAGAAATGTGGCTCGAAGGTGATGATGTTCAAAATCCCATTCTCTCTCGGGCCCAAATCACCGAGCTCCGCGAAACAATTTCACTCCAAAATTGCCGTTGGGCGAAAGAAAGCCGATTGCCGTTAATTAAAAAGCTTGTAAAGGGTCGTCATTTTAGATGGACTCCCAATGATATTTGCGGTTTTTACGTGTTAGAGAAGGTGGTTGGGATTATTTCTCTTGTGGGACTTGGAATGATGAAATGTTGGGGTGTCAATGAAAGAAGTGAAGACGTATTTGGGAGTATGGCCAAAGTATTCTTTGTTGGCAATGACACTTGAGCATCGTATTTTGTTGGTCATTGTCTCATATTGCATTTGTGGTAAGTCGAAAGATGCCTAGCAACATGGATTACTTTTTGACTTATAAGATTGCTAGGAGGAACCACTTAACTTTGGTGCCATACTTATTCAATGTCTAATCGAGCCCATCACTCAAGGTAATCGGAAGTTGGTTATGGGAAATTGGATTTGTAAACTTCTTATTCAATCGGGACTACCTTCGTCGAGTGTAACTCGGAAGTATTTCAAAATGACTTCGACATTGATAACATCTCCCAAATGGTCATGATGCGCAAGAATATGGACATCCGACCAACCAAAATGGCTAGAGGAAGAGGTCAAGAGTCCTCCGATCCTAATGACTACTTTGATGATGCCGAGGCCGCAAGATTGGCGGAAGAAGGCGAACCAACCGAGCAATCCGGAGGGTAATACTAGGTGCTCAACCGCCTAGGAGGTATACTCAAGCCGAATTTGATGAGATGAGGGCTTTTCATGAGACGAGATATGAGGCTTTGGAGCAAAAGACCTCCAAAATGCAAAAGTCTATCGGCAAATTGAAGAAATTCATCAAGGACCTTATTCCCTAACTTGCTTCTCCTCGGATGAGGAATGATGTCCCCACCCCTTTACTTTCTTTAGCATTTTCATTAATGATGCTTTGTATTTTTATGAACCTTTGTAAAACTCTTTTGTACTAATGATATTTGCTTGTTTTCTTAAAATGGTTAAAATTGCAAGTTGATAATGACTTGTGGATGATCATGATTTTGATGGAGTATTTGATGGTAAAAATACTCTAATTTAAGCATTGTTTGATAATTGGTATGAAGTACTTGATGGTAAAAGTGCTTCTTTTGATACTTTGATCATTATGCTTAGTTGGATATGTTGGGACATTGGATATATCATACTTGTATTGTTTAGGCATGACTTGTATTACTTGATGGATGCTCTAATTTTTGGCATTTGTAAATGCCTTGATTCTTCTTAGCTTATATTATCTCAATTGGGTTGAACCCTTGAGAATCTCTTGTTGAGCCTCTTATTTGATGGACTTATGTTGCATATTTTGCATATGAAATTGTTGAGCTTTGGAATGAGGTTGATTGATGAAGGTATGAAAATTTTTGGCTTGAAAAACTTTTACAAGGACTATATACAACCTCTTTTATTCTTCACGCACACAAGGTGTTCGATGAAATGTCGCAATGAAACTTTCTACTTCTACATGATTTTCTTGCTTCAAAATGTCTTAAAATCTTTTTGAAATCATGTTTTTAGCTAACTAATGAGCTTATGGATCTCTTATGTTACAACTCTCCCATTTTCCTTGGACTTAATGTATAAAATGCTCGATGGTTGATAAACCGTCTCGTTTGCGCACTTTGATATATTTGTATGATGCTTTTATCATCCTAACATTCTTTTTGATGATTCCAAAGGGGGAGAAACAGGATATTGGCTCATTAGCTCAAAGAAGCTAATAAAAGCTTGTCATAAAAGCTATAAGCTATGGCTCATAAAAGCCATAAGTTGTGATTTGTTCTTAGTCCAATTGTTGCTTGATGGACTTATATAATTGTTTAATGATGTTTTGTGACAGGGGGAGCTTATAAGCTCTTGAACAAATTGTAAAAGCTAAAGCTTTTAGCTTATGGAAAATTGCTTTTACATTATTCTTGATATGCATGTTGATAGGGGAGCTTATGCTTATTATAGAATATATTTACTCCTACTTGGTTGCTTTAATAATTTTGGAAATTTTAGTTGCTTCCAAACGGTCAAATGTTTTTACCGGAAAATCATTTCTAAAATTGTTCTCCCAATTTGTGTAAAAATTGTTTTGGTTTGTAATCATCAAAAAGGGGAGATTGTTTGATACATGTTTTTATCTTAATTTTGATGATTTTATTCTCACCAAAACAATGTTTTTAAAGGTTGTCCAAATACTCCTAAATGATTTGAAATGGTTTTAATATTTTTCGGAGTATTTCCTCAAGTTTATTTTTGATAATAATGGACAACACTTTTAATGATTTTATGTCAATGGGCTTTTACTCCTAAACAAGATTTCTAAATGTTGTCTAAATACTCCCGATTGGTTTAAAGTGTTTTTACTAAAATTTCGGAGTATTTCTTGAGTTTTATTTTCGACAAAAATTGGACAACATTTCTCGTCTCGTGGACCGGTCCACCTACTTATAGGGGGCAACCCGTACTGAAGATGATTTTTGAAACAGAAAATGAGACGGAAGGAAAACCGGCAGGCGGTCGACCGTGCGCTTCAAGGCGTCGGCCGGTCCCGATCGGCCGCCGCCAGGGTCGACCGACTAAGTCGGCGATGAAACATATTGATTTTTTCCAACAAAATAGATGAGGGGGACCGGTTGAGACAGGGGTTGACCTGGTGAAGCCTATGTCGGCCGGTCGCCCTGTTGAAATTTTCAAAGTGTGCGTAATTCTCTTATTTCGTGCGATGGCCGCCTGTGTATTGACAACAAAAATATGACCGTTTGACAACAGACACATTTCCTTAAATTGTGGGATTGATTTCTAACAGCTATATTCTTGATTTTAATTGTATTTTTCTCAGAGATTTTCAATCCCCAAGAGAGCCTATGCTTGATCAATCATCTCCTATAAATAGAGGAAGTTTTGGAGCAACCAATACAACAATTGAGATACAACACAACAAGATACACTTCAAGCAAATACTTGGTCTTTCATTGTTATTTTTCTTGTTGTAAATTTGCCTAGCTTATCACTTTCACATCCTTGAGGTCTAGGCTTTTCTTGATTACACTTGCACTCTATTGTATTATCAATTATCGAGTTGTAATCTTGAATTTGGGTAATCATTCAACACAAGATATCCGTGTGAGTGTTCTTGTGGTAAGAACACACTTGGGTGATCTAGGTGTTAGGTGTAAGAAGATTGTGGTAATCTTCTTGTTGAGGTGTTGAAGAATTTGGCATTCGTCAAGGTTGAAGATTGTGGTAATCTTCACAAGTGCCGTTGAAGGAAGATTGTGGTGATCTTCAAAGGGAGATTGTGGTAATCTCCAAAGGTGTTGTTGAAGAAGAGTGTGGTGCTCTTCAATGTGTTGTAAGTTGAATTTGTATTAATTTTGGTAATTAATAAAATTCTTTTTTCTTTTTTGAAATCCATCCCCGATATCTTTGGGGTGGTAGAGGATTAGGCCCTAGGTGGGTTGAACCTCTTTAAATCAACGTGTGTTGTTTACATTCCGCACCTTTATTATTGTGTTTGAGCATTCGGTTGCAAAAAGAGGGCGAAATTGAAAAGATGGAGATAATCTATTCACCCCCTCTAGATTACCATAGCCGCTTGGACTTACAAAGTCATCTACTATTGTGAGCATGAACGGAGTGTGTGTAAAAGATGGGAATTTATATGTTCCCAAAATATCCAAATGAACAATTTCAAACAAAATTGCTTTGAATGAGAATTACTAATTGGAAAAGGTAACTAGGTTGTTTTGCCTTGTGACATAAATCACGATCAAGAATCGATTGTTTAAGAGTCTTTGGTACAAAATGGTTTAAGAAATTCTAAATGCTTTAAGACTCAATGTAATCATGTCCAAGCCTTTTGTGTCGGATATCAAAAGAATCAACATTAATAGAAATGGAAGTCATTTTTACAATTTGAAAACGAGAGGAAGAACATTGTGGCGAAAAATGTACAATCTCCCAACCTGTCTCCCCATAGCAACCACTTAATTAGTCCCAAGGTCCTGCAAAAGATAGTAAGAGGTAAAGAAAACACACTTCATGTTAGATCGTTGAATGAGTGATCTCTTGACAAGAGGTTATATTGAAATTTGGAACAAGAAGTACATCACACAAGAACAAAGTGTCGTGAGGTGCACATGTCTGTTTTAGTGATAGAAATAATTGTACCATCATGTAAAATGATAGAAAGATGTTTTTCAAGGTTAACAACATTGGACATTTGGTTTGGATGAGCACACATGTGCTACTTGCGTCACTATCTAAAATCCAAGAACTTGCATCAATATTGAATACTAGTTAGAGCATAATCGGTGGTATGGTGGAACATGATATCTCTTTGACCGGCAAGAAAGTGTGCATGATTCAAACTTCCTTCTCCGATCCCCGCAATCCAGTTGTTATTTAGCCGACATGAACTTTGTAACTTCCTGTTTTATAAGATTGGAGATATCTGCCAGTTGAGTATCATTCCTTCCTTCCCCATGAACCTCCTGTTTTTTCTCCTATAGTATCAACCATGTTTGCAGAAGTTCTCCCAAAATCTTTTACCTTTTGGTGCTCTCTAAAACATTTGTACCAATCAGGATAACCGTGCAATTTGAAACAATTTTGCATAAGATGTCCATGCTCCTGACAATGTTACCAAAGTAACTTTGACTTCTCTTTTTTACTCATTCTAGTGATACCTCTTCCTCTTCCACATGTCCAAGGTGTAGAGGAATGACCACCTCTACCCATTCCACCTCTTCCACCACTTGGTACTCTAGTAAACATAGATGCATTATTCATATTTTCCAGAAACTGATTTTGCGCGATCCTCTCTGTTTCTCAACTCTTTGTATCATAGAGTGCGCTTTGTTAACCATTGGCAATGGATCGATTAGTAAAATCGATTCCTAACATTTTTATAAGCTGTCATTAAGGCCATGAGAAATTGCATCGGCCTTCGATTGGTTTCGGATCTACCAAATGCTTGCTAAATCCACAAGTTCATGGAGGCAACGACACTAAACTAGAATATATTCATCCCAAAGTCTTTTCAATTTAGTAAAATAAACGCAACTATATTTGTGCCTTGTTGAATCAGAGCAATTTTTTTCTCGCAGAATCGATACAGAGAGGTCCATTACTTTGTCCATACCATTGCTCAATCTCTTCCGTAATGCTTGAGTGAATCCGCATCTGACGAAAAGCATCAACCAAATATCTACTTAAGGAATTCGAATCCAACTATAGAGCATGTAATCTATCTTCCGCCATTGCTCGTTGAGGAGAATTTGGCTCGGGTTAAGGTACACTACCATTAACAAAGCCTAGCTTTGTCTTCGCCCCTGTCTTTATAACCATAGCTCTCCGCCATGACAAATAATTGGTAAGAGTTAATAGATTGGTAACTAGAACCATACCTGGATGATCGAAATTATGTAGAGTAAAAGTATCATCGATCTTAATCGTCGATCCAATTTCAACATTCTCTTTGGATACATCATCACCAACTCCTTCACATCCTTTGTGAGAACGTTCCAATCGATTTCCATTAGTGTATGGCGAGGCATCGTGTAATGGATCGAAGCATACTATAGGCTCTAAATACCATGTAAAAATCTAGCTACCATTACCAGTAGAGCTAAGAGAGAAAAAGGAGGAAAACTTTCTTCATTATTATTCACGCATAACATGATGTATGTGATGAGGTACAATATTTATACCTGGAAAATGACTGAGAAAGGAAAAAACGTGAAAGAACTAAGTAACAACTTTAGGCTAACAACTTATTAGCTAACTAACCGAAAATATAAAATCGAAAATGCCAACTCGCAACAATTCAACAACTTTCGTGATTTCACAAATCAGTTGAACTAACATTGAGATACAATTGTAAGACACAATCAAACTTTAAGAGGGTTTATGTAATTTTGAAACTTATTCTGATTTTTTTATAATTATCCAAAATATCATGGGTAGTTTTTATAATAATCCCAAGATTTTAACCTAGATCCTGATATTTCATATTTCTTGCCACATTAACCAAGTAGACCAAGCAAACCGACGGCTACGATCAAGTGCGTAGAAAGAGCCACACATTGCTTGGTGTACCGGATAGAAACTCCAAGATCAATAACACAAGATTGAAGGACACTCAAATGTTTTATACTTTTAGTGGATGAGAAAATCCCAACGTTGTCAATCTTTTCAATCAATAAAACCACTTTTAAACTCTTCACACACACACACACACAAGTTCTTGAAAAATAAGGAAAGGAACGATGATGTCTTCTTTGGCACAGCCCATTATCAATGGAGGCGTCCTGTTATACGCACGACAATTATCTTCCTCTGATTTTCATTCTTCTGCTGGTTTCAAGTAAGTTCTTGAAAAACACACCCAATTTTTCTTTGTTCTGAATTGTTATTTTGTTTGAAGCCCATGAGGATCTTGAATATGTTTACCTAATTGCATTTTTTTTTACCAGATTGAAAAAATTATGTGTGCAAGATTAGACTTTTATAGCATTTCATTTTTCGAAAAATGGTGGGTTTTTTTTTTTTCTTCCCTTTTAGAATATATATATTCATATTGGGATTGCTATTTCATGAATTATGACTTCTTGTGCATAGTGTGATAGCTGTCTTCTTATTTGATAATTGAGTGTAAAATGATAGGTCATGTTTGTATTTTGCATCAAAAATAGTGGTAAATTTGTTTTCAAAATCGCCCATTTGACTTAAACTCTAAAAAAGTGATTCTCAGCTTTCAGATGGAAAAGATAATTAGTTTTAGCGTCTAGAAGCTGTGAATCACTTTTTTTTTTAGAGTTTGCAAACACTCCCGTAGTTGTGGACTTTGACAGAGTTGTATAGCAATTCTTCAGACAGTTGTATATTAATTTTTGATGAAGATTAGATTATGATTCATAGTAGCTCCTTCTTAGTTTCCACTAGCCTTTTGAACTGAATGTGATATTATATTTTAGTAAATAAGGGTGCTTTTTCTAGAAACTTCATATTTAGAATGCAGTTAACCTCTTGGCTATTGTTTAATTTAGTCTCTAAGATGCATTGTGCAGAAGATGCCTTATTCCTACATAAATTTAACAATTAATGGGGCCTTGGGCATAACAGGGTGATTGTGATATTGAATTTGTAACGTCCAATGTTTTTATGCTCTTTTTTGATTTCTCACGCCTTTTTGCAATTCGGTTTAAGATCGATATGCATGAATATTACTCTCTTTTTCCATTCATCTGCATCTAGACCTGCAGATTTTTTTTTTTAACATGGATTACTTGCTCACTTTGTGTATCCACTATATCCACCATGATCCGGCAAAGGCAGAAATATGGCTAAAACGAGAACATAAAGGATTCTGAATTTGATGAAATGTACCCTCGAAGAAAAGTTTGATTATCTAGTATCACTTCTTCAGGGAAACACTTATGATTGGTGGGAGAAGTTAATAGTGTTTGCAAACTAAAAAAATGATTCTCATATTCTAGCTGTTTGTTTGCCGAAAAGCTGAGAATCACTTTTTCCAAAGTTTTACTCCCAAACTCAAGTTGAGGAGTATTTGGTAAAAACATTACAAAATGCTTATTTGTTTGTAAAATCATTCGATTAAATGAAACACAATCAAAGTATCTAAAAAAATATGTTCATTTAATCTTTTATATATATGGGTGCCATATCTTTTCCAGGTGGGGATTGCAACGAGAACAAGATCTGAGATTGTTTCCTCGAAAAGCAAGGAGTCAAGCAATCCGTGTCTTGGCAAATCCAAATGTATGCACCGCCGCATGTATAATGGCAATATAATGGTTTTGAATATGGTCAAGTTTTTAGGTATGTGATTAGTGATGTGTATGTGTATGTGTAACAGTTAGACTCAAATCAACAATGCATTTGATGTTTTGATGTTTGTTTCTTAGAAGCCCGTGATATGTCTCCTCTAGCAACAATAAGTATACATCCAAATGTGGATATAGTATTTCTTATTAATTTTTCCAACTAGCTTCGAGAAAGACCTTCATTTTATATAACCAAACATTCCTAGAAAGAAAATGATCCATCAGAATTATTGTGAAGACATTCATATCTTTTAGGTTCCCCATCCAAAGCTGCATCTTGAAGATCAAATCTTGGTTGTTCGGCCACCCTAAATAGTATTTTCCGAACATATATTTTGATTTAATGGCTTTGTCAATGGCCCTTGCAGCAACTAAGAAGCCTTCATTTCCCTTTAATTTTCCACAAGTGATTTCAACCTTGACAAGTGCCAAAAATTGCAGAAGGGATACTTGAAAATATCCATATTATGAAACTTTATTGCATTAATAACTTGTTTAAATTTTGTCATTATCCTCTAGCCTTTTAACAAATGTTATTCTATTTTTTTCTATCCTTACCTTTAGTCTTGATATTGCTATTTTCCTTTGTTTTTATTTTCTCTTTTAAATCTAAAAATAAACCACATTTTGTATTCTTGGTCAATTGTTTGGTCATACAATTAGTTATTTCGAAACTATCCAGTGAGGGCTGATCGGCTGATAGTTTCGACCCTAAATTAACTGTATGAGGGTTATATTTGGGTTTACATAGGTACGTGAAGAGCACATCAGCACACTGCATGGATAGCCCTTCCAAATGATGTTTTCTTTACTAACAAAATCATCATCTTTTTTTTTTTTTTTTTTTTACTGTTTATACAGGCATCTTCTGGTAAAGGAAAATCGAAAAAGAAGTTATTATGGTTGATCCTTTGGAAGCCAAGAGATTAGCAGCAAAACAGATGGAACTAATTAAAGCAAAAGAAAAATTCAAAGTATGTGAGTTTCTGTTTTGATTCAAGAATTTATATTCTGTGTGGAACTATTGTGATGAGAAAAGTAGGCATAGTCATGTCTTCAAAATAATTTCATTATTTTCTTGCTATTTGATTTCGGTCTTTACTAACTTGAGCATTTATTGAACGATGAAATTCTTATAAACACTTAACTATCCTAGTTTATCAGAAATTGAAACACTTGATGGTACTTAGCATTTCAATTAGTGCATTTTTTAGAAGTTATTCTAGTGGGCAAGTAAACTTGGGAAAAATGATGTTCATGTTGCTACGATACAATTACTAGGCAGTCGGTTTTTATCTGGTAATATCTATTACACGGTGGGATAAATGGAAAAAAATAGTTTTTCGTTTCTTCGTTGAAACTTTCTTACCACTTAATATCCTTAGCTAGACATAGGGAGTGTTCGCAAAAATTTTGCTTTTAGAAAAGTGATTTATTGTAGCAGTAAAAGTAGTTGAGAATCGGGAAGTTGGTAGTGCTTGCCAATGGAATCGGAAAGTGAGAACCGTGGTGAGAGTGTTTGATGAAAAAGTTGTAAAAATGCTTATTTACTTGTAAAATCAAACCAAAAGCGAGAATCGAACTCCAAAGCACCCATCTGCTGTTTTAAGATTCTGATTAAACGAAGCGAATCCCAAACACTAGAAAATTATTTTTCAGCCAAAAGCTCAGAAGAATATTTTTTAGTGATTGCAAACACTCCCATAATTCTTTGTTTCTTAGTAATCATGTTGGTTGTAGTAATAAAATTCCATTGTCCACATGAGCACAATGCCTAGTGATAATGTCTGCATCTGTTTGTACGTATAGAGCAAGAAAGAAAATAATCTAAGGTTGCATTTGGATGAAAAGATTCGGATTTAATGAGAGGATTTGAGGAAATGATCTCAAATGACTTCATATTAATATATGGATCTGGAATCCACCGCAGTGACTCAAAGAGTAACTTTAAATATGAGCCTATGATGTCAGTCATTTGAAACCTATTGTATAATGAAATCATTCAAATGAGATCTATGAATTTGTTGTTATGGATCTAAAATCCTTAACTTCAATTCCATCGATCCAAACGAAGCCTTAAGGGACACAGGATATATATATATATATACAAGTTTGTGTTAGTAACAACTGTTGAATTGGTTTCATTTATGCGTCAAGTTATGTCCTCAAAAATGAGGTATCTAACTTAACTATGGCTGCTACAGAGACAACGTCAAATTGAAGCAATCAATGGTGCATGGGCCATGATTGGTATTACAGCAGGTTTAGTCATTGAAGGTCACACAGGCAATTCCATTCCAGCTCAGGTAAGTTTCTTTAAAGGTTAATTACAAAAACTACCCTGAATTTTAGCCTCCTAACAAAAAAACCCAGTTATCTTTCAAAATTACAAATACCACATTTGTTTCTCTTTTAGAGGGGCTGTTTGTTACGAAAATACAAACTTCAACGGAGTGTGTGTAACACTCTATTTGTAATTTGAATGATAACTGGAGTTTTTATAATTAGGTTAAATCTCAAGGGTAGTTTTTGTAATTATCTCTTTTTAACGGAATGCTTTATCGGAGGATGTATTTTTTTGATGTGAAGTTTAACAAGTTTCTGCCTATTGTTTTTTGATTATGTTCCTATTACAGTTGGCTGGATATTGGGATGCTTTCATTGGTTTCTTTGTAAGATAGGCATTCGTTTCAAGATCGGAAAAAATGCTGATATTAACCCTATCGAACGCTGATATTGGAGTTATTCCGATGTTACAAAATAATAGTTTTATTCTCCGTCTTTTTTCTTTCTGAATCACATGTCTAATGAATGTTTCAGATACTCTAATGTGATTATTTGTGACACGACACGTTTCTTGAAATTAATCATTGTTGGGATTCTTTTAATTACAAAAAGCATAGTTATTATTTTTTTTAAAACGAGTACCCCCTGATGTTAGGTAAATAAAGTATTTGCAGTTGTGAAAGATAACTGGAGTTTTTGTAATTAAGCTAATTAAACTCAGGGAGTTTTTGTAATTATTCCGAAATTGTGCTTATGTTTCATCTTTAACATTGCATGCAGATGAGTCAAAGGGCAGCCTTGAGTTTAGAGACATTTTTTCCTTTTTTTCTTTTGTTTTCAAAAGAAAAAATAAAATTATGTGGCCGAAAGGATGGATAACGAATTTGTTTTTGGGCCGATCTGTAGCCAGTAGTTGAAGAAAAAGAAAAAGAAAATGGCATCTTCAAAATGATCAATTAATAAAATACAATGTTTTAGGTATTTAAATAAAAATATTTTGAAAAATAATTATAGCATAAAACTACATAATGAAACCAGCATAAATATAATATTTTGTTTTGGGTTTTGATGCAATTGTGAATTGGCCTATCCATGAGAATTATTCGTAATTAGAAGTCCAAAGTAAAATTTTAGTGTCATGAATTTATTTGTAATAGTTATAGGAGATCTAAATACTAACACCAAAAATTAAAAAATAAAAAACAGTTCTGAGCATCGATTTTTCCAAACTAATTGTGAGCAAATTATTTAATTTTGGGATTATATTTTATCTTTAAAATCCTTAATTGAAAGTGGAATGACATTCAACTATTAATTCAAACGAGAGAACATCTTCCATAAAAAAAACATATAGAAAGAAATATGTGACAATTACTTGCCTTTTTTTATACGTATAATATAATATAATAATTTAAAAGATAGTATAGATAAAATCTTTGATTTTTGGATTATTTGTTATCTATTGCTCCATTCGTCCAATAAGATAACTACCTTTTCTTTTTCGTTCATCCCAAATTATAGGCTTGTTTCTTTATTGAAAGTATTAATTACACAATAATAGACTAAACCACCCCTATTTAATTCACTTTAAATTCACTTTGAATAATATATCATCATTTAATGTAAGGGCAAAAAAGAAAAATATGGAAAATTTTATAATCCCAATTACATTTATTATGTTTTCTTAATCTGTGTGAATTGTTCTACTTGTCTGCCTTTATATGACGGAAGAAGTAATTGTTATCCTTAAATTTGTACATAGTATTGCCACATTAATAAATGTGAATCCGTCATGTGGAATTGGGAGAATGAGAAGTTGACATCATGGGGCCAAAACTTCAAAACCCGCCTAGGTCTACGGCGGGTCTCGGGTCCAATAGGACCCGCCCACCATATTAACTTTATTATATTTTAAATATATATTTAAATATTTTTGCATTATTTACTTTTAGATTTGAGTGTTGTATTGATATTAATTTACTACTATAACATCTTGTAATATTGTACTCTTGAATATTTTAAGTATTAGTTGAGTACAATTGCAAGATTCTAATAGTAGTTTTGTTTCTTGAAAAAAATCCTAATAATAGTTAAATAGTTGTAAAGCGTAGTTAATATAAGTTGCATAATTACATTTATTTTATTTGACCTATTGTCATTGGATTGCTTTTGAAAATTTGATCACAAATACAAAAAAAAAAAAAAATTATTACAATTAAAAAATATGTTGGAGGATCTAATGGGTCTAGCCCGCCCGTCGGGTTTTGGAGTGGGGCAAGACGTGGCGGGTCCCGTCTTAATTTTTCTTGGCGGGACGGGTTCGGGTTTGGCCAAGCCCTCCCGTTGACATCCTTATTTAAGATTAATGAGTTGATGATATGTGTCATTTTTGTTTTCTTCTTTAGTATATAAGGTTGATGTGAGTATTATTCAGTTTAATGGAAACAAAAGTGACAAAAATTCATGTACATAACTACATTTGTCTTTGAAATTTACAATTAATTTGGAAATATCGATAAAAATGTCCAACTATTTCACAAATATCATTTTTTGTAATGAGAACAAAATTTGGTGATAAATGGCGCTTAGAGTAAAGGAAAAATAATGAGAATTTGTCTAAGTTACAATTTACAGAACTCTACGTGGCCTACAAGTCTTTTCTAGAGAATGTGATGACTACGTTAACAAAAACATTTGAGGTACGCACTTTACTGCTGATGTTTGTTCCTTTGCTTTTCCTTATCTTTCTCAAATAGCGGCATTCATCATTTCTTGGTCTGTTAAAACTTAAAAGTTAGGCTTCATATATTTAAAAAAAAAAAAAAAGAACCTAAAAAGTTAAAAAGGATGTTATTTCTCACAATGTGAAACCGGGTCTGCTTTTATTTCTCACGATGTGAAAAGACAACGTATTAATCACCGAGCGGTTTGAAAGCTCACTCTATATTTATTAGAAGTTTTAGGTTGAGGAGTCTCGAGTAGGATCGGAGGCGATGGATACAAAGTCAATAGTTTTAATTTAATTTGAATTTTTGGAAAAAATTTATTTTGTTAATTAATTTGATTTAATGTTGATAGTTAGTAGTTTATTTTTGGTTTGAAAATATTAATTGGTACGAATTTGAAAATCGACTACTCCTAAGTACTAAATAACCCGCTTGTATAATTTATTTGCAAAATAAAGAAAAATTAGAGAAGTATAAACTATAAAAATGGTATATTATTAAATGTATATGGTTATTTTGAAATTTGAATTTTGTTATAATGAGAAAAATGTATATTCAGATTTTGCCAAATCTGGTCAGCTACGGCTGCATAGGCCATGCTGCACTGATGACTAATAGTAAGATTGATTTAATTGTCGATATGATTATAAAAACATCGCCTCCAATAATTAAGTCGGATGTTTGTAGGGGTGCAAAAACATTGCCCTGTTCAAACTTGTCTAGAGTTCTATCGAGTTTGAAAGTTGTATTTGAGTTTAGTTTGATTATTAATCAAATTGAGTTTGGCGAGATTTAGTCGAGTCGAACACGAATCGAGCTCCAATTATAGCTTGATATTTTACACATTTTATGTCATGTTTTTTATTAGTCAAGTCAAGATCAAACCGAGCTTGTTTCTTTTTTAGCGGACATGCTCCAACTTGGTTTGAAACCAAACTAACAAGCTTTTAAAGATCAATCTCGGCGAGATCGAGCAGTTTGGTTCGATTTTTACCCTATATGTTTGGTTAGAGAATATGGCATTAATTTATAGACTTGAATAATAAAGAAATTTGATTATTGTCTTTAAATTACATATTTTATATGTCACATAGTATTGGTTAACATGGGCGTAGCCGGGATTTACTTGTCGGTGCGGTCGGATTTTTTTGTTTTGGTGGGGTGATTGTCGGGCCGAGCTTTTTGAAAATAGAAAATAAAAAAGGCAAATCTAAAGGCGATACATTGCAACAATGTTTTGTAAGTTTTTATAATCTCCACTTAAAACTCTAGAATGAACTTTTTGGATGAGTGATTTATCCAATAGTTTATTCTAAATTCATTTTAAAAGTGCTTCCAAAAAGACTATTATGATTAAGTTCAGAACATATATCTCTCTCTATATAACAAATAAGATAATCATTCATCCACTCATAAATTAATTGGGCCAGATAATTCAATTTTTTTTTGGGGTCAAGAAGGTTTAATAGACAATGTAATACCTCTCTCTCTCAAAAAAGAAAAAAACAGATAGTAATAATATTTGAAATGAAAATACTCAACTTGGATTTGATATTTCTTAAATAGTAATTAGAAGAAAAAATGAATATATTATTACTATTTCCGTAACTTGCCAAGGGGGACAAAACATAAATCTATCACGTAACTTGGTGAATTTCAAGGTGAGATAAGTCCTCAACTGTGTAATAGTTATCTTAAAATACAAAATAAAACACTATCTAAAATAAAGAATATGACTTATATGTTACGGCAAAGTCTATATTCATTTTCTTTCAAGATTTAACTAAAAAAAAAAAAGGGTTTTGCCTTATCTAACAGCTGCAATTCCAATCAAAATTTAGCCAATTCTGACATTGTCTCTTCCTCTCCAATAATAAAAGTTAATCCTTAAAGCCCCCAAAGAGGAATTTTGCCTAACATAAATCTGATATACATTGGAAAAAGATTGCAATGACATGACTTTTGATCCACTTGATAAAATTAAATGACTGCCAACTGGGTTCAACTCCAATTCTTCCCAACTATTTTGGTATTGCCCATTGTTTGGCACTATAGGGCGTCTTTGTTTATATATCTTGCTAGAAGGCATATTTTTTTAACTATCTTCCAAAAATACATTTATTTTGTTTATTTTTAGTTTTCATTTTATATCTATTTAATTTATGTCTTTTTCATGCACCTGTGAATCTACTAAAACTTTATATCCTTTCATATAAGAAGACACTAAAAAACAAATTCATCGAATCATATTTTTATTTCACATAAAAAGAAATTAATAAAAAATATTTATGTTATTAAAAAGAGGAAAAAACACTAAACCCTCAAAACTAGGCGATTTTTCACACTTTACTATATGAACTAATTTTCCTTACACTTTACCCTACAAACTACAAAAGTTTTGCATTTTACCTTACAACAGCCATCGCCGGTGGAATATTCTCCGAATATTCCGGCATATGCCCTCCACGTGAGGGCAAAATTGTCTTTTCTCTAAAATTCAAACTTAAGTTGTTGCACTTTACCATATAAACTTTGTTAAGAATTTCACTATGCCATATGAACTATGCGCAATTTTCACTTTGCCATATAGACATTTTACCCTCACGTGGAGGGCATATGCCGGAATATTCGGAGAATATTCCACCGGCGATGACTGCTGTAAGGTAAAATGCAAAACTTTTGTAGTTTGTAGGGTAAAGTGTAAGGAAAATTAGTTCATATGGTAAAGTGTGAAAAATCGCATAGTTTGTAGGGTTTAGTGTTTTTTCCTCTAATGATTATCATGTGCATAACAACTATCATTTAAAAAAATCCACAATTTAAGCTCGACTTATGCTTTAAAGTTAATATGGTAAGTTTTATACACGTGACCAGGGGCGTAGCCAGCCGACTCTATTACCCCTAGCCCGAAATTTTTTCCCTCTAGCTCAACTATTTTTCCCAATTAAAAAAACATATAATTTTTGTTTTTATTTTTTTTACCTTATAAAAAATGAAAAAAAAATAGGGGGCTCGGCCTGGCCCAAGGCCCCCTAGATCCGCCCTTGGACGTGATAGTCATTTTTGCATAGTAATAGAAGATGAAATATCCTTTTGAAATAGAATATCTCATATCCACTCAATTTTAGGAATGACAATGGAAAGATTTCATATGAGTTGTCAAGATTCGTTTCGTCACGTCCAGAACTCAATGGTATGGAGTTAGACCTTTTTTATAATTTCAAAAATATTAAATTTATACATATATATTAGAATTAAAATCCATAAAAAAAATTTAAAATATATTTTTTTGAAAAATAATATTACACAAATACATATATTAAAGTAAAAAATTTTAAAAATTAAAAGAGGAGGGGAGTTTTGAGAATTAAAAAATCAAGACCCATCCAAAGCCCATTATAACCATAAAAACACTTAAACACACCCAAGTGGGGTAGTAAAGAGCTTCAGGCGAATTGGGGTTTGGACCGCCTCATTGTCATACCCATTCATTTTCATATTTTTAATAGAGGAAAAAACATTAAATCCTCCAAACTATGCGTTTTAAAAGTAGTTATTATGGTAAGGTGCAAAAAACCGCATAATTTGAGAGGTTTAATATTTTTTCCTCTAATCATTATTGCGGTGAAATATAAGATAAAACACATCCGAACATTAAGTGTGAAAACCAAATAAACACGCAGCTTTTACGTTTATTAAAATCTTAGGTAGTTCCATGGAATTGTCCCAAAGCCATAAACGTGACAGGAAAATTTCCAACTAATTCCCGTAGCATTAAAACTATCAACAAAAAGAAATCTTTGTGGGGTCACAAGTCGCTTTTCTTGTAGATACGAGATATGACCAATCCAACAACGAGGCCAACCACGTCTATACTCTTAAATCAATAACACGACAACATTTCGTTGTCCATGTAAAGTGTACTGATGGGGATGTTTACTATTTAGTGCTATCAGTCCAAGATTAAAGTGGTCCTATATATGCATATATAAGTATTCGCTTTTTTCAATTTTGCATGTTTTTGATTTCATCATTATTTTTAGATATTTTTGTTATTTTGAAGTTTAAAAGTAGTTATTAATGATTAGTGATGTCAATTTGAATGATATGATACATTTAGGAAAGGAATTACTAATTAATGGAAAAAATACTCATATAAGTTGTAATTCATAGAGATAACATTACGAACAAAGAAAATGTTTTTTGATGTAGAGGGAATATATTATATAACTTAAATCATGTGAATTTTTAGATTGTAGAATTTAGTAGGAAATGTTGATGTCCTTGTTTGATCAACAACTCAAAAACCAGAAATTAATAGCTGGAAAAAAAAATGGACAACTGGATCTGAAATAAGTGGCTAAAACTGTATTTTTATTACGTAGTTGAGCGGAGCTATTTACATCGGTCTCGCTATACGATTTTGAATTCTACAAATTATATAGTGGATTTCTCTTGTCATTTTCCTAATAAATGAGATCTATTTATACTAACACAATTAGTGGCTAAGTAATTATTATATCGAAAATATTAGTGGGACATTTGTCCTTCTCTTGCTGTGCATGAGACACATGGTGGCCATGTGTTGGAAAGTGCTTGTGGACTTGTCATGTTGATACGTTGACAGATGGCTCCTCGGTCTGCCACTGGTGGATTAAATCGATTTAGTGGCGGGATGTTGAATCCTTTTGCCAGATCTTCAAGTGGGTTGAGCTCGGCTCGTCACCTGGGCTCAGGTGGGGGTGGCCTGGTCAGTCCACGTCATCTGGTTGGTCCATGTTACTTGGATGGTCCACGTCATCAAATCATGGAAGGCCACGTGTATGTATTTTATCTAGCTCGGCTCAGGTATCATCAATGGCCCCCAAATTCAAAGTTGAGGTGAAGATTCGTTGAGACGATTTTGAACTTTGAATGGAGAGAGAGAGAGAGAAAAAAAAAGTCAAACGGTTTTAAAACGAACGAAATCTGTCAATCAATCGTTAATGTTTGAAACGTCGCATTAAATGGAACTAATGATGGCAAACACGTGGCCTCTTCTGACTGGACGGTCGTGACGCGGGAACCGGAAGGACATGACAGTTACTCAGTTTTCGAATTTTGAAAAGTCGCGCCCCTTTCAACAAGCGCGTTATTTTCGAGAGAGCTTGTCCTATAAATATGGCCTTTCTTCTTTTATTTTCACTTTTGCTTCCATTCCAGTCATACAAGAAATCACAGAGACCGAGCAGAGTTCAGGTTGGCTTTGAGAGAAAAAGTTCAGGAATTCTTAGGTAATCTTCAAAACTTTTTCCTTCTTTTTTTCTTTTTTTTGTTCTTTTCAAAAAATGTCTGGTTCCGTTGACGATAGCCAAAATCAAGACTACATCGCGGAGGTATAAGTTGAAGATCCTTCATTGAAAATGAAGATTTCTCGGGAAGATCCTAGCGTAATCAACATTTCTAATTCCGATGAAGGCTCAGAACAAGAGATACCTCTGAGGGAAAGGTAGAGTGACAAAATTTGAATCCCACCCCAACTACAGTTATTCTCAGCGGAGAAGTATACAAGCCGCAATTATCTTTTGAAGACGAACAAGTAGAATCTCCCAAAAATTCGAACATGGGATCTGGCAATGGTGAGAGTACGCGGCCGAGCGTGCCAGAGGGTGCTGCTGCAGCAAGGGCTCCAGAAATAAGTGAGAATGTGGAGCAATACGAGAGGCAACAATTGAGCCCCGCGGAGTTGCACGTGGGGCTGGACTGAGTGGAGAGGGACCCACTAATCCTAGTGTAGCTTGGGGCGGGGCGGCGCCGGGTAGGACTAAGGCCATGAGGCCAAGTGGTACAGGACGTGGGGAGTCCGCAAGACCAAGTGGTGGGGTCGGTCGTGGTGTAGCTCTGTCGACCTCTGGTCGGGCTGCGGGTGAGGCCCAAGATGCTGATGGAAGGCCTCCCAAGAATGTTAGAACTGATTGGACAGAAACCGACCAGAACATCCAGCTGGGATTGATGATGCAGCATGAGCTGGACGCTCTCTACCAAGTACCAAGGCCACAACTTTCCTTCAACTGTAAATTTGGCTGCCCTACCATGAAGAAGTGCCTGAGTTGCCGCCTCTAGGATGTGTCGCCATGTATGCCCACAACAAAGTATTCGGGCTGAGATTCCCCTTGCCGAGGCTGATTATAAATTGGTTCAGGAGGTGGGGGATCACCTTGTCCCAAGTGCACCCAATGACTTGGGGTAGACTGATCGGGTTGCTCGTGTTTTTTTCTCGGTAGGGTTACCCACGGCCCATTTTGAGGACGTGAATGAGTTATTTATCTGGAAGGCGACCCCAGGCAACGTGAGGGGGAGGCCGTCAGGATGGTATTATATTCAGACCCAGTTCGTGTTTGATACATGTTTTTATCTTAATTTTGATGATTTTATTTTTACACCAAAAAAAATTTTTAATTGTTGTCCAAATACTCCTAAATGATTTGAAATGTTTTTACTATTTATTCGGAGTATTTCTTCAAGTTCTATTTTAGATAAAATTGGACAACACTTTTAATGATTTTATGTTAATAAGTTTTTACATCAAAACAAGGTTCCTAAATGTTGTCTAAATACTCCCGATCGGTTTAAAATATTTTTACTAAATTTTCGGAGTATTTCTTGAGGTTTATTTTCGACAAAAATTGGACAACATTTCTGTCTCTTGGTCGACCGGTCGCCATATAGGGCAACCCGTACCTGAAGATGATTTTTGGAACAAAAAAATGAGACGGAAGGATTTTGACCAGGTCGACCGGTCGACCAGGGTGTCGACCGGTGGCGTCGACCGGTCGACACCCCTGTCGACCGGTACCTGGGTTTGGTTTTTGAAACAGAACACCCTGACTTGATTTTTGAGGGAGGACGACCGGCTGAGGTAGGGGTCGACCGGTCGAAGACCCCCTGGACCGGTCGCCCTGTGTTATTTTTCTGTGTATTCTTCTAACGTCTATTTGTGCGCGACCGGTCGCCCTATGTTTTGACAGCAAAATTCTAACCGTTGTGCAATGACAGTTTTCCTTAAATTGTGGGATTGATTTCTAACAACTATAATCTTGATTTTAATTGCAATTTTTTTCTAGATATCGATTCCAAGAGGAGCCTATCAAGGATCAATCATCTCCTATAAATAGAGGAAGATTTGAAGCACAACAAACAAGAGAGAACAATACAACACAACAAGAAATACTCAAGCAAACACTTGGTCTTATATTGTCATTATTCTTGTTATAATTTGCCTAGCTTATCACTTTCACATTCTTGAGGTCTAGGCTATTCTTGATTACACTTGCACATAATTGTATAATTCATTATCGAGTTGTAATCTTGAATTTTTGGGTAATCATTCAACACAAGATATCCTTGTGAGTGTTCTTGTGGTAAGAACACACTTGGGTGATCTAGGTGTTAGGTGTAAGAAGATTGCGGTAATCTTCTTGTCGAGTGTTGAAGAATTTGGTATTCTTCAAGGTTGAAGATTGTGGTAATCTTCAGAAGGTGCCGTTGGAGATTGTGGTAATCTTCAAGAGAGATTGTGGTAATCTCAAAGGTGGTGTTGAAGAAGAGTGTGGTGCTCTTCAATGTGTTGTTGTAAGTTGAATTTGTGTTAATTGTGGTAATTAATAAAATTCTTTTTCTTTTTCGAAACCCATCCCTGATATCTTTGGGGTGGTAGAGCACGTAGTCCCTAGATGGGGTGAAGCTCTATAAATCGACGTGTGTTATTTACTTTCCGCACCTTTATTCTTGTCTTGGCGTATTTGATTCGATAAAGAGGGCATAATCAAAAAGATGGAGATAATCTATTCACCCCTCTAGATTATCGTAGCCGCTGACTTACAAGTGGTATCGAGCCAAACTCTTTGGCAAGCTCGTTCCACATCGCGAGTAAAGATGAACGGTCATCGGCTACGAATGAAGTATACCTTACCGCGCCTCCACCACCAAGCCACCACTATTTGATTCCGAAATTATACATTTTGGAAAGAAAGAATGGAATGTTATCTATAAGGTTGCGGGTTCGATATTTGGAACACGGTGGTCGTCAATGGAGAATCTATTCCAATCAAAGATACACCTCACACCTCCAAAGTCTTCAAGGAGCTCAATGATGAAGAGAAGAAAATCATCCCATTAAATGGTAAAGCTCTTAATATTTTGTATTGTTCACTTACCATTTTGGAATATGATCATATTGTAGGAATTAAATTGGCACATGAAGTATGGAGAAAATTAGAAGAAGTATATGCAAATGAAAGGAGTCACACAAAAGCATCTACTTCTCAAATGGGTACAACCTCAAACCCACCAACATGAGATGAGCTTCCTATAACCTCCGACGACGATGAAAATGAATGTTGTCTTATGGGCTTCAAGAAAACGAGGTAAGTTCTAAACCTTCTACTTCCTATGATAATGAACTTCATAATGATTATAATGATTTGCAAAATGATTTTGATGAGCTTCAAAATGAATTCCAAAGCTTACTTGTTAAATACAAAAATTTGAAAAAGGAATTCAATGTTTTGAAAAATGAAAAGGATAGTTTATTTAATTCCTATGAATCACTATCATGTGCCCACACCACCACACTTGATAAGGTTAGAAACCTTGAAAAATAAAATAGTACTCTTCTTGAGAATTTTAATTGCATGAAAAAGGATTTATCTAAATCCAACTTGAGTATCGTTAAAATGACCGATATTGTTGATATTCATAGTTGTGATAAATTGAAACAAGGACTTGATCATAAGCCTAGTGTTGTTAATTATGTGAAAAGAAATCAAGTCCCTATGCATGTTGGTCATTATGCTCCAAAAATTATTACTTGCTTCTATTGTGGTAAAAAGGGTCATCTCAAATACTTGTCGGGCTAGAAATAGCTCTAATTATTGTTGGAGACCTAAAAGTCTCAAAGCTAATCCCAAAGGACCCAAACATTTGAGGGTACCACAAAGCAATGTCATATTAGGTACCCGACAGAATCAAGGAAAATTCATACCATCAAGAAGACGTCAAATGCCCATTTCATTTGATCAAAGGAGAAGACATCACCGCAATGTATTTCCAACAGAAAGACATTATCAACAATGGGAAGGACATAATCCTTGGAGATGGAGCAATTGGAGAAGCTATCATCAACAAGATGATTTTCAAAGGGGAAGATATCATCAACAATGGAAACGTCACAACCCATGGAAATAGCGTAATTGGTAAATCGTATCTCCCTATTTAAATATGTATTTTATTATTATGCATGTTTTTATTTGTGTCATAATTGTAAAATGATTTTTCAAAATGAGTTTTAAAAATTTATTTTAAAAATTTAGGTCTTCAATATATTTGTGAGTTTCAAAATATTTTTGAAAAGAAGACCTTGCATGATGTTTTTAAAACTCTTGTGCATTTGCTTTAACTATTGTGTTTTATAATCTCCTATGGATTCTCTTGGCATAAGCATACTTGTGACATATATTGTTTTTATCCTACACTTGTATCATGTTGCTTTGTGCTAGAGTTGTTTAAGATATATGTAGGATATATATTTTGTCATCGTCTTCAAGAGATGTTAAACTATCGAGGTACGCTCATCATTGATATTCATCTTATAGACTCGATATATTTTTGTCATATGCCTATGTGCTTGTTTTTCAAGTTATTTCAAAGTATTTCACACAAGTGCCATTAAAAAGGATTTTTTGATTTTTTGAAAGGCACTATTCGATAATTGATTGCACATATTTGCTTTGCCAACTCTTGTTCAAATACTTCTTTTTAATGAGGTCTCAACTATTTGCTCTCGGAGTTTCAAATTTTAAAAGAGACCTTATATAGCTTTCTATAAGCTTATTTGAACTTACATGTTGTATTATATTCTTGATGATTTTCTTTAAGCATAGTATGTGTTACTTGCTATAATGTCTCTATTATTCGATATTACTATGCTATTGTGCAAGATGTCTTGATAAGATTTTGCAGAATTTTTGGTATTTTGGAACAAGATAAATGACCAACACAAGGTTAGTAGCTCAATGGTATTGTCAAGAAGAAGGTATTGATTTGATGATACATTTGCACCCGTAGCACATTTAGAAGCTATTCGCATTCTACTTGCCCATTCTTATTTTAAGAAAATTTTAAGCTTTACCAAATGGATGTTAAATCCAATTTTCTAAACGGTTTTTATTCTAGAAGAAGTCTATGTAAAACAACTTGGGGTTTGAAAGATTTTTATAGGCCAAAATGATTTTTAAAAAGGCCTTATTATGTTTAAAACAAGCACCCCATGTATGGTTTGATAGACTTAGCTATTTTTGCAAAATGATTTTACAAGAGGTAAAGTTAATCTACTTTCTTTGTTTTTTGAAAAAGGGCAAGATTGTTTACTTGTGCAAATTTATGTTTGGAGCTACTTATGAATATTTGTGCAAGATATTTTTCTAAGTCAATGCAAGGTGAATCTAAGATAATCATGATAAGGAAGCTCAATTTCTTCATTGGAATTCAAGTTCAACAATGCCAAGAAAGTGGTTATATTCCACACTCAAAGTATACAAAAGAAGAAGTGAGGCATTGAAGAAGAAAGAACCATCTCAACCTCTATGACTACCATTGACAAAGGTTGAGGAAGGCATATCGGTCGACAAATAAATTCGAGGTATGCTCATTCACTTTTATTACTCCCATAGACTCGACATTCCATATGCCTTACGTCTATATGCTCGACTTCAAAAACTATCCCAACGAATCTCATTAAAGTGCCGTTAAAAGAAATTTTCAAATATTTGAAAGGCACCTTTTCTTATGACTTGTTGTGTCCAAAGTCTTAAAACGTTATTATTTTCGGGATAACAAGTTCGGTGATAATAATTTTTCAAAATATGGTTCGTCATAATCGAACTAAACATATTGAGATTCGATATCTTTTTCTAAGGGATTGCATGTTTAACAAAAACTTGAGATGTGTTTAATTCCGTCTCAAGGATAACTCGCGGACTTTTTAATCATTCACCGCCAAGTATTTACTTCATTTCGAGCTTGATTATGATATAATGTATATTGAATGATATCTATATTTGCATTTTGCACGTTTTTAAAACTTAGGGGCGAAAAATTGGATTTTTGTATCAAATTTCGGATTTTCATAACAGAATCCCGAACAAAAGCTGCGGGCGGGGCCGACCGGTCACCCACTGCTCGACCGGCCGCCCAGCCCTTGATCGGTCGCCCAATGTGAAAATTTGGTTAAAACCGCCTCTGTTCTCGTATTTTGGCATTTTAATGTTTTTTCTCTCTATTTCGACCCCTTTGTCATTTGCACACACAATTCGCTCTAAATGAGTTTTGTTGCATAAATTTCATATTCTGGGATTATCTAGCTCGATTATCATCATAATTGCTCGTCTTTACCGATTAAATGGTAAGAATTCTACTCCCTTATCTCAATTGGGTTGAACCCTTGAGAACTTGGCTTATATGTATTTTCTTGATGAAATTCGTATGTGTTTGTGATGAGCTTATTGATTGTTGATGAATGATATTTGTAAAATTAATTTTGGTGATGAAAAACTTGGCTTGATTACATTTACAAGGGCTATATATATCATTTTCAATCTTTGACGCCCGCCAAGTGTTCGATAAAATGTTTCAATGAAAATTCATCACCTACATGATTCTCTCGATTTCAAATGTCCTATATATTTATAGAGATCATGTTTTGCAAATCAAATGAGTTTTCATAAGCTTCTACAAGTCGTATGATCGACTTTTCCCTTCTATTTGGTCTATAAGCTTCAATGTTCAAATAGTTCGATATATCGGTTTAGTTGCGCACTTTGATATGATTATATGATGTTTTTATCATCCTAACATTCTTTTTGATGATTTCAAATGGGGAGAAACAGGAAATTGGCTCGTTAGCTCAAAGAAGCTAATAAAAGCTCGATATAAAAGCTATAAGCTATGACTTCTTAAAGCCATAAGTTGTGGACTATACTTAGTCCAATTGTTGCATGATGGACTTATATACTTGTCTAATGATGTTTTTGTTGACAGGGGGAGCTTATAAGCTCTTGTACTTAAGATCAATATGGAAAAGCTAAGCTTTTAGCTTATGGTTGATTGCTTTTGATGTGCTTGTTGATAGGGGAGCTTGTGATATACTTGGATAATATTTACTCCTTTTGGTTGCTTATGTTACTTTGGAAATTATGGTCGCTTCCAAACGGTTAGATATTTTTACCGGAAAATCGTTTTAAAAATTGTCCTCCTAATATTTCTAAAAATTGTTTTGGTTTGTAATCATCAAAAAGGGGGAGATTGTTTGATACATGTTTTTATCTTAATTTTGATGATTTTATTTTTACACCAAAACAATGTTTTTAATTGTTGTCCAAATACTCCTAAATGATTTGAAATGTTTTTACTATTTATTCGGAGTATTTCTTCAAGTTCTATTTCGTATAAAATTGGATAACACTTTAATGATTTTATGTTAATAAGTTTTTACATCAAAACAAGGTTCCTAAATGTTGTCTAAATACTCCCGATCGATTTAAAATATTTTTACAAAATTTTCGGAGTATTTCTTGAGGTTTATGTTCGACAAAAATTGGACAACATTTACGTCTCTTGGTCGATCGGTACAGGTTTGGTTTTGAAACAGAACACCCCGACTTGATTTTTGAGGAGGACGACCGGTGAGGTAGGGTCGACGGTCGAAGACCCCGACCTGGCGCCTTGTGTTATTTTTCTCGTATTCTTCTAACGTCTATTTGTGCGCGACCCGGTCGCCTATGTTTTGACAAAGAAAATTCTAACCGTTGTCAAAGAAACAACTTTTCCTTAAATTATGGGATTGATTTCTAACAAACTATAATCTTGATTTTAATCGCAATTGTTTTGTAGATATCGATTTCAAGAGGAGCCTATCAAGGATCAATCATCTCCTATAAATAGAGGAAAATTTGAAGCACAACAAACAAGAGAGAACAATACAACACAACAAGAAATACTTAAGCAAACACTTGGTCTTATATTGTCATTATTATTGTTGTAATTTGCCTAGCTTATCACTTTCACATTCTTGAGGTCTAGGCTATTCTTGATTACACTTGCACACAATTATATAATTCATTATCGAGTTGTAATCTTGAATTTTGGGTAATCATTCAACACAAGATATCCTTGTGAGTGTTCTTGTGGTAAAAACACACTTGGGTGATCTAGGTGTTAGGTGTAAGAAGATTGTGGTAATCTTCTTGTCGAGGTATTGAAGAATTTGGTATTCTTCAAGGTTGAAGATTGTGGTAATCTTCACAAGGTGCCGTTGGAGATTGTGGTAATCTTCAAGAGAGATTGTGGTAATCTCAAAGGTGGTGTTGAAAAAGAGTGTGGTGCTCTTCAAGGTGTTGTTGTAAGTTGAATTTGTATTAATTGTGGTAATTAATAAAATTCTTTTTCTTTTTCGAAACCCATCTCGGATATACTGGGGTGGTAGAGCACGTAGTCCCTAGGTGGGGTGAAGCTCTATAAATCGACGTGTGTTGTTTACTTTCCACACCTTTATTCTTGTCTTGGCGTATTTGATTCGAAAAAGAGGGCATAATCGAAAAGATGGAGATAATCTATTCACCCCCCCTCTAGATTATCGTAGCCGCTTGGACTTACAGTTCGGGTACCCAGATAATTTGGTCCTGGGCCTTCCACAGTCGTTGAAGGAGTGGAAGGAAAAGTGGTTCTAGATCGGTGGTGATTGGATGACCTCTCGTGGATGGGAAAATGAGTCGTTCCTCGCTCCTCCTCTCCAATTCCATTATGATTTTAGTTATTATTTTTCTATTATTTAAATTCCCAGAAAATTCTAATCGTTAATTCCTTATTTCTTATGTAGGGAATCATCCTTCCCAAGGTCGCCTCTTCGACGAGTTCCTAGAAAGGTTAGAGAACATAAAACTTCTCCCAGAGGCCGATAGGAAGATAAAATTCTTGACCCGTGATGCCATACTATCTCGAGTTGGTTTACATGTTGATCTGCTAGGCGGATTGGGCATCGAGCAGAGACCGACCCCCTAAGCACGCGCGAGGGCTGAACAAGTGGACCCAGTTCGATCGTCGCAGCCAGCTGAATAGGTTAGATCACTGATTCTAGAACCACGGCCTTGGAGGATCGAGCAAGCGTGGTCGCGCCCAAAGGGTGAGCCGCGATTAGATCAAGACACCCTAAGACCCGAGACCTGTCCAAGGTAATGTTTACTCGAGTTGATATTCCTTTGTGCACTTTTCCTTGTATGTTTATTGTTTTTTGATGGATTCGATGTTGTTCCAGAACCTAAAGAAGAGAAGGACATTTTTGCCCACTTCAACCGTATTAAGTAGATGGCCGGAAGTGGACCAACAAGAAAGCACCGAGGCCACCGAGCCGACCGGGAGAAGCGGGCTGAAATTTAGCGGGCAAGCGAAAGGAAGTTGATGACCCGAAGGTTGAGCCCATTAGGCAGAGGAGGGGTAGTGGGATCGAGATATTCGAGCCTGGTCAGACTGAAAGGACCAAGTAGACCCCGAGGGTAACTCCAATAATAATTCCCTTGGGGGGAACGACCACTAAGGCCCCCAAGAGAACATTTTCGAGATGATTTGGGGCCTAAGGGCACTTTGTTCCTCCTAATCCCGCTCGGGAAAGCTTTGTGAAGGAATGGTCAAAAGCGTCCACAATGGTTCATCGAGTTCGCTAAATTCTCGACTCCCACTAATGAGAAAATGGATGCATTATCGGAGGCCAAGAGGGCTGCCAGGGGCGTCCTAGCTCGGGCATGGACTACCGAGATCGAGTAGTTTTTCACTGAGACTGACTGGGAAGAGAAGGCTCGAAGATCTTTATGGTCTTTCTCTGGTCATATTATTGGTAATTTATGGCATATGATCAACCAGGGTCGTGAGTTGGTGAGGCATCGGAAGATCGCAAGATGCCCACAACACCACTGCGTGGCGTCCAAGAATCCTTGGAGTCGAAAGCCAATGAGGCTGGAAAAGATGCTAACAACGCCATGAGTGCCGCATAGAGTTCCATGGATGCTCGAGACTAGGCCGAAAAAGCTGAGGAGGTCCTTCGCCAAGAGGTCATTGGGCTGAGAAAAGAGGTGGCCAACCACCAGGAGGCGATGACTAGGTAGGAAGCAGAAGTCCGGAGGGAGATGGAGGATGCCTTCAAGAAGCAGTTGGAGAAGGCCCTTCAGGCTGCTAGGGTGGAGGCTGTGAAGACCTTCAAGAAATCTGGGAGTTATGCCTTCATGCTCACTTGCGGGCACGCGACTAGCGTGGAGGATGTTCTGGACATTCTGAAGAAGGGTAAGACGTGGCCAAGCTAGAGGAAGAGCTCGGGGCTTTGAAGTTCAATCAAGAGCTCAGGCCTCAACTCCCCGATGTCGTCTCTGAGGAGGGTGCTACTCCGGCCATCGAGGAGAATACAGAAGAGGTCGCCTCCAGTGGCCTGCCTCAAATCCAGGCTCCGGGCGACAACCAACCCCCTGCCCATTAGGGAATTTTTTTTCTTTTTCTATCTTTATGGAATCGATCTCGTGCCCACCGCATGTATATATTTTATTTTGAATGAAACTTTAATTTGCAGCTTTCTTCATTATGTACTTTTTACTTTTGAAATTTTTCTTCTTTACTTCTTTTACATTTATCCTAAACCGATAGTTGAACGAAATGGATTAAGTGTTGTGCTTGGATCTAGGCCGAGTTTGTAGTAAAGAGCTCGATGCTAGGTCGAGTCTCGATAGAAAAATTTGTTAAGAGACGCGCTCGGATCTAGGCAAGACATAAGATGTATGTGAGATTGTTGAATGGCGTGCTCGAGAGGTAGGCCGAGATGAATAAGAAAATTTAAGACAAATAATTTGCTCGGAAATTCCCAAACGCTTTATTGATAATACTTTTTTCAAATACGACACATTCCATGGATGATTAGATTTTTCTCCACTCGGATATTCGAGCTAATACACCCCATTCAATAGAACTTTACTAACTATATACGTGTAGGTCCCAAGGGGTGTAAGTAAGGTTTAGAAGGGGGGGTTGAATAAACCTTACCAATTTTTCGATTTTAGTCCTTTTAAAATATTACAGAGTTAATACACAGCTAAGTCCTTGAGGGACAGCTAAGTTAGTTAATCAGCAGAGTTAGCCACTCAACAGACTTGATAGAGCTGTTGATAGAATAACTCAGTTGTTTAGTCTAAACCTTAACTTGGCTGTGATAAGTTTTTCAGCGAAAGACTTAACACCCTTGAATTTGATTTAACTTAGTTTTAACACTTGATTTTAGCACTTGTTATTTTATCGATTGGATAGCAAATTATCACAGATATAAGATATGTGTGCGGGAATTTAAATATCTTTGAAATGTAAATGACACAAGTAAACTTTATAGAGGTTAGAAGATGGGGTAATTCTTCTACTCTCTCTTCTCCAACTCCCGGGAGGAATCCACTAAGTAATGATCGGTTTACAAAGTGGTTATCGATCTAGAGACAAGTTTTGATCATGCGGTGACTTGCTCCTTGGACTCGGTCGAGAGATGCCTTGGTCACAAAGTCGGCTTCTCGCCCGACTCAACGTTCTTCACAGGCGGCGCTTGCTACTTGACTCACTTTCTCAAGCTTCTTGGATTTGATCACGAAGCCCTCCAATAACTTGAGATTGGTTTGACCTTGAACCTTCCTACAATCCTCCTTGGAAAGTAGACCCCTTTTGATTCTTCAAAAGTTTCCTCTTCAATAGTTTGAAGTTATCTTTCCTTCACGACTTGGTGTTGGATCGATTTCCTTCGAGATTTAGGCTTGAGGATATTGCTTGAAAAACTTGAAAATATTTTGCAGGTTCTGATTTGAATATTGCTTTCTCGTTCGTGGTTCGGGTAATCAAGGTTACCTTTTCTCAATGTAATTCCTCGGCCTTTTATAGTGAACTTTCAAAAATCGCCCGTTGAAGAAATAGCTGATTTTCAAAAGTCACTTGTGTTCGTTGGCTTGTCTTTTCTTGGTCTTGATCTTGAGATGTAGACCTTTCCTCGTATTAAATGAATGTGGCTTTTTAGGTTCGACACGAGGTGCAGTGCTTCCCATTGGTTTACTCCTTTTGCACGCTTAGGGGATGAGCACTTTAAGACATGGCGGCATGGAAGTATTACTTCTTTAAGTAATAATCTTGACTTTTGTACAACGGATTATTTTCGATTAATTCCTCTTTGCAAATTTTTTTCCCTAGTGACTTGAGTCTGCTCCAATGATTGAAAGACTCATCTGTCACTTCAACTTGTGACTTGGCTTCTTGGGTTGACTTAACTGACTCTTTACACAGCTGTCCCTCAGCTGTTACGTCTTCAGTTGAGTCCTTGATCTTCTTTCTTGGCCATACTCAGCTGATCCTCAGCGGAGTCTTCACTTCACTTCTTCAGTTGACTTCTTGTATTCCTAGGCATAGCTAACTTGACTAAGCTCATTTAGCCCTATCTATTACAATAAGAATTACAAGGAAAATGGGGTGCCAACATTCTAATCTAAGTTTTACATGGCATTCATCAAAATCTAAACAATAAATTTCCCAACAATTTCCCCTTTTTGATGATGCCAAAACTTCAAAACATTAAACAAAACATAAACAACACCGATACATACAGGCAATGCAGAAACAAAGAATGTATGTGTTGAATAGATCATTTTATTGATCATATCATTCTTGTTCTTTACACAGCTGTTTACAAGGTGTATCAGAGTATACTCATATCTAGCAAATCTCACACATCTATGCTAGGATACATATACAAAGCGAGATGATTCAAAAACACTTTATAGAGTGTACGATGACTTACAAAAATGTATTTACAAAAGTAAAATACATCAAGGTTCACATAACACTTCATCGCCACGCCTCTTTCTTTCCTCTTGACTCTGTCATCATCACTCTCTTCCTTTTCTTTTCTTCTTCAGCTGCTTTCTTCTTCTCATAAGCTCTCTTCGAGCTTCATCTTTTCTTTTCTTTTCTTGCCTTTCTTGCCACAGCTGATCTTGTCTTTTGTTTTCTTCTTCAATTCTTTTCACGTATTCAAGATTCTTCCTAGCCACTTCCCTATCAAGCTCTTTTATCATACCAGCCAAAGATCCTTCCCTTCTTGCCGGATCTACATATTCAATATTTTTGGGTAAAGGTCTAGGTTGAAAGCCTCTTCCTCCACCACTTCTTCCTTCTCCTCCGGGCGTATATTGTCTTTGGAGTCTTCTTCGTACCAAATTGAATGGCTCCTGGTAGTCTGCCGCCTATCCGTTTCTTCACATAGCTTGCACCATTCTCCAAGTACAAATCACAAAGCTTTGGCTAACGGCATACTCTTGAAATAGCCTTCGGATTCGAGAGTTTGAAATTCTTCAACCGATCTTGGCTCATTTCCATCATCCGGAATGGCAAGATCCTTCTCGCCGAAATGCCACCGAATCAAGCTTTTTCATTATCGTTTCAACACGGGCATCCGTCTTTTTATCGAACTCTAATTGATCCGCTATTACGATCTTTCTTTTCTCCGACATGGGCACATCAGAGTGTTCGATCGGCAGAGTTACTGGAAGTTTGCTGAGTATCGATGTTGTGACATGACCTTGCTGAGGGGTTTCAGCAAGCATTAAGGTCACATCATTTGACCTTTCCCCTCAACATTTTTCCCCTTCTCCTTCTCGCTTGTTTCATCCTTTTGCTTCTCGGATGTTTCTTCCTTCAATTTCCTCGGTATTACTCTTCCCCCTTTTTGGCATCATCGAAGGAGAGAGAACCCCGGGAACATTCCTGCGAGCATAAAATCCAATCGGCCGAGAGCCGAGTTACTCGCTCTAGAAGTCCGCATAAGTCGTGTGTGGAATTCTCGAGCGATCGACTTTCGATTCAGCTTCCACCAATTTCATTTCAGCCATGAGAATGCTTGAACTTGAATTAATGGTCTCTTCAACACGCATAATTTCTTTTCGATGAAATTCACGCAAAGAACTCCATTTCGGTTGTATGAGAGGCATGCAATCTCTCCATATAGGCTGCATCCTCGCTTCATGTCGGCATTATCGGCCTCCAAACCAAAGATTCTTTGTATAGTGCCTTGAAGTAGCAAACTTGCTCGAGACGCATGGCACTCTCTTTTTGAGACCATTCCCTTATCCCGACCACCAATCCTCTCAAATTTCTTTGTGAGAGTGGCATCTCTTGTCCAAGCGCATGTCGAGAGAGGCTTGGTGACGTTCAATCTTCTCAATCTCTTCACGAGATCTTCTTGAATATTTCACGATCTCACTGTGCCTTGAGTCGGAGTGCAGCCCACTCTGCATAGAAGTTGAAATCACCGGCACAATTGAGTCGATAGGAATTATGGGATCTTCTTGGGCAGTGTAGAGCTTGTTCTCTTGCGGTCTCTTCTAGCACGGGCAACTCGCGAGAAAAGGAAATACAACTTCAAATGCATCATCTCGCACTTGAGATATTGTGCGCGAAGTGGTTCTTGCTGCACTACGTAGCCTGCGAAGTTGAAGTTGTTGCGGTGGGGCGATTGATTGTTTTTGCTCCGATTGATCGAGCCTCGATTGTCTTAACAACATTCTTCGGTCTCGGTAGGTTTTCCATTTGAGTAGACGGTCTTGATTTGTATCATCAACGTCATCGGATGATGATGGAACCTGGGGTTTGTTCATCATCAAATTTGAATGTTTGACGATGCGACTTTGAAACTTGACTCCACTCGTCTGCGGAAGAACATCCTCACCGGGTCCTTGTGATGTGCAACAGGGGTGGACTCGGCCATCTTAGATCCCATAAATGATATATCGGGGTTGTCTTGGGAATCATGAAGTGCACTAATCTCCTTCTCAAATTCTTCAATATAAACAAGAGGGATGTTCGCATTTCTTTCTCTTTACCCAGGGGAAGTCTCAACCTCCTCGGGCCTTCAATACCTTTTTTAGCGATCTCAAGCTGCGAAAGGCCTTCTACATTCCCTTCGACAGACGCAAATCGTCTTAGGGTCTTGGACCATGGCATCCGAAGGAGTCTCAACCCCTTGGATTGCACTTTCGGTACCCGCAGTTTTAATCTCCCGGGGCATTTCCAACATGTGCCTCGATTTTGCATCGCCAGTGTCCTCACTCGGCCTAGGCGGTTGTCACTTCAAATGGGACGAGACTCAACTGTCCGAGCTTCGTCGATGTCAACTTGCTTTGTTGTTCTTTTTCTTTTTCTTTCTCCACTTCGCCTCCTTTCTTCATAGTGGAGTCATCTGCGCAGATCCTCCGACCTTGCTGCGGTGGAGTGAGTTTCCCACTCACCGGCACACCACCGAGTGATTGATGGTGGGGTCACTCTTCTCCAAACTCCCGGTTGATTCCGTTGAGTGCTCGGCCGTGGGGACAGTGGTAGGACAACTTCAATAGGGGTTGGCTTAACTTGGGTGCCCAAATTCCCAATCTCATCGCCAAGTCCTTGGACCCATCTCGCGAGTGTCTTGGGACGTGGTCGCAGCGATAATCGTGGGTAATCTGTTGCACCACTCCCAATGGGTCTATTTCCGGAGAGATTTTAAGGACTCTCCTGTCCTTCCATCAATCGCCGCTTCGTTCATCATCAAAGATGGATTCCTTAGAGCTTGTTGCATTTCCGACTTTTCTTGTGCGGAAATAGATCCATGTCTTCATCACTTTGGATAACACATCAAAATGAGGGTGAGTGTGTTCTAGAGTTCCAGTGAAAGAACATGTGTTTGCCTTCTCCAAAGTGCGGGCTTGCTATTCGATTTTCTCTTTCTCGTCCTTCTTTATGATACGGAGGATGTCCATGCAATTCTCTTCATCAAGAGCCTTTGTCGTGCGGTGGTAATTCCTAGGAATTGCATTAACTCCTCTTCCTCTTCTATAAACTCGGGCGTTGCTCAACACCACTGAGTTGCTTAGCTTCCATTCCTCCATTCGCGTGAGACGGCCTTTGGATGTCCGGGTATATTGGAGAATACATGATGACATCATCATCGTCATCTTGTTCTTGTCCTTCCTTTTCGGAATGGAAGGTGGCATACTCTTTTGCTCTTCACCTTCAAAGATTCGTGGCGAGGGGAGACATAACCCTTTCGTGAGGGATTCTCATTGCCTCGCCTACTTCTTCCTCCTCGCTTTGCTCTGTTCACAATCGGGTCTTCTAAATGCCTCTCCGATCCCCCTCGAGACTTGGTCATTTTTCATTAACAACTTCTCGAGATCGCACTTCTTCCGTACTGCCAGCCTCCTCGAAACCTTTTCTAGGCGAGTTGCGGTTCATTTGTCTTCTCAAGCTCTAAAAGCTTGAAGATTCTCTTTCTTCTTTTTGTCCTTACCGGAGGAATTTCTCGGTTCGGATTCCTCTTCTTCGTTCTTGGCGGCAAAGGTCGAGCATCATTCTTGGATTGAGGAACCTGCTTTCTTGGCAGCTTCTCTTCTTCTGTTGGTGGGAGAAGGTATTTGGGCTTCCTTCTCCGCCTCGGCCGTGTGGGCGGAGACACGGCTGCTCGGGCAGGACTGACTCGGCTGCGGGCGGGCGTCCATTGACTTTCTTTGCGGGCAATCTTCTTCTTCGCAGTGCAGGGCGACTTTCTTCTTGGGAGGAGCGACAAGCTGTTTCCTGGGGTCACCGATTCCCCCTCACTTGTGTCCGCCTCTTTGCATGGGCTCTCTTCCGGCTCTGAAAGGTTAGCCCCGAACATCTTCTTGTTTACATGGAAGGGCTTTCCATATTGAAGGGAATGCCCTTCACTTCCATTAAATGGCCAATGACTAGGCCATAGGTGAGTGATCCTCCAAAGGATCCATCTTCCTTGAACGATTTATTCAAAATATTTCGGCAGAGTCTTTGTACGAACTCGGCCAAGTTAACTTTCTTTCCTTGCATGATCGCACCATGACGATCGACTTAGTCTTTGATAGTTGATTGAAACCGCCAAACTTCATATCCACACATTTTGATACGACATCCATCGACTTGTGATAGTAGTCCCTTCAAAGAACTTCATCTCACTGTAGATGACCTTCGCAACTCCGGTTTGGCTACTTCCTTCCATGCACCAAGTCCACATCGCCTTCGTATATTTCCTGGCATACCTCGGGCGGTAATAAGCGAGTGCTCTCAAGATCCTTAGCATTGATCATGATGTCCTTTGCGGTGGACGGAGGACTTGATACCTTCGCCCCGCACCGCTTTCACATAGAACCGCGCCACCTCTTCCGTAGGTGTGCGAGTATTCTATCGTCAAAAAGGCTTTAAGCCCAGATTTTTCCAATATATCCGCGATTTTTTTCACTAGGGTTTCATCAGAACCCTGCTTTATCATTCCTTCTAAATCCACAGTCGAACCAGAGTGTATTTGCTTTGATAACTTGACGAAATCAAGCTTTGGTGCCATTTTTGGAAGTTTCTACCGATTAAATCTTGATAAGCTTGCTTGAGAACTTGTAGGGTTTTCGAGAGAAAAGTGACTTGCTTTCAAATGTTTGAAGATGAACAGTTTTAAGTGTGAGAGAGAAAACTGAAAGAATGAGTATAGAAGGGTTATGAAAGGACGTGTTTTCGGTTTTTGAATTTTGATCGAGATCAACGGCTCGGTTTAGCATGTCACATTGCATTTAATTGCTCGCATTTATATCTAATCATATGCTTCTTTGTGCAACTTTTGATATACCCGTCATTATTACACTGACGTCATCCTTAAAACCATTCCCACTTATTAAAAACGACTACATTTTTGTCACTTAGCTCATAAATGACTCAGCTTACTTCACAAATGACTCAACTTTTCTTTTCTCCCTTCTTTTAGTGACTCAAATTTATCACCTAACTCGATCTGGTGACTTTCCGATACAACTCGATTCACTTGGTGATTCATGAGATTTGTTCTATTTTCATCTTTTCACATTCCATCTCTTCTTATTGAGTCTTCCAGTGTCAACTCACTCAATTAACCCTAGCTCATGCTTAAGCTCTTCAAATCTTGATTCACATAAAGGTTTGGTGAATATGTCAGCTAACTGTTTATCAGTTGAGATATATTCCAGAATGATGTCTTTCTTTTCAACATGATCTCTTATAAAATGATATATGACATCAATGTGTTTTGTCCTTGAATGCAACACAGGATTCTGAGTGATTGCAATAGCACTTGTGTTATCACACATAATTGGAATCTCTTTTTCTTCAATTTCATAATCTCTCAGCTGTTGTCTCATCCATAAGACTTGGGCACAACAACTTCCCGCAGCTATGTATTCTGCTTCAGTTGTGGATGTAGCTATTGAGTTTTGCTTCTTGCTAAACCAGGAAACCAATCTGTTTCCAAGCATTTGACATGTACCCGAGGTACTCTTCCCCAACCCTACACCCAAAGATAGTCGAGTCGAGTAACCAATGAGCTTGAATCCATCTTCCTTTGGATACCATAAGCCAACTTCTTGGCATCCCTTTAAGTATCTTAGGATTCTCTTAGTTGCAGTCATATGGCTTTCTTTTGGTGCAGATTGGAATCTTGCACATACACCTACTGCAAAGGTGATGTCTGGCCTGCTTGTTGTTAAGTAGAGCAGTGATCCAATAAGTGCTCTGTATCTTGTTTGATCTACAGCTTTACCATCTGCATCTATGTCCATCTTGACTAATGTATTCATTGGTATTTTCACCGAAGACTTCTCTTCCATACCAAATGTTTTCATTAAATCTCTGGTGTACTTTGTTTGACTTATGAAGGTTCCATCCTTCAGCTGTTTAACTTGAAGTCCTAAGAAGAATGTCAGTTCTCTCATCATGCTCATTTCAAATTTGCCTTGCATGAGGTTTGAGAACTTATCACACAGCTCTTTGTTTGTGGATCCAAAAATGATGTCATCCACATATATTTGAACAAGCAGTATACTCTCTCCATCTTGAATTCTGAAGAGTGTTCTGTCTACTTTGCCTTTGGTGAATCCATTGTCAGTTAAAAATTGAGACAATGTATCATACCATGCTCTTGGTGTTTGTTTCAATCCATATAAAACTTTCTTGAGCTTGTACACCTTATCTCCAATGGTTTTCTCTGCTCAAAGCCTGGAGGTTGCTCAACATAGACTTCTTCTTCCAACAATCCATTTAAGAATGCACTTTTCACATCCATTTGATATACAATGAAGTTTTTGTGTGCAGCATAGGCAAGAAACATCCTTATTGCTTCTAGTCTTGCAACAGGGGCAAATGTTTCATCAAAATCTATTCTCTCTTCTTGGCAATACCCTTTGGCTACCAATCTTGCTTTGTTCCTTACAACAGAACCTTCCTCATTCATCTTGTTTCTAAAAACCTTTTTTATGCCAATTACATTTTGATGGGTTGGTCTCTGCGCCAATTCCCATACCTTGTTTCTTTCAAACTGATTCAGCTCTTCTTGCCTGGCTTGAATCCAATGTGTGTCATCCAATGCTTGGGACACATATTTTGGCTCTATTTGGGAAATAAAACAAGTGAACATTGCTTTTTGTTGAGCTTTGGATCGGTTCTCACACCATCTCTCACATTTCCAATGACTAGCTCGGTGGATGGTCTCTCGGCCATCTCACATCAGTTGAAGAAAATCACCGGGTTCGATTGTCTGTACCGTGTTATCTTGAGCGACTCTTTCATCATCATTCAAATATAGATTTTCCAAATGTCTTTGAGATTCACTATCTCATCTTCATCTTGTTTGATAACTCTTTCTTGACTTCAACATAAGGACTCTTACGCATAGTTGGTGATTCAAAACTTATCGGCTAACTCTTCAATGTCTTCTTCATTCACATTGGGCTCATCAAAACCATATGAATGGACTCTTCTGTGACCATAGTCTTCTTGTTTAGCACTCTATAGGGTTTGCTTTCACCGAGTATCCTAAGAAGATACCTTCATCAACTTTAGCATCAAAAGCCTTTAGATTATCTTTGCCATTGTTGTGGATGAAGCATTTACATCCAAATAATCTAAAGTACCCAACATTTGGCTTTCTCCTGTCCATCCCGATTTCATAGGAGTCTTTGTTAGCTTGTCTATTAATCATGCACATCTTTTGAGTATAGCATGCAAGATGTTTATGGCTTGACCAAAATCTCTTAGCGATCCGGCTTGCTAACATGGTCCTCGCAGACTTCCTTGAGAGTTTTGTTCCTTCTTTTCTCTCGCATTACTCTGTGAGTCCTTGCTGCAGAGATAATTCATGAGCAATACCATTTTCAACACAATCTTGAGTTATTATCCCATTTACAAACTCGGTTCCTCTATCAGACCTTATCTTTATGATGGTTGGACTCTTCTCATTTTGAACTCTTCTCATCAGCTGAGTAACTTCTGCAAGGTTTCCTTCTTTTTGCACATAAAGATTGTCCATGTATATTTTGAATAATCATCCACCACCACTTAAGTGTATTTCTTTCCACCTATGCTGGCTGGTTCAACAGGACCAAATAAATCCATGTGCAATAGATGTAATATTATTGTTGAAGATGGACTAGACTTCTCCTTGAATGATGATTTGATCTGATTTCCCATCTAGCATGCATCACAAACACTTTCCTTCTTGTACACTGAGTCTGGCAATCCTTCTACAAGATGACTCCTTGCAAGCTTGTTGATTGTCTTGAAATTCGGATGACTCGACTTCTTGTGCCACAACCAACTTGATTCTACTTTTGTACTTTTTGCTAATGAGACAAGTGTTTGGTGTGGCGATGAGACTTGATTTACCACATACATATTCTTTTGTCTGGATCCTTGCAACACTATTTCATTTGATTCAGTATCTTTAATTTGGCACACTCCTATATTGAATCCAACATTGTAGCCCTTGTCACAGAGTTGGCTGATGCTTAACAGGTTGAAGTTGAGGCCTTCAACATATGCAACATCTGTGATTTCTAATCCATTTTTCTTGATGGATCCAGTGCCTCTTATTTCTCCCGGAGCTTCATTTCCTCTAAATATGACTTTTGCGCCTCTAATCTCCTTGAATTTTGACAGATTTTTCTTGTTTCCTATCATGTGTCTGGAACAGCCACTATCCATGTACCAGGTTCCTTGGCACTCAGCTGTTCCTTGAACCTGCAATCAAGGAAATTAGTTTTTAGGTACCCACGCTTGTCTGGGTCCTGAGGAGTTAGTGCTATAAGATGATCCAGCCAACATATAGCCAAATGACTTGACTTTAAGAGGTTGCCATCTATCTGTGCCATAATCATAACTCACTTTGGCAAATTGCTTGGGGGCTTTAGGTTCATACAGCTGTTTCTTTTGTCTGTATGCCTATGTGTGTGTTTTAACAATTGCTTTCTTTGGGTAGTTGTGATATTTCTGAGTGTAGTGCCTGGGTGCATATGTGTGCCGATGATAGCTCTTTTGCCTTTGGAATGACCTTTGATGAGTTCTAGGTCTTTGTCATTTAGGCTTGTATTCCATAGGTCTTTGCTGATATTTCACATTATTCCAATCAGCTTGGCTTGGGTAGTTTCTACCATTCCCATCGTATGTGTTTCTTTGATAAAACTTCTGGGGTTTTTGGTAGCTCTATTTATTCTTTACAGAGTACTTTCTATTAGGAGTTTGCTAAGGAACTCTGCTGGATTTCTTCTCAGCTGTCCTCTCAGCATACTCAACTGGCTGTTTTCCTTTACCTTTATATCCAAGGCCAATTTGTTTGTGATTGTGCTTTGGAATGAGTGTGGGTGCAACATTTGGTGTTTTGGATTTTTGAGATGTTTCATTACTTGAAGATCCTTTTTCCAAAATCACTCTGGGAGCTTGACTGTGCACAAAGGGATTGAATTCTATGCATGTCTTATCTCCATATTCTTTTTGGCTCATAATAAGGTCATCCAATGATTTAGATGCCTTTGTAAATGATGCAATCACATTTTTGAGATCAATTTCCCTCTTTTCTATAAAGAATATCTCTCGCTATTAGTTTAAGATTATCGGTCTTGACTCTTTGATCTCATCGGCTATGTGACTCAGAGTACTCGGCTCATTAGTCACCTGTGAGTTTTGGCTTTTGAAATGGGCCGTTTTTTCCTCGTTTAATAGTGTGTGTGAGGATTTAATGTGCTCAAAGTCTTTCATCATTTTGCCTAATGAATCATAAAGATCAGTGGGTGATGAAGTGTGTGTGTCACAATCACTATCACTAGAATCGAGTGAGATGAGTTAGAGTGTACCTCATCTTCTTGGTCGGGTTGATATTGTTCTTTAGCCATTAGACAATCACTTGAGTAGTCGCTTCAAGATTTTCTCTGAGTCTGCCGCTTCTTTCGACTTAGCTGTCTCGGCATCTCGAAAGCCAACATAGCCTTTTTTTTTTTCCTGTCTTTCTTTCTCTCAAGACTCTTCTTTCTTCTTCATTCCTGTATTTATTGACTCTTTGGATATGGACAATCAATAGCAAAGTGTCCTGGTTGTCTGCAGTTCAACACGGTTCTCGGCTCTTTGATCATCTATTTCCGTTCTCGGGTTATCGCTCTCGATATTCAACCTTTTGATGCTCGGCTCTCTTGGGTGGCCTATCTTCCTTTGACTTGGAGGAGTCAATGTCTCTTGGAGGATTCACCATTGTTTCTTTTATAGTTCTTGTTGAAGAACTTATTGAATCTTTTAACCATCAAGGCAATCTCCTCTTGGTCTATGACTTCCTTTACTGACTCTTTTTCCATCCTTGACTATAAATGCAATTTGTTTTGGATACAACCTGTCTCCTTTTGATCTTTTCTACTCACCTCAAACTCATAGGCTTTGAGGTCCTAGAATAGCTCATGATTGGATGTTGTTGTGAGGTTCATTGAATGTCTCGGGGCCATGACTTTCATTTCCCATTCACCGGAGGCTTCTTTAATTTTCATACACATTTCCTTTTGTGTATATTCTTTCCCAAGTCTTTGATAGTTCATTTGTGATTTCAATGAATCTAGCATCCAAATGATCCAAGGTTTCACTGCAAGCATTTTAAAATTTTCAAATTTCAGACAAATAGACAATTTGTTTTCTTTAATTTGCTCGAGATCCTTCACAAATTAAAGTTAATTTATCCCATTTCTTTTGCGATGCCGGCAAGATTTGACTTTGTTGAACATTGCTTTGTCCAAGGTTTTGTAAAGTATGTCCTTGGCCACATTGTCCAAGTTGAATCTTTTTTGTCCTTGTTTGTCCACTCGATCCTTGGTTTCTCAACTAAAGGCCGGTCTTGCCTCAGCAAGAATCTTCTTCTCCCTTCAAAGGTGCAAAGTGCTCTCCGTCTGTTGTGTTCACTTTTAGTATTTGCGGTGGCCCATCCTCTATTACTATCCACATTTCATCATGTAAAGCGAGATAGATGAGCTGCATACAAATTTTCCATCATCAAATTCCTCAATAGTGAACATGGGAATGCGTGTCAAATTTGCTTCCATGATAATAACTTTCTTTGAATAAAAATATCTTTTGAAAGAGCAAGTGTTAAAAGTTCCTTTGAAAGATTGGAGATCTAGTTCGATAACCGATCGGAAGGCTCAATGAACCAACCGCTCTGATACCTCTTGTAGGTCCCAAGGGTGTAAGTAAGGTTTAGAAGGGGTTGAATAAACCTTACCAATTTTTCAATTTTAGTCCTTTTAAATATTACGAGTTAATACACAACTAAGACCTTGAGGGACAACTAAATTAGTTAATCGTGAGTTAGCCACTCAACACACTCGGTAGAGTTTGTTGATAGAATAACTCAGTTGTTTAGTCTAAACCTTAACTTGGTTGTGATGAGTTTTTAAATGGAAGACTTAACACCCTTGAATTTGATTTAACTTTGTTTTAACACTTGATTTTAGCACTTGTTATTTTATCAGTTGGATAGCAAATTATCAGCAAATATAAGATATGTGTGCGGGAATGTAAATATCTTTGAAATGTAAATGACACAAGTAAACTTTATAGAGGTTCAAAGATGGGGTAATTCTTCTACTCCTCTCTTCTCCAACTCCTGGAGGAATCCACTAAGTAATGATCAGTTTACAAAGTGGTTATCAGTCTAGAGACAAGTCTTGATCACGCATTTGACTTGCTCCTTGGACTCGATCTTGAGATGCCTTGGTCACACACCGGATTCTCGTCCGACTAAACCTTCTTCACAGACGGTTGCCTTGCTACTTGACTCACCTTTCTCAAGCTTCTTGGATTTGATCACGAAGCCCTCGATAACTTGAGATTGGTTCAACCTTGAACCTTCCTACAATCCTCCTTGGAAAGTAGACCCTTTTGATTCTTCAAAAGTTTCCTCTTCAACAGTTTGAAGTTGTCTTTCCTTCACGACTTGGTGTTGGATTGATTTCCTTCGAGATTTAGGCTTGAGGATATTGCTTGATAAACTTGAGAATATTTTGCAGTTACGATTTGAATATTGCTTTCTCGTTCGTGTTCGGTAATCAAGGTTACCTTTTCTCAATGTAATTCCTCGGCCTTTTATAGTGAACTTTCAAAATTACCCGTTGAAGAAATAGGCTGATTTTCAAAAGTCACTTGTGTTCGATGGCTTGTCTTTTCTTGGTCTTGATCTTGACATGTAGACCTTTCCTCGTATTAAATGAATGTCTAGCTTTTCGAGTTCGACACGAGGTGCGATCTTCCCATTGGTTTATTCCTTTTGCACGCTTAGGGGTCGAGCACTTTAAGCATGGCGGCATGGAAGTATTACTTCTTTAAGTAATAATCTTGACTTTTGTGCAAATCGGATTCTTTTCGATTAATTCTCTTTGCGATCGCTTTTCCCCGGTGACTTGAGTACGCTCCAATGATTGAAAGACTCATCATCACTTTAACTTGACTTGACTTCTTGGGTTGACTTAATCGGCTCTTCACACACGGTGCCCTTAGTATTACGTCTTGATCGAGTCCTTGATCTTCTTTCTTGGCCATACTCGGTGATCCTCGGCGAGTCTTCACTTCACTTCTTCCATTGACTTCTTGTATTCCTAGGCATACCGACTTGACTCACTCATTTAGCCCTATCTATTACAATAAGAATTACAAGGAAAATGGGGTGCCAACATTCTAATCTAAGTTTTACATGGCATTCATCAAAATCTATACAATAAATTTCCCAACAATACGAACCTTCTCAGGTTGGTTTTAGTGGACAGGGTTCGGTTCCCGTGACTTTTTTCAATACTAAATTACCGACCTTGAATCTTCTTTTTTTCATTTTGGAGTTGTAGTACTTTTCGCTTCTTTGCTTATACATTGCGTTCTTCACCTCGACACTACATCTCTTTTCTTCTAACAAATCCGATTCGGCTCGCAAGCGGCCTCGCTTATCTCTTCCAAAAATTTCGCAACTCTAAAATGTTGGGTCCCCAATTTGTCTTGGAATGATGGCCTCGGCTCCGTATTCCGGGAGAACAATGTTTCTCCGTGGCGGATCGATGTGTTGTCTGTAAGCCCATAGTACTCCGGGGAGCTCCTCGGGCGATTTTTCCCTATATTCTTCCAATCTTGTTTTAAAGTGTATTTGAGAATTTTATTCACCGCCTCAACCTGGCCATTAGATTACGGGTGGTACGGAGTGGATAAATGATTTTTGATGTGAAAATTTTTGGAAAAAATTTGAAATGTTTGTCATCGAATCTGTTTCCCATTTTTGTCACTATCAAATATGGTATCTCGAATCTACATATAATCGACTTCCATACGAAATCGACGACTTTGTCCTCATTTATTTTTTTCTAGGGCTCCGCCGGACCATTTTGTAAGGTAGTCCACTATAACTATATCATACTTCACGCCCCATTTTCCAAGGGGGTGGTCCGATGATGTCCATTCCCTATTTGGCAAACAACCAAGACAAAAGACCGAGGTGAGTTGTTCGGGGTGGTACTGGTGGCCGGTGCGAACTTTTGACACTTCTCGCACTTCTTTACTAGGGAGATCGCATCATGCTTTAGTGATGGCCGATAGTATTCTTGTCGGATCAGCTTGTATGCTAGTGGTATCGCCCGGCGTGGTTACCACAAATCCTTTCGTGTGCTTCTCTAAGAGCGTAGTCGGCCTCGGTTTACGATAAGCATCCGAGCAAGCGAATCAATATCCGCTTGTACAAGACCCCGTCTACTATAATAAACCGAGTAGCTGTGTCCTCAATGTTCTTGCCTCGACTTTGTTCTCTAGTTGAATCCCATGCTCTAAATATTCAATGATAGGCATCATCCATGTCACTCGGCACTTTCATTGGCATTTATCTTAGCCGTGTTCAATGACGAAAAGATAGATGGGTGATTGTCACGTCTTCTATCGGGTCGGTCTCGGCTTGGATGCAAGCCCGAGTCGGAACATCTGCATGCACATTTTCGATTCTAGAAATGTGTATCACTTCGCTTGAATCGAAAAGCCTATTTTTTTGCGAGCTCTAAATCTGCGATATCTTGGGCTCCTTCGCTTCATAGTCCCCGTTGATTTGGTTGACTACGAGCCATGAATCGATGTGAACAATTAACTTCCTCAGCCCCATTGAAGCTTCCATCTCTAGTCACTCGCTAATAATGCTTCATACTTTCGTTGTTTATTGTCGGGAATTAAAACCATACCGATGAGCAGTTGCACTTGTGATTTGGATTGATTATCACAATCCCGTCCCCTGCTCGGTCTGGGGTGGAAGAGTTGTCGGCAAACAACTTCCACATTTACTCCTCGATGATATCCAGTTAAATTGAGGGGGTGAATTCTACCACGAAATATGCCAATGCTTGTCCTTCAATTGCAGTCCTTGGTTTTTTCAAATTGGCTGAGTTCGACTGCTCACTTGATCATCCAACTAAACGTGTTTGGTCGATGTGTGACTTGTTTAAGAGAATAATTTGTCAAGATAACGATCTTACGCTCCGGAAAATACAACCTCAATTTTCTTGAAGATATGACTAGTGCATACGCTAACTTCTCCATTAGTGGATACCGCAACTCGGCATCATGCAAGGCCTGTTGATATAATAAATAGTATGTTAGGATCGCATTATCCAATCGGATCAATACCAAGTGTGCATACTCGAAGCGCCAAATATAAGTACGGATCTTCACCTTGGTTTAGCTTTTTGAGTCTTTGGAGTAGTTGCCAAGTATTGTTTTAAGGATTCGAATGTCGCTTGCGTCTGCTTAACAGTCCATTCAAAATCTTTGTTTTTCTTTATGATCTCAAAAAATGGCTTGCACTTATCAGTTGATCTCGATACAAATCTACTTAAAGCGGTCGGGCACCCGGTTAAATTTTGTACTCTTTTAACAGAATTTGGGGTTCCAGATCGATTATGGCACGAATTTTATCTCAGGTTAGCTTGATTCCTCTTTGGCCGACCATATATCCTAAAAACTTCCCGAACCGACCCCAAACGTGCATTTTTTAGGATTCAACATCATCTTATACTCGTGCAAAATCATAAATATTTCATTAAGATGAGCAATATGGTCGTCTGAATGATTTTACAAGCATATCGCCTCTACATAGACTTCCATTATACTTCCTATCAAATTTTCAAATATTTTATTAACTAACCTTAGATATGTTGCTCATGCATTCTTCAAGCGAAAGGCATCATCTTGTAGCAATACACACCACGAAATGAGTAGAAAGATGTGTTTTTTTTCGTCATTCGGATTCATTTGGATCACGATGGTACCCCGAATAACCGTCCATAAAGCTCATCAATTCATGCCTGCCATTGCATCCACCATATAATGAATATAAGGAAGAGGATAAGCTGTCTTTAGGGCATGCTTTGTTAAGGTCGGTGAAGTCCACACACGATCGCCATTGCCCATTATTTTCTTGACTAATATGGGGTTGGCCACCCACCTCGGGTAGGGCTTCTCTTATGAAAATGTTGTTTAGCGACTTGCCGACCTCAATTTCAATGTCGCCGCTTATCCGGGCCCAATTTTCTCCTTTTCATAATCCCGTCGGTATTTAAGATCAATGTTTAACCTCGTGACAAACATGTTTGGGGTCAATCCGGGCATGTCCGAGTGAGGCCAAGCAAAAACGTCCAAGTTGTTGCTCGGGAATTCGACAAGCTCGGATCGAAGTGGTTCTTACCAATCCACGATTGGCGCCTCGCCAGTGATGCTTATCGACATCTACTATGTCGATTTCTTCCACTCTGCTCGGCATGTTTTCTCTTCTTATTTTGCCCGTCTTTCTTTTGGAAAAGTAACTACTTTCTTCTCACATCGGTTCCTTACCGGGACGTCGACCGGGTCACTCAAGTATGTTTTTAAGGCTGATGTTACAGTTCGACATTCGATCGGCTATCTTTGGTTGAGTTCTTGGACTCTCCTTCTCGATTATGTTTATCTCAAGGCCTGAGTTTGAGAGAGCATTCCCTTGACTCCTTTGAGTGCCCTTATGAAAGTCTTCTCCTTCGGTGTAGAGAACTTGATAAAGAAGTGATAAAATGATACAACGTCCTTCAAATGATAAATAAGTGGTCGCCCATAATTGCATTGTATTCCGAATCGAGTTGATGATCTTGAATGTCATTATGATTGTTCTTTTAATTTCCCTCTAGCCAAATTTGAATAGGCAGTCGACCCCACCTATTGGAATAATCATTCCGCCCCGAATCCAAGAATAATGTTGTTTCATGGACGAATGTAAGAATCATCCACATTCAACCTCCGAAAGGCTCTCATGTAGATCGAGAGACGCTTAAGCTGTCCAAAGTCGACTAGGATCCTATGGACGGGGAATGCCCAGGATTGGTGTCGTGATGACCAAGGGTCGAGTGTAGATGAACCCGGTGATCGGTCGAAGGATTTTCTAGCTTAGGAGAAAAACTTGAAGACTTATAAAATTGGGAAGGAGAATTTACCTACATCGTTTCCTTTGAGTGATCTCCCTAAAAAGCATCATCATTTTTGGCGCCGTATATGGGAACAACCAAAGTACACGAAAATGCAAACTTGATCGCAAGTGCGTGAAGTTGGATCTAAAGGCTGCGAGGCCGGGCGAGAGACCGCAAGAAGAACAAGCGCTCGGAAGGCGGGAAGCCACCCTCTTCCTCTTGGAGGAGTGTGTCGCCCTCTCATATATCTCATCACCGCACACTCCACTCATCATTCCATGAGCTCTCACATCAACTCTCACCTCAACTTTCAAGAAAGTTTTCTAAGTCTTCTACGAAGTCAAAAATTCCAAAGTAAAAGATTAAAGAGAGAAATATTACCTTTGGAAGACATCTCCTTCAAGTGTCCTTATGGGAAAGTGGTCAAAGATTCTCCAAATGCAAGACAAAATATACAACAAGACAAGCCCATACATGGTGCGGATTAGCTCCCCGCACTACTTCATCCCTCCGCAAAGACCGGAACTGGAAGACATATGTTAGAGGCAAAAACTACATTTAATTATTTAATATATAATTCGGTTTATATATTAATTTAATATTAATTATGCAATAAGCTTTTAATAAAATAACCCCATCCAAATAAATTCGAGACTAGCCCATAAGTCGATTTCTTCTACATAACTCAAATGACACATCTTTCAAGTACAAAAAGATCCCTCATATTCATTTCTACCAGTTTTACTAATCTAAAATAAAAGTTTCAACAAAATATTATTAAACTTTCGTTTACTCAATTAGCGTACCAAAAGTAGAAGAATCATAAAACAGCATAAAAAGTGGGCCCCAGTTTAATACTGACACTAAATAAAAAATATATTACACAGACGCACTTCTTCATCATACCTTGGACTGGGTCCCACGTAACAGGCCCTGGTACTTGAATCTTGGTAACAATCTAATCTAATCCAATCCAACAGAAAATCTCAAAAATCCGTTTTCTACAAGAGTCAACACCAGGCTGTTCTTTACACGTGTCGTCAGATCATTGGATAATGGGAGGACTTCTGTTGGCTGAAGTGTCGGTTAATGATCAAATAATCTTGGCCGTCGATTGCGGGAGAACAATCGTCAAAGTAAAACAACGGCGTGTAAAATGTCGGAAGGAACTATCCTGGCGTGGCACGTGTTGCTTTTTAGCTAAATACAGATGGCGTTTATAAATCTGGCCCCTCTGTCCTTTTCTTTTTGATGATTTTTGTGAATTTCTTGCGTGAGAAAATGGTAATTTCTTTTTGATGATTTTTGTGAATTATTTATTGATATTTTATTCCTTCAAAAAATATATTGATATTTACTAATTATATATTTTTTTTTTTAGGTTATAAGAATAGTATGTGTATACAAATTATAATCTATAGGGTGTCCCGACATGAAATTTGTAGGATTTTTAATTAATGAAATTTCATAGATTTTTAGAGAATTTCATAAATCCCATTATGGATTCCATGAGATTCTAATAGAATTTTATATTATAAAATTTTATAAAAATATAATTAATAATTTTTCTTACGAAGCTAGCGGTAACGTCAAGATTATAAAGAAATAAAAAGAAACGAAAATATTCAAAGAAAGTCATTAATCAAAAAACAAATTATAAACTTTCCAAAAAGTTAATTTTTGAAATTGTCAAAATATGAATTAATAGCTCCATAAACAAATATTGTTAAAATAATTATTCAACCAAAAACAACATCAATGATCATTTTTTTTTAGAGCGGGATTTTTTTTATAATCAAAATTTTATCGATAGTTTTAATTCACATTTCTAGCAAGTATTATTCTTACAAATATTTTTCTAACTAATTTGTCTATAAAATCAGAAAAGGTTAGCAATTGAAACAAGGCGACGAATCAACTCTACAGTGATTATTCACAAAATTGAGGTAGAACGTGCATTGAAATGTTGATATTGAAGACGATACACGAGGAGATGTAAAAGAGATAATAGTATGTTATTTTCTTTTTATCACAAACAATATTTATTATTATTATTATTATTAGAATTTGGAATTCGAGGAAGGTGGAAATTTATCATTCTCATAAATATAACTTTTAATTCCACCAAAATCCACCCAATTTATAAGGCTAATTTAACAAAGTATTGCCATTTAAAAATCAAATTAACAAAATACCGCAAAAAAACAAAATTTTGAAAAAGGGTGAAAACAATGATCGTATCATTTGTTTTCTCTTTTTTTTTTTTAAATCCGTTAGAAAACAGAGATTCAAACTCTGTTTTCTAATCAATATAATTTTTTTTAAATTTTAATTTAGAAAATAGAGATTGAATCTCTGTTTTTAGTTTTTTTATATTTTTTTAATTTTGGTTTGGAAAACGAGATTGTGTAATCTTGTTTTGGTTTTTATTTTTATTTTTATTTTTCGGATATTTTTGTAAAAATTACTAAAATACATACACCACTTTTCAAAATATAAAATAACAAATTCATTACAACCCGTTACATAATAAACCACAGAAATCGATTACACAATTTAAAAACATAAGTAAATGACATAATTTAAAAACAACTAAAAATAACACAATTTAAAATCGTACAACAATTGGAATATTAAACATCGATCATGGCGTGAAGAAATTCCTTGCTCAAAATTATCTCCAAACTTAGGCCTTGTTTGTTTATGTTTCCAATGGCCTCTTTCCGGTTTCCAACTATACATAAAAGTGGAATCATGTTTGTTCCTAAAATTTCCAATGGAAATCATCATTTTCATTTTCTATTTTTCACATAAAACAACATCTCAAACCTATAATTTCTATTCTCAAACCTATACACTACCCTACATCACTCATCATTACTTATCAATCACTATTTTCATATTTTAACTCAATTATATATGTGGGACCCACATTATCAACTTTATCTACTTAAAATATTATTATTTTTAAATTATAACTATCTAATGGGACCCACCAACAATAATCTTACAAATATAATATTATATATTCAAATTAAAATATTGAAGTGGACCTCACCACTACCAACTTTTCAATTATTATATACATAAAATAATATTTCAAAACTACTCAAACCAAACACAATCTCATTTACAACCCTACATAAAACACATTTCAATTCATTCATTCAAACACAATCCCAATTTCCACACGAAAACCAATAAATTCTCAAAATTCTATTTCCAACTCCAGAAACTAGAAATGGACCATGGAAACATAAACAAACAGGCCCTTAGGTTTTGGTGGCAAGTAGCGCGGAGGGTGGCGGGAAAATTACTTGAGCATTGTGTCTCACGCTCCGGTTTCTTGAATAGTGTTTCGGTTTGTCAAATAAAGGTTCTCCTCTAACATATAAGCATCTGGAGTAACAATTTCATCAACCTAGAAAAACAAAAAAAAATATGAGTCGCTAAATTTACGTAAAACAAAGACTGAATATTATACGATAGAAGTAACATAAGAATATTTAATTTACTGCGTGCCCACGAAACCCGATCTTTTGCCATTGAGTGCACAAAATTCAACTTGTGATCGATATACACCGGTGTGCTCAACATTTTGGCAAACAAGGTGTAACGGCTTGAAGATGTTTCACTCGTTGACTTACTTACTCGCATCTTAAAGTTGCAATCAAATGTTCCTTTTAGAATAGCTCTGGCCGTCATTATCGAAACATCGTTGTTTTTTCTTCAACAACCTTGTTCCCTTGCTCATCTCGCTTAGAAGAGAATCGGCGAGGATGATGTCCATCGGCGGCGTCCATTTTATTTTTTTAATTATATAATGTCTGCAATAAGCGAGAATTTGGTTTTCGTGGGGGTGGTAGGGGAGACCAATTGAATTCATCCATTTGAATATGTATATGATATGAATTTAAGAAAATTTATGTGAATGTGGTAGATGAGAATAGTTTGAAGCAATGTATATTTTGTGGTAAGTTTGAGCATGTATTTATAGGCCATTTGTAAATGATAAAATAATTTCGACAAGACATATCAACTCGCAAAAGGCGATAAGTTAAATCGAGACAAGACTAGACAACTTCATAAAGTTGATAAGGTACAATGACAAGACTAAACAAGCGCATAAAGTGACATTTGATAAAGAGTTGATGACAAGACATATCAACTTGCAAAGGCGATAAGACTATATCGATAAAACTAATAAAAATAAATTACTTAATTTCATACAACCCTTAATGAAAATAAGTATCATAATGTCCTCGATTGCCACAAGTACGTCTATTCCTCTCTACTTTGCTCCGTCTTCTACTCGGTGGTGGTGGAGTAACATTCTCCTCATCCGGAGTCGCGGAGTCGAACGTCTATCATCATGCATAAATGAAAATGACAGATCGGAATGGGTGATGTATCATATGCACGTCGATCGGTGGCATGTCTAGGAGGCTCGGGATATGGTATGGTGTACTGATGTCCCAAATCCAAACCAAGAAAATCTGTGAATGATTGTGTAAATGGTACCGGACCTACATCCGGTGTAAACTGGATAGGTCCTTGTATATGTACTGGCTCAGGGACATAATAACCACCTGTGTCAATCGAAAATTGATGCATAGAACTGACGGACCCGCCGTCATGCATGATACCTTTGAATCGGCGTGCGAAGTGGATGGACCCGTATCATCATGAGTAGGAGTGAATCAAAGAAGCGAGAAGTGGATGGACCCACATCATCATGCGTAGTAGGCTGTGAATCGGCGTGCGAAGTAGATGGACTGCATCAACCGAACGTCTCACGCGATGTAGTACGTGAACTGCTTTGTCTCCCTACATGTGGGAAGACTGCTTAACCGGGCGCACTTTGTGGATTAGAGACATTAGTTGCACTTCTGCGCCTCGACACAAACTTAGTGAGATCTCTAAAGTCGATGAACAGAGATCACGAATGCAAGTAATGAATCATGATCATCGCCCGGACTCCTCGGTACTAAGCCTTAAGCTTTCTATTGTATCGGCTGAAATGAAATTATAGTTGTATGAAGATAAAACAGAAAAATACGAGAATATGCTAATTATTATAAAGAAAAATATTTACCATATAGTCAATAACAATTTGTGTCGGCCCATGGTGGTACCCCTCCTCCACTTGTAAGTGGCTCGGCGAGATCGGCGACGTGTAATATCATCAAACCATGCCATGTACCCTGGACCGGTCGTGTCACGTCCGCGATCATAGGATCGGAAAAATAAAATGATGTCACTCATCCCACGGCTGACATACTTGTTATGTTTGAGGGCCCAATCATTACTCCATGTCCTCTGCGGTCTATATCATGCAATTTTCGTTTGTGAATCATTTGGTAGGGCGGGAATAATTTGAGTCATACCAAACGCTGGACACCCTCTCTACGGACGATGCATCTCGACTACATCATAATTAATAAGTGGACATGATGATCTCCATGTAGGTGTAATACATGCCATAGGGAGTGGGTAATCTCGGGCCAATTCATATCATATGGTACGCCAAATAAACTAAAAATGAAAAAAATACACACAATTAAAATTAAGTGAATGATGAAAATAAAATTTAACTTGCATAAATACTAAATTACGATTCTCAATTAATCATCAAACATATCCACGAAGATGCGCACCGAATGACTCGCCGTGTGTGTATGGTTATAATCTTGAGTCCATCTATAAAATATATTGTGTGAATTATTTCTAAACATGAATTATTATATTCATTTATTAGAATGCACAAGTGGACATAATACCTCGCCATATGTGGGAAGTGGCGGATCAACATTTAAATCAATTTGACTAATCTACTTCGTATCCCCTCGGCACTATACTTTTAATCCGCGACCATGCCCATATCTATTAAATATAGAAATATTTCAACATATTTGTACACATTTGAAAAAATTAAAATACATGACAATAGTTTACACCTTAATAATTTGCATCGGTCCACCAATAATCTTGGCATCTCGTTGTGATGTCTTTGCATAACTCACGATATAGCCTAGCTAGAATCGCACTCCCCACTAAATGACGAAACCACATGAAGATTCTCCAAGTGCCTCAAATATATAGTAGGATCACGACCCGTTGGAACCTGCATCATCACACCTCCTATCATGGTCAATGCACATGCGCGTGCATATCTCACAACAAAATCTTCGTTTGTGTCATCATTCACCTCATTATTAGTCAAAAACCTCCCAATTCTGATATTGACAACTTTGCACCCCTAAACTCGATGGCGGGGCCTAAAACCAAGTAATTGGTAACAATAATCTTGTAATTCTTCGCCTTCAGTCGGGATCCAATCACAATAACAGGATATCCATCTATAGGAAGACCCCATATGCATGCCACATCCTGTAATGTAATAGTAGCCTCCCAAACGGAAAATGGATTGTGTGTGTCTCGGGACGCCATCTCTCCACAAGTCTTTGTAATCAAATGGTTGTCAATCTCCATAGATCGACTACTATAAACACCGTGTAGACCCATCAAATGTAAATAATACACTACTCGAGGTGCAATCCTCTTGTCGAACTAATTTCCAAAATGCGCTTTGCACCACTCTTTTTGACAATGTTACATCCACACGTCCTGCTAACACATCCTCTCGAACGATGTGTGTAGGCTGTTGAGTCAAAACATCTCTCCTGCGAGGACCGTAAATACGAGTAGTAGGATCCATCCTGGTACAAAAATACGTATTGATAATGGCATTACAAGATATGAACAACAAGTAAAAGTAAACATTTTAGATAATCTTGACACTAAGAAAAGCATACATAATATACATCACGATTATAAAAACTACCATTAAGAAAGATTGGTTCTATAACATATCAATACCATTAAGAAAGTTCTAGACTATTACATAACAATACCATCAAGAAAGTTCTAGACTATTACATAAACATACCATTTAGAAAGTTCTAGACTATTAGATAAACATACCATTTAGAAAGTTCTAGACTATTACATAAACATACCATTAAGAAAGTTCTATACTATTACATAACAATACCATTAAGAAAGTTCTAGACTTTTACATTACAATACCATTAAGAAAGTTCTAGACTATTACATAACATACTAAGACACTTGTCTAGCTCGTCTTCTTTGCTGGCCCGTTCTTGTGGCATATCCATCTCACCATGAATTCTACTAGTAACTTCACGACCACGTCTACGAGGCGTCTTTACGCGTACTATGTGTGATCTCAAAAGATGGAGGATCCCAGTAATCTTCATCCGGCAATGGTTCAAATTTACCATTATATGTTGCGATGTAAGATGCCATGCTGTAATATGGATTAACAAAACCAGATGCGTTGACTCGATAATGCCTGCACACCTGCATCACGTGCGCACATGGTATACCATACTCCCTCCATTTTCCACGCAAATTTGCCTCCTGGGTACTCAATTTAACAACGTTGACTCGATGTCTCCGACCAACTAAATGGCGTGTCGTAACTTTTGTGCGGTTGATTGTTCACCTCTATCAAACGTTTTGACCACCAAATCAATTGACTGTCTCTGTGCCTTTTCATATTGCCTGGCTACGTGATCTGGCCATAATTGGTTCTTACCCAACATTCTGTAACCCGATGCTTGCCTATCCATAAAATATTTGACCATTCTATGAAATGTGATCTCAACTATAGCTGTGATAGGTAAACGACGTGCACCTTTTAGCATTCTATTGATGCACTCGGAAAAATTAGTAGTCATTATACCACATTGCATTCCCCATCGTGTGCAAGTGTCTATTTAGTTGGAGCATGTCGTTGAAGCCATGCGTAAGCCCCCTCGTTATGTGCATTAATTTGTTCCATCTTTAGTTCAAACTTTCTTACATTGTACTCTGCACCAGCTTGCTACACTAAATCTTTCGAGACAACATTTTTGAATTTATTATTGAAGTTGAGCGAATGTGTGTCTCGAGACAATAACGATGAGCTCCACGAGGTGGTGAAAAGTTCGGGTTCTCCCCTACGCTTGTCATTAGACCACGATGTCGATCAGAGATAATACACACTCCCTCTGCACCTTGCACTATGTGCGTAGAAAGCATGTGAAGAAACCATCTCCAAGAACCATATGTTTCTTCATCCACTATGGCAAAAGCAAGGGGCAATATCTATTGTTAGCATCTAAACCGACGGCAATCAACAACTTGTGTTTGTATTTGCAATATAGATGAGTTCCATCAACATTGATGATTTCTCGACAATGTTTGAACCCCTCGATACATGGTTTGAATGCCCAAAATACATAAAATAGTGTTCGGATACCGCGCACATCCACCTCTCTATGAACCCACTCAACAACAGTCCCAAGATTCCATTTCGTAAAAGCACCCATGTACTTTGGTAACATTCTAATCGAACTCTCCCAAGTGCCATAAACATTCTCCTTGCGTTTCAAGCCATGCCATGCCTTGTGATATGATATTTCCCATCCATATTTTTCCTTTACTTCTTTGTTGGGCATGTTTGACACACCCTGGATCACATTGAAAACTACCCACCAACAAACGTGCAATCATATTTTTACACATATTTCGATGATCAATGGAAATCTCATTCATTAGACATGTGTGGTCACCACCATATCTTGTAATCTTCCATAATCCATATTTGGTTTCAATATTGCTCGAAGACTCAATCACATACCATGTCGGCGTGCTATGGCAACATTCAACTTTCCACAACTTTGTATTGCTCTCTACGACGTGGTACTCTCGTCTTGCAAACCGCACAGAGAATAATCTTTCACACACACTTGTAGTCTTTTCTTATCCTTAAACACCATTCCTTTTTCAAGCACGCCTTTCTCGGGATCGTAATATGAGCGTCGACCAAAACATCGGAAGAATCTCTGGGATCTCTGCGTATGCCTTACTAAAAAATGGAATGATAGGGATTTAAGACGATACGGCCCATCTGCAGAAGGCACGTGCGGGCGGGGAGGAATTGGGACTTTATCCCATTGTGAGGTATTCTCTCGACCTTGTTCATTATACATTTCATCAAAATCAAATTCCTACATCATTATCATCGTCATTATTATCTTCGTGTTCTTCGTCACATGATAGTTACAATCAACAAGTTCTTGATTCACGTGGCTATCGGTGAGTGATCGCATTCTTTCAACATCCACGTTTTCATCATGAACATTATGATCTCCCAAATTAGGTTGCACAAAACTACCCCCAACATTATGTCCAACATTAGCTCTAAGATTATCTTTGCTTAAACTAGCACCAACATCCTAACAAAATCACCTCCCAAGTTATACTTTTGCCCGAACTACCCCCAATATCCGGAATATTTTTTTTTTTTTTGATGACGGGGAACCCGCACCGCTACTCTTCGAAAGGCGTCTTGGATAAACCCTGGGCCGGACGTCTAGCCTTGCAAACTATGCCAACCAGGTAAACCACACTAGGCAAGCCCTGTGTGAGGCTCAACCAAGAAAGTGTTGGTAGGGGGAATCGAACTCGTAACCTTTTAGTCCCCGCTCACCTACTCCACTTAACTTGGCTACCCTTGCGGGTCCAATATCCGGAATATTATCATCTCTTAATACGAACACATAGTGAGAATATCCGAGGATTCCTTTTGATGTCTGATATGGCTATATTTTGTATTTGTTCCGTTTCAACATATACATCGACAAATGGAATTTCTGAAATCGGATCAAAGAAAAACCATAAATTCTCGTCACTAGTTATTGGTATTAACCGTGAATGATTTCCGGAACTATACTTAACGAACAACTTCAACTGAAACTGGTTACTATCAATATTTAACAGTCGGTATAGTTTTCTAATCAATTCATCCAACTTTGTCATCCGAGACAGTCTATGAATTATATTTGGACCACGGTCATAAGATATTGTGAACCCATCTTGTACAATTTGTCCTCCAAAATATACAATAATATCTATATTTTGTGATGACATGTCTGTTGAATACAATAAATTAAAGGTATTAATTAATATATATACTAACTTTTCAAATATTAAACTAACGAAAATAATTAATTTTAAAAAAGACATAATATAAAAACTTACCGGAAAAATATAGTCCGTCCCAAATATAGTCGATCTTGCAATTATAAAATATTTAAAGAAAATTAAAATTAGGATACAATAATTAATTTCTTACAAATTTTCCTACAACCAAATTCTGGTCACCGAAAAATTTTCCGGCAACCAAATTCTGGTCACCGAAAAATTTTCCGGCAATAAATTCCGGCTGCCGGAAAATTTCCCGACAACCCTCCCCCCTTAATTTTTTTTCCGGCAAAACCCTATCGTCCAAATTTTTTTCCGGCAACCCCCCAAAAAATTATTCCGGCAAATATCACCCAAAAAACAAAAAAAAACCGGCATTCTCCTTCACCCTTAAAATTATTTTTCTACACTTAAATATACTAATGCTTATATAAATACTTAATAATTAATTTCAAAAAAAAAAACAAGGGGGAGGGAGAACTTACCTTCGGCAGCCGTGAAGAAGAAGGTGTTGCAGATGAATGAAAATGTGGGAGAAAGGGGGGCTGAATTTATTTCCCCAGAAAACAGCGATGCCATCGCTGTTTTCACTGTCGTGTCTGACAAAAGTAGAAAACAGCGATGCCATCGCTGTTTTCTAGGGAAAAATTCAAAAACAAATGATGTCGGAAAAAAAAGAACAACACACCTCTGTTTTCTGCGTCTTTTTGCGAAAAAAGTAGAAAACAAATGATGGTGTTCTTTGTTTTCACACTTTTTGAATTTTTTTACGGTATATTGATAAATTGATTTTAAAATGGCTATATTTTGTTAAATAGCCCAATTTATAAAGGAAATTCATGGAATTCACTGAATGTTTGAGGATGCTGGATTTTCATGAAATCAATTAAAATTCAAGTTAAAGACCTTAATATTTAATGGACCATAAAATTCCAAATTGAGAACAATTATTATGTTATGGAATTCTAAATTCCATTAAATTTCATGGTTAGTACGTAATACATGGAATTCTAAATTCCATGGTTACTGACATGCACATTGCAGGATGAGTATGCCGTAATTTTTTTTATTTTCTTCTCCACCTTATGTTAGTTAACTCTCCATACTAGATAGATAATCGATCGGCTAATAGTCGATTAGTTAAAACTCTCAAGCCCAAACAAAAGACTTACGTTCGATGCACATCACCATCTCTCCCAAAATATGTTCTAAAATAAAAACTCTCCATCTTGGATGATGAATAAAAATTATCTAACTTTATGTGATAAATAATTATTCCTTCAACAAATAGGATAATTCATGACCATTTATACATGCATGCAATTTGATTTTCATGAATTGTAGTATCACAAAAGTCCATGATAGCGGTTCAATGATTTGTAACTCTTATAGGCTCATATGCCTATTGTTGATAGAGAATTGTAATTAATTAGGATAAATGTTATAGCTGTTTTTAGGATATAGTAGGAGTCTTGGGAGCGTTTGCAAAACATTATACTTAAAAATAATAATTAAAAGGATGATTTTGTAAAATACGTACTTTAGAGCATTCCACATTGAAATCATTTCGGATGCTTAACTTGTTTATATAGGATTTCACCAATAATGCGCAATCATATATAGCTTATAATGGTGCATTCTTGTGGACCAAGTTGAATTTTAACTAGCTTAATGCCGTCCCGAGCTAGAGTCTGCGCAGACGCCGCATTGAGCGCTTTAGAGACGCACTTTGTACGCACACATCATCCGAGGAGCTTGAAGGAGCCTTAAAGTTTCAAAGACGCGAACCAGAGTTTGGTCCATGGCTCGGCGATGTAACAGAGCAACTCATGCGACAATGACTTGGCGAGTCGTCAGGCGCGCCATGTGGCGAGTAGGATGTTGATCGGATGCGGCTTTTTGTTGACGGGGCACCATGATCGACACGATCGGCCCATCCGGTGTGCAAGGATGCATGCCAATTGATGTATACTTTTGCTAGGATGAGATCTAGACCATCGGATCGCGACTATTAATCATAACGCACTTTCGACAAATTCGGATCGACTGAACCAAGGGTTGCACCTAAGGAACCCAAAATTCTATAAATAAGACCCCTGGTTGTTTAGTTTGAACCATTCAATAATGTATTTTTGCATATTGTCTAAACCTCTTCCTTCGTAATTCAAAAGTTTTGAAATCTTTTTTTACTCACTCTAAGTGCGACTTTTGCAAGGGTTGCTATGTCGAACTAAAAGTCGTTGTATCTTAGAGACGCTTTCCCAAAACCATTAAGACTTTGTGCGGGGTAATTTTATCTTGCGAAGAGAGAATCCATTCTCGCCACGACTTTAATATATGTCCCATTATTTTGCCCGATTTTCAAGAAAACCAAACACCACAAACATCAAAAACATTAAAGTGTTATTTAAGAGTAAAATATTACTCCTTATGTCCTAAATATATAGTCCAGTTTGACTTCTCACACGAATTAAGAAAAGTATTGGAAACTACAAATATCTAAATAATTACTTGATTTGCCCTTATTAATGAATAGTGTAAATTATAAATTAAAATACATATATTAAATAGGGTTATAACAAAAAAATGATAAGATACTATTAAATATAGAAAGTAAACTATATATTTGGGATATCCCAAAAAAGAATAGTGGACTATATATTTGGGACGGAGAAGTATTTAAGTTGATTAATTATTTTGCCACCAATCAAGCCAAAAATTGGTCCTTCCATACTTTTTTCTCGACTTTCGTCTTTCTTTTTTGGTAAGTTTGCATTGCTTACTTGACGTGCGTTTTGGTCAACCAACAAAATATATCGAGAAATTTAACACGTGGAAATATAAGTATGCGTAATCTGCGTTTATTTATGGCTAATTCTCCTTTTTTGCATAATACCAAGCCGAATTATTGGGGTCGGTCTTTCTTACAATCTCGCGTTTACTGGTCTTTTTCTCTGTCTCTCCCCCCTTTTCCTCTTAAAATGAGGATTTTTATACCCCTCGAGTAAGTGGGTTTTCAACGATCATCTTTGCACTAATCAATCACTAATCGGTAAAATAATTAAAAAAGGACACATGTCCTCTCTAATCGTGCATGTCGGCCAACTCTTGCCACTTAGTGACTCCTCTCTATAACTTTCGACATGTGGCGGTTTATGATAGTTATTTTTATGAATGCATCGCGCATCGTTTTCCGCCAAAAATTGGGCTCGGGGTGGGGGCTCGCGATCATGCTGTGGTTGGGCTCGTTAGCGGGTGAGCCTAATTCATGACGTGTCACCGCGCACCGTCGACGTCACCTATAGGCCCTCCACTCGGATGTGTGCTAGGGCGATGGCGTGGATTAATTTCTTCCGGCTCGGGTCGGGCGTCATCAAAAGCCCCCAAGTTTAATTCCGAGAGAAGAATTTACAAGTCGGAGTTAAACTTTAATGCTAATGATAAACATTTAATGGGAAACGGAATTCCCCGAAAGGTTTTGTTCATTCACGACATCATCGCGCGTAGTGATTAATGGTACATGTGGCGCATTAATTGTGGTGCCATAATGAGACAGACACGTGGCATCTTGTGGGTGACCACGCTTGTGCGAGGAATTGAAAAGGCATATCGGTTACGTCGTGGCCGTGGGGACGTGGCGTTTTACGACATTTTCGACGGCTTTTGAGGTTGAGAAGGCGCGTCTTTTCGAATAAACATTTCGTTTATCGAGGAACTCCATCTATAAATACCCCTTTTTCCCTACATTATTCACTTTCGTATCCATTATCTTTTGAGCTAGGGGATCGATTGAAACCGAGAAATTTCGGGTCGGCTTCCAAAGTTCAGAGACTTCAAACTTAGGTATTTTTTCGAAATATTCTCCTTTTACCTATAAAATGTCTTCTTTTGAGGATAGTAGGAGTCGTAGTTATAGCGTAGAGGTTGAAATCGAAGATCCCCCCTCTGAACCTACATTTATTTCTCACCAAAGACGGCCATCTCCGCTTTATAGTCCGAGCATCATTCGGATATCTTCTCCAAATTCTTCTCGAGGTGGAACGTCTTTAGAGCGGACGCATACTATTTTTGATCCGCGCCGTGGCCGTTTTAGAGAAGGAAGCGATTATCGGCCGGCCGCATGAGAGAGTTCCGATGAAGGATCCCCGAGTCTTGATCTTAAGCGATGCTCGGCGGGGAAGAAGAAAATATGGACCCATCGGAGCGGAGCGTGATAACGTGGAGTGGGTAAACGAACCCTCCGGAGATTCGAGGCGGAGAGGCCTCAGTACCATGGGCCATCGTAATGGCGACGGCCGGCAAGGAGGAGGCCCTCGCCTTCGTGTCGAGCCTCGATGGACGCCATGTGATATAAACGATATCCCTAGCATCTTTGATGATCCGGGAGGTGGAAGAGCTCCGGCAGAGGTATCATATTCCAAGTGGCATCAATTTTTGGGTACCGATGGCACGAGAGGTTCTCAAGTACCCACCATGGGTTGTTTGGCCATATTTGTCGCCACCTCCTATATGGGTTGCGATTTCCACGCCCGATTTCCTCATGCGGTGGTTTTGCAAGTGGGGTATGCATCCGACCAGTGCACCCTATTTCTTGGGGTAGGATCATCGGCCTCCCGGTGATGTTCCACCTAGAAAAATATCCTCGCCCCAAATTCAAAGAGATGAACGAGCTCTTTATCCGGTGAGCGACTCCTTCATCTCGGGGTCACTGTCCGGGGTGGTATTACGTATGCGGACCCGATCGGGGTATCCGGACGGCCTAGTGGGAGGTCTCCTTCATCTTTGAAGGAGTGGAAAGATAAGTGGCTCACGGGTGAGCGGCGAGTGGCAAGCTCGCGTGGAGGATGGAGCAAGGAAAACTGTTTCTTCATCCTCCATCAAATTTTGTTTTTGGTTCTGATAAGTCTATCTTTTCTCCTTTCTCTCTTTTCTTTGTTTATTGTTTCCTTTTGTGATTGACTTTGCTTCTTTTTCGTCTTTTTACCTTTATAGAGAACCGGCATCAAAAGGGCCTCTGTCGGCCACATTTATTCGAAGGTTGGAAAACATCCGGGCCGGGGCATCGGGGACGGGCGGATTGAGAGATTTGCCATCGAGGCCAACTTGGCCGGCCGGCTTGAGGATGCTCGGCCGTCGACCGACCCCGAGGCGGCTCGGGGGCGGCGACGGAGGGGAGGAGGGGGAGGCCGGAGAGAGCACCGGGAAATCCTCCGGAAATGAAAAAGACGGCCCCACTCTTTGGGAGCGGCCAAAGCTCGACAGCGAGTTGCGCCGTCTCTTGCGATGGGGCTTGATCCGTGGGCGGATCGTGCCTGTGCCCATTGGGCAAATGCGGACTCGAGAGCCGCTTGAGTGCGGGCCGCCGTTCGAGGTAAACATAGTATTTCTTACACTCTTCCTTTCAAATGTTTTTCGTTTTCTTTTGACCTTTTAACGGTGGTTGCTTTTTATAGGGCATGGCTTGGATTTGCGTGCACGCCTTCGCGGCGTGAGGAATACGGCCACGCGCGTCGGACTCGAGCGATCCAACCAACCCGCAGAATGCGGAGCGACTCGGAGAAGCGGATATCCGGCCGCAAACGTCCCGCGATGGAGTGCCCGAGGCGGTGGAACCTCTCCTTCAAAGGAGAAGAGGAGGGATTGTGATCGAAGAGCCCGGGGCATCAAGGAGTTGGTCGACGGCCAGAGTATCTGAGCGAGGCCCCGGAAGGGGAGGTCCGCGAACTTTCTCGGACGACCTCGGCCGGGAGGGTCACTTCATCCCTCCAAGTCGGGTGAGGGATGAGTCTGCGAGGGAATGGTTAGAATACGCCTCAATGGGTTTTGGAGTTTGTTCGATGCACCACGCCGACGGAGGAGCGATCGAGTTTTACCGGAGGTGGGTCGGGCCGCAATGAGTGTCCCGGCTCGTGCCGGACAAAAGGCATCGAGCAATTCTGCTCGGAGATCGGCTTTGAGGAACAAATTCGACGCCATGGGAATGTCCGGCGAATCATTGGGCTCTATGGCATGAAATTGGGGAACTCGCGAGCCGGAGAAAAATACGCCCGATCCGGAAAGGCGGCACGGCGACTGCGGGAGGCCTATGCTACCCTTCAAGGGGTACAAGAATCGTTAAAGACCCGAGCGGATGAAGCTACGGCTCGGGCCAACTCGAGAAAGAAGGCATTGCGGGGCCGAGGCGAGCGAGATCGGGCCGCAGGTCAAGAGGAGCTTAGGGCCAGTTGCCGAGCCGAACGTCTTTGCCGTTGCACTGGCCGAGGAAATGGAAAGGCGTCTGCCGATGTGTGCGTAGAGAGGCCGAAGAGGCTGCTCATCGGCAAGTTGAGGAAGCTCGCATACGTAGTTGAAGCTTATAAGGACTCGAGGAGTATGCATTTATGTTAACTGCGGCCATGCGACCACCTCAAAGAAATTCTTGATTCGGTTAAAGTAGGCCGGCGGATCGTTGCTCGACTTGAAGAAGATTTGGCCCTTTTGGAGGCCGATCTCGATGCTCTCCGTCCGAACTTTGCTTTGAGGCCCCCAATGTTCGGGGCTCACCTCCTCCGGGGCCTGAGAAGAAGTTGCCTCGAGTGGTCTTTGTTGAAATTCCGCCTCCGTCTTAATCTTGGTGTTGTTTGCCCCTTTTTCATAAACTTTTTCATGATTTTGTAGGTAGATTACTTGGCTTCATGCCTTAGAATGTAATGGGCTCCGGCCCCCTGTGTAAATAATTTTGAAGTAGAAATGAAATTTTCTTTCTCTCACCGTGTATGTGTTTTAAGCTTTTTGTATATGCTTGGCTCTTCTCCTTTTTGTAAGATTGTTGCCTGTCTTCTTTTCCCTTTTATACTCCCACGTATGGGGCTCGGTTCCAGTGCTCTTGAATAAGGGACTTTACCCGCTTTAATTGACTCGTACTCGGTATATGAACCTGATCTTTATTTTGTATTTGGTACTTGTGTATAAACCAAGTCTTCATTTTGTGCTTATGTGTAAACCGAGTCTTTTTGTGCTTGTGCGTAACCAAGTCTTTGTTTTGTGCTTAACGGTGTGTACATCGAGTCTTTGTTTTGTGCTTGTGCGTAACCAAGTCTTTGTTTGTGCTCGGTGTGTACATCGAGTCTTTGTTTTGTGCTCGGTGCGTGAACAAGTCTTTATTTTGTGCTCGGTGCGTGACCAAGTCTTTGTTTTGTGCTCTTCGGTGCGTGACCAAGTCTTTGTTTTGTGCTCGGTGTGTACATTGAGTCTTTGTTTTGTGCTTGGTGCGTAACCAAGTCTTTGTTTTGTGCTCGGTGTGTACATCGAGTCTTTGTTTTGTGCTCGGTGCGTGACCAAGTCTTTGTTTTGTGCTCGGTGCGTGACCAAGTCTTTGTTTTGTGCTCGGTGCATGACTAAGTCTTTATTTTGTGCTCGGTGTGTACATCGAGTCTTTGTTTTTAAGGATAGATCCGCCTTGCGGCGAGTTGTCCTTTCTTTTCAACGTCTGCAAAGGATGTACCCGGAAGACTTGTCGGCATCCAACTTCCTCCGAGGCAATTTTTTATTGTCCTCGACGACGTAGCCGAGTGAGTAAGAATTTCGTCTCCCTTTAGAGAGCTCACAAAATATCGATGAAAGGATAATTCCTTGGAATCTATCTCGGATCATAAACCGAGATCTTTATTGATAAGACTAAGCTTTCGGTATGCTACATTCCATGGATGCATAAATTTTTCTCCACTCAAATATTCTAGCCGTCGCCCCACCGGATAAGACGTGGTGACCAAATGGGCCCTCCTGGTTGGCTTCAATGGGCGGGTTCAACACCCGTTATCTTTTTCAACACAAGATCGCCAACCTCGAATCTCCTTTCCTTTACTTTCGAATTGTAGTACCTCTCGCTCCTTTGTTTATACACGGCGTTTTCATCTCGGACTACACCTTTTTTTCTTGAAAGGATCTAGCTTGGCTCGGAGCGCACTTTCTTAATGCCGTCTTCGGAAAAATTTGCAATTCAAGGTAGGGCTCCAATCTCAACAGAATCACCACCTCGGTTCCATAAGCTAAAGAAAAAGTGTTTCTCCGGTGGTCGCCGATCGTCGTTCGTATGACCACAACACTCCCGGTAATTCCTCCCGCCAATTTCCTTTAGACTCTCCAATCTCGCCTTCAAGGTATACTTGAGTATTTTATTAACGGCCTCAACTTGCCCATTCGACCGGGGATGGTATGGAGTCGAGAAGTGGTTTTTAATATGGAAACCTTCACAAAAATTTGAAACCCCTGGTTATCGAATTGTTTCCCATTATCTGTAACAATCGAATGCGGTATCCCGAATCTCTGATTATGGACTTCCATACAAAACTCACAATCTTTTCCTCATCTATTCTCGCCAGGAGCTCCGCCTCGCCTTTATTTTGTGAAATAATCCACCGCCACAATGGCATACTTGACGCCTTTTGCCGGTGGGGAGTGGTCCGATAAGTCCATTCCCATTTGGCAAACGGCCATGGGCTAAATACGGAGGTAAGTTACTCGGGATGATATCGACTGCGGCGCGAATCTTTGGCACCTCTCGCATCTTTTGATGAGATTGGTTGCATCCTTTCTTAGGGGCGGCTAGTAGTATCCTTGCCGTATTAATTTATAGGCACATGTTTGGCCCCGTGGTTCCCGCATATTCCTCGTGAACCTCTCAAAGTGCATAATCCGCGTCTGTCTCGGAAAGAAGGCACCGTAGGAGTGGGACGGAATATCCTCGTTTGTATAGGACACCGTTTACTAGTGTGAACCGAGCCGCTTGAGTTCGTAGTGTTAAGCTTGACTTTGTTTTCGTGTTGAACTCCTTTTTCTAAATCTTTTGAATGATCGGGGTCATCCAGTGCCGCTCGGTGGTTTCGATTGCATATATCTTCTTTGCACCAAGTAACGGCGGAGGTTGTGTGATGCAAAGTGACATCCGCGATGGCATCCGTCCCTGGGTCGGGAATCGAGCCGAGCTAAGGCATCCGCCCGCATGTTCTCGGCTCGGGGCACATGTAAGACTTTTGTCTTAAAGTGTAACAATCTCTTCTTAACCAAGTCCAAATATTGTGCGATTTTTGCTCTTTTTGCTTCGTACTCACCGTTGGTTTGATGAACGACCACCGAGAATCACTTGTGTACCAATAGTTGTTTTAGGCCCATAGAAGTTTGCCATATCTAGGCACGCCGAGAAGTGCCTCGTCGTTATTCGTTGTTCGTTCGCGGGAATCAAATCGCACGGCCGAGCAAAGAGCATTTCGATTTGGATCGATTATCACGATTCCGCCCCTGCCGGCTGCGGTGGAGGAGCGTCAACGAACAATTTCCATTCTTGGTCTTCCATAACTTCCAATCGTATGGAAGGTGTGAATTGCCACGGTCGGCTAAAGCCCGACCTTTTATTCAGACGCGTGGTTCATATAGAATATCAAACTGACCGAGCTCGACGGCCCATTTGATCATCCGACCGGCCGGAAGTATCGGGTCGGTGTAGTACTTGCTTGATGGGTAGTTCGTCAAGACTATAATCTTGTGCTCTAAAAAATATGGACGGAGTTTCAGCGCCGCATGATTAATGAATAAGCCAACTTTTCCATTGGTGGATAAGCGGAGCTCGGCGTCATGTAACGCTGTAACGCTGGTGTAATAGACCGGATGTTGAATAGAACCATCTAGCTTTGATTAACATCGAAACCGATGGCGTATTCGGATACCACCAGGTACAAACAAGTCCTCCCTTGGGTAGGTTTTTGCAATATAGGAATTGAAGAAAGGTCTTTGTTTGAGGGATTCAAAGGCAACCTGTGCTTGCTCGGTCCACTCAAAATTTTTGTTCTTTTTTATAATTTCAAGAAAGGTTTACACTTGTCTCGTGGATCGTGAAACAAATCGGTTAAGGGCGGCCAATCGGCTGTTAGGCTTTGTACCCTTTTTATAGAGTTCGGGACTCTAGATCGATGATGGCTTTTATTTTGTCCGGGTTAGCTTGATTCCCTTTTGGCTGACCATAAACCCCAAAAATTTACCCGAGCCGACCCCAAACGTACCCTTTCTCGGGTTTAACATCATCTTGTACTCTCTCAAAACAAAGAAACATTTTATTAAGACCGTTTAGATGATCGGATATATACAATGATTTCAATAACATGTCATCTACATAGACTTCCATAGTACGACCTATCATTTTCTCAAACATCTTATTTACTAACCTTTGGTAGGTCGCACCGTATTCTTCAACCCGGGGCATCATCCTCAGAATAAAATTCCACGAAAGCGAGAAGAATGATGTATTTTCTTCTTCGTCATCCGGGTGCATTCGTATTTGGTTGTAACCCGAGTAGGCATCCATGAAGCTCATCGGCTCGTGTCCGCCGTGGCATCTACCATATAGTCAATGTTTGGTAATGGATAAGCGTCCTTAGGGCATGCCTTATTCGGTCGGTGAAATCCACGCATGCGCGCCATCGCCATTGCTTTTCTTTACCAAAACAGATTGGCAACCCATCGGGGATAGAGAGCTTCCCGGATAAATTGATTATCTAGCAACTTGTTAACCTCGCCTCGAGTCTTTGCTTTTGTCTGTCGGGCCGAGTTTGCGCTTTTTCGGATAATTGGGCGAACGTTAGATCAATATTAAGACGGTGGCATGCATGCTTAGGGGTCAATTCGGGCATGTCCGCATGAGTCCATGCGAAGACGCCAAGATTATTTCCCAAAACTCGATCAAATTCGGTTCGATATGGTTCTGGGAGGTCATGACCAATACGTAATGGTGCCCCTTGCTTGGCCTTCCGACATTGATTGTATCAACATGTTCTCTTGGTTCCGCCCATTTTCTTTTCTTGCTCTTGCCCTCTTTGATCTGCGGGGGCAACTCATCTTCGATGGTCGGCTCGTTCTTGGGCCGCCGCCGCCTTCTTCCATCATCGGTTCCTTCCCAGGTCGGCGACCTGGATTATCCTTTTGAATAATCACCACTTTCCACTCGGGCTCCTCTTTTGGTCAGGGATCGCCTTGCGTGGTCCCACCGGGTTTCTCCTCGTTCCATCACGTCAATCTCCACCGGTCGGAGTTTGAGAGAGCATTCTCGTGACTCTCTTTGATTCCCCTTGTGTATGGCCTCGCCATCGGATGTTGGGAATTTTATACAAAAATGATATATTGAAACGCCGCTTTTATATGATAAAGCAATGGCCTCCCAATGATAGCATTGTACTCCGAATCGGCGTTGATTATTTTAAATGTTGTCATGACGGTCCGCTTATGCAACCCTTGTCCCATTTGGATGGGCAAGTCAACTTCTCCGAAGCGGGACTATTCTTCCTCCTCCAAACCCCAGAATCGCTTTGTCGTTGCATGGACGGATATAACTATCATCCACGCTCAATCTTGAAAGGCTCGGACGTAAATGACCGATGAGTAGCCGCCCCGAGTCGATCAAAATTCTATGAACTGAATACCCAAAATCGGTGCGAGAATGACCAGGGGTCGAATGAGGTGGACCACCTGGTCGGCATCCACATCCGAGAATACAAAATGGCCAGTGGGTTGGCTTTCCTTGATTTCCGCCACCCGAACTTGCCTTTCGGCGTGGGCGGCTTTGTCGACATCGGCCTTTCTTTTCCCTGTTGGAGCGGCTATCTTCGGTGTGTTAGTGTTGATTCGATTCACACTCGACATCATGAGGATCTCCCTACCCTGGTTCTCGGCCGGTGGTGGCGGCAGGAGAGCTGGATTGGTTATGCGCTCCGGGTTAACACCTTGAGTCAGTGCCGGTGGGGGCGGTAGTTCATGAACGTATCTTTTGAGACCGCCTTGCCGAACAATACGCATAATTTCTCTGATTAGATCTCGGCACTCATCGGTATCGTGACCTATTGATTTATGATAGGCACAATATCGACATGAATCTAATTTTGTCGGCTCGACCTTCAAAGGCCGAGTCGGAGGTAACAAATTCAGACCCTGTACTTCATTCCATATGGCTGATGGAGTGTGGGTCAAAGTACTCCTCAATGCGGCAACTTCGGCTCGCGCTTCCTGGCGAGCCCTAAATCCGGTGGTCGGGTTTTCCGAGAATGGTCTAAATCCCGACCCCGGCCCAACTGCTGATTCCTTCCTTCCGTCCTTTCTCACGCCCCCTGGCCGGTGCTCGGGGCGGTTACTTGCCATGGCTTCTTCCGCGCAAATATGGCGTTCCGCGCGGACCAGAAATTCTTGGTACGAGGTCGCCCCCGATTCATGGATGGAGTAGTTAAACCAAGTTTCGGGGGCAAGGCCAGCCATGGCTGCAATTAAAATGGCGTCATCCGACACCGGTTCCATCTCTCGAACTTGCTTATTGAACCGAGAGATATAGCTTTTCAGGGGCTCGTCCTTCCCTTGTTTGATGTTCACGAGGGAATCCTTAGGTGCGGCTCGGACTTTGGAAGTTAAGAAATGCGTCGTAAAGGCGGAGGCCAGATCCCCCCATGCCCGAATGGACCCCTGTGGTAGGGTCCTAAACCAACGGTGGGCTCGGTCGCCCAGAGTCAATGGGAAGGCCCTGCAGAGGATGGCATCACTAGGACTGTACAGTTCCATCCATGCTAAGTACTTGTGGACGTGAGTGGTCGGGTCGGTTTCCCCATTGTAGAGACCGACCTGGGGGATTTTCAACTTTGGCGGTAACGGGTCGCCAGATTCCAGGGGAAAATGGCGACATAGCAACCGGTTGGTTCATTGCTTGAGGCGGGCTCCGAGACTGCTTCGCTCGACCGCTTCCAATTCATTCAAACGATGTTGAAGGCGGTGTATTTCTACATCCGTTCCTACCATAAAGCTAGGGCCTTGATCCGATTGACCACTAGCGCCTCCCGCTCATCCGGAACCGGAGTCGGGAACTTATCGATTGAGTCGGGCGAAAAGGATCAACCCAGGTCGCCGGTGAACACCGAGTGGGCATGGCGATGTCGTGTTGGCTCGGTAGTGACTCCGCTTCACGACTTTGCCCTCCTAATCTTCTCGCGACGCGCCTTCATCACGACGGACACGCTGTTCATTACTCCGAATCGGCTTGGGCTTCATCATGGGGAAGCCCGGGAACTTGAGGATTGATATTAACATTTAGTTGTGGATGGAGTGGGTTAGTATTTACAAGGATTGGAGGAGGTGCTTGAGAGTTTGTGGTAGCGAGAGTTTGTGATATGAGTTGGTTCATTTCTTTGTACAAAAGTTGGGTTGGCAATTAGGCGAGCGAAAAGGAAATAAAGTAGTGCTCCATGCTTCGTCTGGAGCATATTTTGGCCATTAGTAGTCGGCGGTTTGGTTGTTAGGGTGTTGTTCTTGATCAAACGAGCATTTCTCATTGTGACTCATTTTGTCTATTACGAAAAGGATAAACGCTCGAACTTTACCTGGTTTTCACTTAACTTGCTTTTGCCTGAAATTTAATCGACCAATACGGGCCCTCCTTCTAGCGCCAATTTGTTGACGTGCGTTTTGGTCAAACAACAAAATATATCGAAATTTAACACGTGAAAATATAAGTATGCGTAATACGCGTTTATTTATGGCTAATTCTGCGCTTTTTTGCATAATACCGAGCCGAATTATTGGGGTCGGTCTTTCTTACAATCTCGCGTTCTGGTCTTTTTTTTCTCTGTCTCTCCCCCTTTTCCTCTTAAAATGAGGATTTTTATACCCCTCGAGTAAGTGGGTTTTCAACAGTCATCTTTGCACTAATCAATCACTAATCAAGAAAATAATTAAAAAGGACACATGTCCTCTCTAATCGTGCATGTCACCCAACTCTTGCCACTTGGTGACTACTTCTATAACTTTCGACATGTGGCGCTTTACGATACCAATAAAGCACTAAGCATGGGCAAGTATGGGCAAATGGTTATTTTTATGAATCTGTCGCGCATGCGTTCCGAAATTTGGGCTCGGGGTCGGGCTCGCAATCATCTTTGTGGTTGGGCTCGTGGCGGCGAGCCTAATTCATGACGTGTCACCGCACCATTGCGACGTCACCGTAGGCCCTCCACTCGGATGTGTGCTAGGGCCGATGGCGTGGATTAATTTCTTCCAACTCGGCTCGGGCGTCATCGAACTTCTATTCTCTATTTATGATAGAATTGGACTATAGTTGAATAGCTTTCGTGCAAATTACAAGAAATACACCAAAGAGAAAGTTATTTTTGAACCGACCTATAAAAGTTTTTTAATTGCAAAGGAAAAATCCTGATTGGTACGATGTAATTAAGTTAATACTAACAAAAAACTTTTAATTAAGTTTTATAAAGTTGTGGTCACGAGATGTAAAAAATTCCAACTCTCATTATTAATTGGGTGACACCTATTTATTGGTCATGTTAATGATGAATTAAAGAACCACGAACTTGAAGTTCAAGTGGTGTATCGTTCATACTTTTTAAGGGTATTGATCGGGGTTCAAATTCGGTATCTTTTAGTTTATTTGAATTTATCCCCTCCTCTCCAACCAATACTCCCAACTTATTAAAAAAATAATGAATTAAATAAAAATATTTTCAAAATTAAAGGTAAAAACATATAATAGTTTTTCCAAAATTCAAAATCCAAGCACACAGATGGATTCATGTAATTTGAGATACGTGAGAACAAAGACATTAAGATTTATGGAGTTTCAATGTTTCATGTCAAAATGCTTACTGATTTTATGGAATCAATCTACACTTTTTTGTGCTAATAATCTATTGACTTGAATTTTTGTTTGGAGGAAAAATATTGACTTGATTTTTTTATATTCTAAATAAATATCATTCATGAGAAAAAACTTACAATTAATTATAATATCGTGTGAAAACAATTGCAGCCCTACCGGATCATAAATACACACACATATACACACACAAACACAAACACAAACACACACACACACACACACACACACACACACACACACACACACACATATATATATATATATATATATATATATATATATATAGGCGGGGTTATATGAGACCACCTCATAGGGTAAGTGCATAAGGACCAATCTAGTCGAGGATATCTAGATTTTTCAATGGTTGTGATTTTAGATGTAAACCTGCATTACACATTTGGAAAATAGGGGGAGGGGCAAATTTGTAATCCCACAAAATTCCCCAACAAAAACGGATTCTATTACCTTTATAATCATCTTCTCCAAATCGATCCAAAGAAAATCAACGTGACATACGGATCTCTTCCTTCTTCTTCATCGAATGCTTCTCATGAAATAAACTCACTCTTGTGAGAAATCATTCATCCTTCTTCTTCAACGCACTATTGTGTGTGAAAAAAAGTTGCGCATACATTTGCCATAGTTGCTAGAGCTCAACTTCGATTCAAGTTTGCTTATGAAGATGTAGTTTGTTGCTTGTGTAGATGTGTCATGGTGCTTTTATATACCATTGACGACATAAGCAATTCATAAGCAAAAAATCCATACTACATAAGCAACAATCCTATATTACATAAGCAACAAATATACACTACGTATGCACCACGAATACATTAACTACATAAGTAAGTCATAGCAACAAACCCATACTACATAAGCAACAAGCCTATACTACATAAGCAACGAATATACACTACGTATGCATCACGGATACATTAACTACATAAGCAAGTCATAAGCAACAAACTCATACTACACAAGCAACAAGTCTATATTACATAAGCAACGAATATACACTACGTATGCACCATGAATACATTAACTACATAAGCAAGTCATAAGCAACAAACCCATATTACATAAGCAATAAGCCTATACTACATAAGCAACAAATATACATTACACATGCATCACAGATACATTAACTATATAAGCAAGTCATAAGCAACAACCCTATACTACACAAGCAATAGAGAAAGTTTTTGAAACCGAACGCATTTGGAGAGAGAATGTGCATGAAGAGTGGTTTGAATCGCGTGAAAGAGGGAATGAAATATTAGTAACTCGATTCTACCACCCTACCCTTTTTAATTCTTTGAAACAAAAAAATAAACATAAAGAAGCCCTAAAAATCTGGACCACCCAAAATTGTTGATCTATGGTTAGAATGTGTCCACATGGACTTACCCCAAGGAGAACTGTTTGATCAATATCATATATATATATATATATATATATGATTTGTTCAAATGAGACCACCCTCCCTAGGTGAGAGACAGTGTGGACTCATCTTGCCCATTGGTTTTAAAAAATGAAGGGATGTGATTAATTCAATTTTTATTTAATTATTTCCTAATTTTCATTTGTTTTAAGGAAGTCGTTTTCTTTCCAAATATTTTTATTGTACAGTATAGTTAGGGTTCTTCTACTGCATAATTAGACATCAAATAATGCATATTTAGTTGTTTTGTTGGCACTTTTTTTCGAAAACAATACACATTGAGTATAACGTCTTCGCATATTTAGTTATTCTACAATCGCATAAATAGGTTCAATATAATGTATATTTAGTTTGAAAATGAGATGTTGCTTTTGGAAATTATAAAAATGGGATGTTACATAATGTACTGCATATTTAGTTATTCCACACTGCATAAATAGATTCTAGATAATGCATAGTTAGTTGATTTTGTTGCATAGTTTATGACGTCTTGCATAGTTGGGTATACTGTACTATATATTAGTTTTTTTACGCTGCATAGATAGATTTCAGATAATGCATATTTAGTTGATTTTTGTTGCATATTTTCAAATATGTAATATCCTACAGATATATGCATCGTTTCATAAGTATCTATGCAACGTTTCATAAGTATTTATACATCATTTCATAAGTATCTATGCATCGTCTTATTCGTGAAAATTACAGTTTTTTAAGAGTTAATGTTAATGGCTAGTTTCGAGTTCTCCATCGATGTCTACACCATTGATGTTGTTGGGTAGAGTTTTCTACGACTAATGATTCATCATGCATCATCATTCGAACATAAGCACATCTTCTTCACTTGTTTTATTTTTCACGAGTTCGAGTTCTTCAAATTTGCGTTAAAGGTCTCAAAACTTTCTCGGGCAAGAATCGAGAAGTTGTAAAGAAATAAGCGGCGAAAACAAATAACACTCGGAAAAGAGGATTATAAATCGTAACTCTATCTCTGAGAATCTAGAAGTCTATTTAAAGATTTCCGGCCGCTTTCCAAGAGTTGCACCACTTTGAAAGGTTGTGTTCTTTAACAAAAGACACACCCTTTCGTTTAAAAGTTTAAATCGTATTCAACCGCCTCGGACCCGCCCGCTCGGATCGTTGGATCGGCCGCCTCAGTCCGCCGCCTTCTCTTTTTCCCTTATTTTTATTTATTTATTGATTTCTTTCTTTTCTTTCTCATATTATATATATATATATATAATACACAAAATTTAAAACTAGAAGCCACTTGGTACTTCCTCCATAATAAGGAGGAAGCTTCAAAGTTTGGTAGGACTTACCAAACTTACACTCTTTAATACACCAAGTTGAGTTCCACACTCAAATACACAATCAATGTGGGACAAAGCAATAAATGAGAGTGTCTTCCTAAAAGTGATGCAATCAATGTGGGACTCAATTAATACAACACAAAAACCAATGTGGGACATCATTTATTATATATGTAAATATATACAACAATTGGGTCTCACATATTAGAGAATATGTGTGTGTCGAAGGGTTTAAATCCCCATCTCTCCCATATTTTTCCTTTGTAATGTCTTATATTTACACTTTCGAATATATATATATATATATATATATATATATATTGTAAAAACAATATCTATATTCAACGAATACCTCTTAATTTACACTATCTTTTGAGTTAATTAGTTAAAAACTCATTTAAACACGATTCAATAAACGAAGCAAACCAAGTTTAAGTCGGATAAAATATCAAACTCGACTTGATTAGTGAAAAGTAACACATGTATTCGTAAAAACATCAAGTAATTAATTATTTGATCTTTGCAAGAAAATGCAAATCACTCAAAGTTGTGCGTAGTTAGTCCGCAAATCCGAATTTCACTTCTTTGTCCAGGAATTGAGTAATTCTAGGAGCTTTGCTTCTCGTAAAGAGGATTAATCCGAGCAAATAGACAATAATAATGAGTAATTAATTTGATTTATTTACAAATAATTACGAAAGACCTTTTATACAATGGAAGATGGGCCTCGAGGGCTCAATGTAATAAAGTGGGTCGCTTGGAAGAAGCCTCGTGGGTCGCTTGAGCCTCATGGATTAATTGATAATATTCAAATCCAACAATTAACGTTCATGGGTAAACAATTAAATAATGATAGAATAAAATAAAGTAAATGTAATTACAATATTACCCCAACATTACTTAAGCTAGAATATTCGTGTTCGACTCATTTAAAACTCGTTCCTACTTAATTAGGTTAGTAATAAAATTAATTGAAACACAATTTTTCTTTTTTTTTTTTTTGACAAGATTGAAACATTTAAAGAAACAAACTTGAATCGGCTATACTCAATTTGTGTTTGTTTTCCTACCACAGTCACCCTCAAAACAACCCTATAATTACGGATCTCCCCTTTGATTTTTTCAAATTATTTAATATCCCAACCCGACGACATTCGCTAATTAATTACTCATCAACACATACTATTGGATAAGCCTTTCATTAGTACCCACAACGCCAACCGTATTATCCACTAACCCTATTTAATGAATTTTACATATGCCGTTACTCTTCATAACTTTGCAACGGGCTGCAAAATCAGGATAATAGTTATACCATATTGGCAAAGTAGGATACTAAGTTTGTGAGCTTTCAATTTAGGATAATAACTTAAAATTTTAGCTAATTGGGGATAAATTGAGCACGAATTGCCCAAATTCGGGCTAATTGCATTATGACCTCAGTGTTGAGCCATGATAGCTCAAATTTAGGCTACTTGCTTATGTGCCAAAAATGATTGCATATTTCATGTAAAATAAATCTAAAAATTATTTTAAAGATTTACAAATAAATCCGAAAATCTGAAAATCAATTTAAAATATTTACAAATTAAAAAGTAAAATCTAAATATACGAAAATAAATCTCATAATTATTTTAAGATTTTTAAAATTTAACAATTAAAATATAAATATACAAAATAAATCTACAAAATAAAAAAATCAAATTTTGAATTTTTTTAAATAAATATAAAAATAACTAATGAAGTCTAACTGTGTTAGATAAAATTTAGAAAATTATTTTTTAATATATCTAAAAAATATTGAATAAATTTGGAATTATATGAATAAATCCAAATAAATATTATTTATTAAATATAAGTTTATTTAAAAATCAAAAATTAATTAGAGTAATTTAAAATTACAAAATAAAATTTAAAAGTACTTACATAAATGTGAAAATTATAATTGAATCTAAAATTTTATTTAATTACATTTAATAAATATAAAAATGTTATTCTTTAAGTATGTTTCACATTTTAGTTTGTAATTTGAAATTACTCTAAATCATGTTTACATTTTAAAAAAATTTCTAGATTTACTAAATAATATTCATATTTTATATTGATAGTTCTTGGATTTATTCAAATAATTTCAAAATTATTCGATAATTTTTAGATATATTAAATAACTTTTAAATCTCATTTCACATATTTAGACTTCAACTAGTTATTTTTAGATATATTTAATAGTTTTTGCAATTTATTTGTGTATTTTACTGATTTATTTTTGTGTATTTATATATTAGTTTTTAATTTATACATATAAATAATTATCAGCATTATTTTCATATATTTGAACTCTACTTGTTAATTTGTAAATTTTTAAATTGGTTTTAATATTTTTTGGTTTATTATAAATTTTTAAAATAATTATTAGACTTATTTTAAGGGACACAAGCAATTATTTGGCACATAAATAATTAGCCTAAATTTGGGCAATTTGGATCAACATTGAGGTCTATATATCAATTAACCTAAATTTGAAAAATTCGGCTCAATTCGCTTAAATTTTAAAGTTATTGTCCTAAATTGGGAGCCGGCAAACTTAGTATCCTTATTTGCCAATATGGTGTAGTTAGTGTGCTCATTTTGCAATTTAGCCTTGCAACATCACTCATTTTTTTCTTCTTCTTTTTTTCTTTGTTATTGAATAATATATTCGTTCTTAAATAATGTCTCTGTAAAAGTGTAATCCGATTAAAATAAGGGATAATTACAAAAACAAATAATAAGATTTATTCTAATTACAAAAAGACTCCAACTATCTTTCAAAATTACAAATACTTCTTTAAAGTGTTATAATCACCCCATTAAAGTTTGTATTTACCCAAAAATACCTTGAGATGCAATTTATAAAATAAAAGCAAATATCAAGGGAATATTTGTAATTCATAGTTTCTATTGTCATCAAATTACTTATTTTTAGCTTAAAATAAACCCTATTATTCAATTATATTTCACTACAAAAGAACTTCCGGTTTATTGACTAAATTTACCGGCATAAATAATTTTATCACTAAATTTCACTACATACAAAATATCGATAGGATACAATATGTTTCCATAAACTACACCAACTAATTACCAATAATTTTTAAATTTTTGTTGGCATTTACCAACAATTTTAGATTTTGTTGGTAAATATTTACATACAACGATTTTACTTACACATTACCGTTATCTTAATATTTACCTACAGATCTTTTTTTTTTTTTTTTTTTTTTTGGTAGGTATATTGATTTCTACTTGTAGTGTTAGCTTCTAAGCAATGGATACATGTATTTGTGCTATCAAATTATACGACTAAGATTTGATAATAATATTAAAAAAACAATATACACATGTTAATTAGATGGAAGATCAAAGTAATAATCAAGAGATTATTCTCCTGCCAAATCTCTATTATCCTTTAAAATAATTGTTACCCTATTGTTTATTGAGCATATTATGTGGATATACACTATATAACTGTGTTCAGATAGACCTAATAGTATGTGATAAAATAACATTCATTACAAATCGGTTAAACGTACACCAAATCGGATAAGATAGACCCAGTTACAATACATAAAATAACATTTATTGCAATCGGTTAAATTTTCTCAATATGGATAAAGAGAAGATATATTGATTGGATATACCAATATTTTATATAAGACCAAGAGAAAATAATAATTAAAAAAGGAAATAAGATAATCACTTACTGATTCATCAAAAGAAGATATTCACTTATCCTAAAAAAATATCCCTAAAAAAAAAAGATATTCACTTAATTATAATATTTTATGTGACCACATGTGTTATAATTAGTCGGAAGCGACAAGCTAGGGCATATCGCCTAGCCGGAAAATATAAGCGGATAATTGGAGGCTAAGCGTCATGTGAATACTAATTGGGGGCTGTTTAGCGGTGATTTTAGAAAAACTTGACTATCTAAAATTGCTTAAATTTTTATTTTGTACAAAATCCTTTTTTTCTTGAGTGGGTCCCACTACTGAGTCCCATAACATATTAGTAAGTCGGTCCTCTGTTCTTATCCTTACCACCTTCCTTAGACAACATAATAATACTATAATTTTTCCACATTTGAGAAAAAACCTTTCCTTATAATCTTTCTCCATATCAATGATAATAATCCAAGGATGTTACAATCCATGTTTTTTCATATACAATACACACACGAGGTTTTATGAAGAACGCCATTTTTGTCTTCAACACCCACCTGTAAATATCACACACACCGCCGCCACTTTTTTTTTCAAGCCTTTAACAATCTTCTTCTCCAGGCTGTTATTTCAACTTGTTCTTTTTTTTTCTGTTTCAAGAAAAAAAAGCCCAAGATTCTTTTTTTTTTTAATTTTTTTTGTCATTATGCTGTCGAGATCTTGCTTCAATCTCTTGAACCTCGACGACTATTCGAGTGATCGGACTCGAATTCCGAGGGTTATTTCCGTACCAGGGATCATCCCAGATTTTGAGGACGCAATAAGCAATGGCGAGGGTTTAGAATCAAACGACGCCGTTTCGTCTATCAGCCCGGAGAGGAGAATAATCGTGGCCAATAAGCTTCCATTAAAGGGCTACAAAGATTCATCATCATCACAAACCCAAAAATGGTGCTTCGATTGGGACGAGGATGCTTTGGTTTTACAACTGAAAGATGGGTTTTCACCAGATGTGGAGGTTTTGTACGTGGGCTGTTTGGGCGTGGATGTTGATCCAATGGACCAAGAAGAGGTTGCCCAATTGCTTTTAGATAAGTTCAAATGTGTCCCAACTTTTTTTGCCATTTGATTTGATGAACAAATTTTATCATGGTTTTTGCAAGCATTATCTGTGGCCCCTGTTTCATTACATGTTGCCTTTATCACCTGATCATGGTGTTAGGTTTGATAAGTCCACGTGGCAGGCTTATGTTTCTGCAAACAAGATTTTTGCAGACAAAGTTATGGAGGTGATTAATCCAGATGAGGACTATGTTTGGATACATGATTATCATCTCTTGATTTTGCCAACTTTTTTAAGAAAAAGATTTCATAGAGTAAAGCTTGGATTTTTCTTGCATAGTCCTTTTCCTTCGTCCGAGATATATCGAACATTGCCGGTTAGGAGGAGATTTTGAGGGCCCTTTTGAATTGTGATTTGATTGGATTTCATACTTTTGATTATGCTAGGCATTTCTTGTCATGTTGTAGTAGAATGTTAGGATTGGATTATCAATCCAAGAGAGGGTACATAGGATTGGACTATTATGGCAGGACTGTTAGTATTAAAATCCTACCAGTTGGGATTCATATGGGCCAAATCGAATCAATCATGTCGTTACCGAACACCGCGGATAAAATTAAGGAGTTGAAGAAAAATTACGATGGAAAAATCGTGTTATTAGGTGTCGATGATGTGGATATGTTTAAGGGCATTGGATTGAAGTTTATGGCGTTCGCTTTGCTTTTAGACGAGAACCCTAAATACAGAGGAAATGTGGTTTTAGTTCAGATCATGAACGCGCCGAGGAGTCAAGGCAAGGATATTCAAGAAGTTCAAGATGAGATTAATAAAGTCGCGAACGAGATAAATCGAAAATACGGTAAACAAGATTATCAGCCGATTGTTTGTGTGAACGGTCCAGTTTCATTTCAAGATAAAGTAGCGTATTATGCGATTTCCGAGTGTGTAGTGGTGAATGCCGTTAGAGATGGTATGAACTTGGTTCCTTACAAGTATACCGTGTCGAGACAGGGGTGTCCTGATTTAGACAAGGCACTAGGAGTTGAGAATTGTAAGAAGAGTGTTATTATCGTGTCGGAATTTATTGGGTGTTCTCCGTCTCTTAGTGGGGCGATCCGTGTGAATCCTTGGGACATCAATAGTGTGTCGGACGCGATGGTTTTGGGAATAACAATGAAAGATTCCGAGAAAGAATTGAGACACGAGAAGCATTACAAGTATGTTGCGTCCCATGATGTTGCCTATTGGGCTAAGAGTTTCGATCAAGATTTCGAGAGGGCTTGTTCTCAGCATTATAGGAAGAGATGTTGGGGGATTGGGTTTGGTTTGAATTCGAGAGTTGTTGCTTTGGGTCCTAATTTTAGAAAGCTTTCGGTTGAGCACATTGTTTCGGCTTATAAAAACACGAATAGTAGGCTTATCCTTCTTGATTATGATGGTACCATGACGCCACAGGATAAAGTCGACAAATCTCCGAGCGTAGAAGTTATTTTGGTTTTGAACAGCTTATGTAATGATCCGAAGAACATTGTGTTTATCGTCAGCGGCCGAGGAAAAGATTCGCCGGACAGTGGTTTGCGCAATGTGAACGGCTCGGGTTGTCTGCAGAACATGGTTACTTCACCAGGTAATTTTATTATAATGCTGATATTGGAAGTGTTTGTTTAGACTTAAAAAAGTGATTTTGAGCTTTGTGGCTTAGAAAAAGCAGTTTTTTTAGTGTTTTTAACTACCAATTTGATTTTGTATAATTTAATCGGAAACTGAATGTAAGGGGAAGTATGTATAATTATGCTCTTGGTTTGACTTTTACATACAAATAAATCACTTTTACAACTTATTTACCATTAGACTCTTCGTTAACTTACTCAGGCTTTAATTATCATTTCCAAACACTATCAACTTCTGATGTACAACTACTTTTCGCGCCTGCCACTATAAATCACTTCCTATGTGATTGTGATGTTGTTTTGTATTTGTTCGACTGACATTATTTGCATAATTCGATTCTTTTGTATTCTGCAGGTGGACTAAAGATTCCAAGTGGGAATCTTGCGAGTTAGTAGTCGATTTGGACTGGAAAAAGAATTGCATTGCCTGTAATGGAGCATTACACGGAGGCCACAGATGGTTCGTCGATAGAGCAGAAGGAGAGTGCTTTAGTTTGGCATCATCAAGAAGCCGACCCGATTTTGGCTTGTGGCAAGCAAAAGAGCTTCTTGATCACTTGGAAAGTGTACTTGCTAATGATCCTGTGGTAGTTAAAAGTGGCCAGCAAATTGTTGAGGTGAAACCACAGGTATGTGGCCCAAATGATTCAATATTTACTCTTTGCAATGTTTTGCCAATTAGTTTAGGGGCTGCTGGACTCTTCAATTCTATCAAGAATGTGGATACTAAAAAAAAAAGGGATAACCCCTGTTTGGGTTGATTTCAAAAAACCCACAGGTTTTAAAAATTACAAATATCCCCGTGAAGCTTTACCCCCTTCATAAGCAAAAATATTTCAAACACCCCCAAGATTTGTAAAAATATTGCAATTACCCCCTTACATTAACACAAATCAAACCTCAACGTTTTTTTTGGTAATTTGAGACATCCTTTGGTTTTTTTTTGTAATTAACCCAAACCTCAGGGTTAGTTTTTGTAATTATCCCCAAAAAGGTAAGAATGAAAATAGTTAAGCACAACTTATGGATTGGTACTTGCTTTATGTTAGTGCAATATGTCAGCCTTGTTGGAGATTCAGTATGGACATATATCCTCCTGGTTATGATGTGTAGGGCTGAAAAACAATCAAGTTACTCGATATTCGATAAAAGCTCGACTCGATTAGTGAAAACTATAATGAAATATGTGTAAAAGTATCAAGTAACTCGAGCTTGATTTATGTTTAGTTCGACTAAAGTTCTCTATTGTGTTAACAATCAAACCAGGTTAAAGTACACCTTTCGGCTCGGCAAAAATTCAAACAATTTTTGTACAGTACCATGTTCAGTTCTACTCGATTTGTTTAGGCCCTATATATATTTGTTCATCTTTGTTGCAGGGTGTGAGCAAAGGCGTGGTCGTAAAGAATCTCACAGAGACCATGAGGAATAGAGGAAAACCAGCAGACTTTGTTTTGTGCATAGGTGATGACAGATCTGATGAGGACATGTTCGAGGCTATCGCGACCTCAGTTGCCCAACATTCGTTGCCCGATACCACAGAAGTATTCGCCTGCACGGTCGGTCAAAAACCGAGTATGGCGAAATATTATCTCGACGACACATTTCAAGTCATCAAGATGCTTCAAGGCCTTTCAGCTGCATCAGGACAACCTCAAACCTCCTCAAAATCTGGTCTTGTCTGAAGGCTCAATTCTGAAATAGCAGAAAAGGAGACAAACTGAAACTTGAACTCTTTGTACAGAATATGCATATAGTTACAGGTCTTTCTCATTACCAATAGATTGATATGTGACTTAGGTTATCCCCTTATCCCTTATGACATCAGTTTAATAATTTCTTTCATACATTTTTGGTTTAATAATTTCTTTCAACTACAATTGGTTTGTTCTTTTAACTTTTAGTTTAATAATTTCTTTTATAAATGTATGAAAAATTAATTTTGCCATTCTTGATTGATAATTCAAGTGTATAATATTGTCACAAGATAGAACTGAGTCAAAATGCTCATGATTTCAACTAATCTATTAAATAAGTGAAAATAATCATAATTAGATTTATGATTGTACATTATATGTTTGTATTAGAAGATAAACATATTCTTTAGCCACCTTGAACATAATTTTAGTTTTTGCTTTCTTCCCCGTGGTATTCTCAAGGTTGCAAAAATAGCTAGGCGCTAATCTAACACCTAGGCCCGATTTTTGGTCGAGGCTATTTTTCCACCGATTTGGATATAATCGTCTTGGCCTAGGGGAGTCTAACGCTTAAACGGCCGCCTAGGCCAATTTTACAACTCTCTTATTTCCCTGCTTAGATCTAGCACTAATTTGGTATATTTCAATCCAAATGGATCCTAAGCTTATCGTTTATTATTGATCCTTCTAGTGCATTGAGTACTGCATCTTATATTACAATGCATGCACGTCACAATTACAAAATATTTATTTAAATATAGGTTTGAAATTAATAATATACATATGTGTGTGTATGAGTTGTATATTTAAAATTTGGTTAAAATTACAAATGAGAATTTATGTTTTAAATACAATCAAATACATTTATCTTTCAAAATTTGTCTTTGTTTTGCTAATACCTCTTAGGTGTGAGTCGTGTGACTACAAAGCAAGCTATTCGTCCTCGATATTCAATTTGAGATCTGTTGGATAATATTTTTATTTGTGATTTAAAACTAAATTCCCTAGTTATAAGCCACTAACGGCTAAATTATCCACTTCCCTACTTTAGTGCCTAACATGTGTTAGTGGCTTGTGTTTTGACTTCATTTATAAAAGGGTTTGGGTTCTTTATATAAAAAATACAGTGCCAGGAGATTTTTAAGATATATATTATTATTGCTCTTCATCTATAAAAACAAAAACAAAACTGCTCTTCATTTTTATCTCCCAATTCTTATTGAGATTTCTCCTTTTGATATAGTGCTTTTAGAAACAAGAAAAAAGCACATTGCTCTTCCAGCTTTGGTAAATTATTCCTTAAAGATTGCTGCACCTTTTTCACTTCCGTCGATCGTTTCTTATTGTATAAGATAAAATCCAACAGCATCTTATATATATATATATTCATCCATATTGATTTGAGCATTAAGTTTACAAGTGGTTCGGGGTCCTCTTCGCTGCACACGAGAGCACCAACGGGTTGTCGAATCTTGGGAGAGGGACGTGCTATCAACAATTTACCAGTGCAGTGGGGGCGTTTCCTCTCTAAAGAGAGCGCTACGACATGCTTCAACCCAGGCTATCCTAAACTTGACTCTAATTTAATTTTGGCTTGTTATTATTTTATTGTTGCTTGTTCCTAAATTAGTAGATTAATAATCCCTGCTGTTTGTGCTTAATTTCGAACAAGTTTAGAGAGGAAAAGTCTGTTTCATTAATTTAGGATTATTTGCTACTTGTCGAACATGGATTTTCTTAAGTCATTATTTAGCAAGCCTGAAAAATTTGATGGGAAGTTAATAATTAAGAAAATATAAATGTGAATGGTTTTTTTTAGCGATATAATAATACCTAGATAATATCTCAAATTTGTCAAACGAGTGGAACTTCAACGAAAATATTTTTATTTCTTGTTTATGGATTTTCCAAGAAGCTGTTTGCACGCTTCATTGGATTTTCAATTTGTCAAATAAAATGCATTACTTATTTTATTCTTCCTATACTCAGGTTGTTTGATGCTAAATGGCACCAAAAATGAAATTTCTGAATAATAGTTTATTGAACTTCTGCAGTTGAAATACACATTTTAATTCCATATTTCCCATATATCCGTGCTAGCTCAATCTTTTATTGACGATTTTTCTAAATATTGCTATGTTTGTTTGATTAATCCGAAGAGTAATTTATTTGATAAGTTTAATGAATATAAAGTCAAGTTGAAAATCACTTGAAAAGAAAATAAAAATTCTTCGCTTCCGATAGGGTGGTGAATATGCTTCTCATGAAATGACTGATTTTTATAAATTGCATGGTATTATGCATGAAGTGACACCTTCTTATTCTCTCCAATCTAATGGTGTGGAGAAAGAAAAATAGGACTTTACTTGATATGGTGAATGCAATGCTACTTAGTTCGATTTGCCTAAAAATTGTTGGGGTGAAGCTTTATATTATGCTTGTTGGATTTTTAATAGAGTTCCTTATAAAAATTCGACAAAACTCTTTATGAATTATGGAAGAGTATAAAATCTAATCTTAAATTTTTAAAAGTGTGGGGGTGCCTAGCCAAGGTTAATATTCCTATTGTTAAGAAAACAAAATAGGCCCAAAACTATTGATTGTGTTTTTGTTGGCTATTCTTTAAATAGTCCTACTTATAGATTTTTAGTGTTTAATTAAGTTCTAAATTGCCAATAATATTATCATTGAATCTAGAGATGCTATATTTTTTGAAAATATTTTTCCTATGAAAGATAAATTATCTAGGCCTGTTGGTGCATGTTCCAGTTTTAATGTTAATGATTCTTCTCCTACTGTTTTTAATGAGGAACCTGTTGAGCCTAGAAGGAGTAAAAGAAGTAGAAAACTAAAAATTTTGGTGATGATTTTTATACCTTTTTTCTGAAGATGACCCTAAAACCTATAATGATGCTATGTTGTTTAGATGCTCCTTTTTGGAAGGGAAGCGAGTTAATGATGAAATGAACTCCTTATGATTAATAAAACTTGGGTTTTAACGGACCTACCACCTGGTTGTAAACCAATTGAATGTAAATAGATTTTTAAGAAAAATTGAGGATTGATGGATCTATAGAAAAATACAAAGGTCAGGCTAGATGTTAAGGACTTTGAGCAAAAATCTGCATTGACTTTTTTGACACTTACTCGTCTGTTTCTAAAATTACTTCCATTAGAATGTTAATTGCAATTGCCTCTGTAATAAATTGGATATTCACAAATGGATGTAAAACTGCTTTTTAAAATGGTGATTCGGAGGAGAAAATTTATATGAACCATTCGGAAGGTTTTGCTGTGGGTGGTGAAGAAAAGAAAATATGTAAGCTTGTTAAATCTCTTTACGGATTAAAACAGGGCTTCAATGCAATGGCATGAAAAATTTGATAGTGTTATAATTTCTAATGATTTTATATTAATAAAGGTAATAACTAATAAGTGTATTTATATAAAAGTTGTTGATGACACTTTTGTAATCTTGTGCATGTATGTTGATGATAATTTAATTTTTGTAGCAATATTCATGTTATTAATGATACCAAAAATTCTTGTCTAATCATTTTGATATGAAAGACTTTGGCCTGTTGATGTTATTTTAGGGATAAAAATAATTAGAAAAGGTATTCTATTTCTTTGTCGCAATCTCATTATATTGAAAAATTATTGAATAAATTTAATTATTCCAAAGTGTGAATCCAAGATCTACCCATTATGATCCAACCGTTAAATTAAGAAAAATAAAAGTGTCAGTGTTTCTCAACATAAATATTCTCAAACTATTGGATCATTATTGCATTTGATGAATCATACTAGACCAGCTATTGCGTATACTGTTTGTAGATTAGCAAGATACACACATAGTCCTAATACTTCCCACTGGGATGCATTGGAAAGAATATTTAAATATTTAAAAGGGACTATTGATTTTGCTATTAACTTCTCAGGTTTTCCCGATGTTTTAGAAGGATTCTGATGATGCAAATTGGATCACCGATTCGGAGAAAACAAAGTCAACTAGTGGATATGTATTTAAATTGGCAGGTGGAGCAATATCGTGGAAGTCTGCTAAGCAGACTGTAATTTCGGTCAACTATGGAGGCTGAGTCTAAAAATAATATTGCGGATCCGCTCACAAAGGGATTGACGCGTCAGCAAGTTTTACAATCATCGAGAGGAATGAGATTGAAGTCTATTAATTAAGTCACCACAAAGGAAACCCGTCTTTGAGGTATGGCGATCCCATGAACGAAGTTCAACGGGTAAAAACGAAATCAGTATAAGGGTGGCTTGGAAGAGCACAATATTATTAATAAATTATTTATTTTTGCGGAATTTTTTAAGTCCCATTCCTATGGTGTTAAGTGCTCTTTATGTGACGATTGAGGTTGAGATTATCTCTTAATGAATCCAAAGGCATAATTTTGCGGGGTGGTTGGTCACAAGTCACCCTTGGAGGATTCACCTAAATGAACGTGGTGGTGGGATCGCCATCCCCTTTGTGGGGGTGTAGGCTACTCCCTAATGACGTTCATGATACAAGATTCATGTGCATGATCGGAAAGTGCACCACCGATTCAAGATTCTTGTTGCCATCTAGCCACAAGGACTTAGATCAAGACATTCATGTCTCTATTGTCCTATAGGTGGTAGTGCATTCACACTAAGTGAGGTTCAAACCCAAAGGTACCTACACTCATTACACTCGTATTATATGCTCATTTCAATTCTCAATTTTTTTTTGAGTTTTAAATCATGTGGGAGAATGTTGGATAATATTTTTCATTTAAGATTTAAAACTAAATTCTCTAGTCATAAGCCACTAACGGCTAAATTACCCACTTCTCTATTTTAGTGCCTAACATGTGTTAGTGGCTTGTGTTTGACTTCATTTATAAAAGGGGTTTGGGTTCCTTATATATAAAAATACACTGCCGTGAGATTTTTAAGATATATATTATTATTGCTCTTCATCTATAAAAACAAAAAAAAACTGCTCTTCATTTTTATCTCCCATTTCCAATTGAGATTTCCTCTTTTGATATAGTGCTTTAGAAACAAGAAAAAAGCACATTGCTCTTCCAGCTTTGGTAAATTATTCCTTAAAGATTGCTGCACCTTTTTCACTTCGGCCGATCGTTTCTTATCGTATAAGATAAAATCCAACAACAGCTTATATATATATATATATATATATATGTATTCATCCATATTGATTTGAGCATTGAGTTTACAAGTGGTTTGGGGTCCTCTTCGCACCAATGTGTTGTCGAATCTTGGGAGAGAGACATGCTATCAACAATTTACTAAAAAGAATGGGGCGTTTCCTCTCTAAAGAGAGCGCTACGGCATGCTTCAAACCCTGTGTATACTAAACTTGACTCTTATTTAATTTTTGGCTTGTTCATAAATTAGTTCCTAGATTAATAATCCCGACGTTTGTGCTTAATTTCAACAAAATCGGTCATTAAATTTTTACGAGCTTAATAAATTAACATAATAAACCTAGCTCGTAGGTACTTTTTCGTTAGATGAAGTTCGACTAAGCCGGCGTGATAAGTATAAAAATGTAATAGAATATATATGTGCAATTTGCCGAGCAAGAAAGAAAATCCATGAAGAAAGAAATAAAGCAAGAATCAAATGTTTCTGAGCCTTAACACTCGCTAAAAGATAAATGCGTCCTTGCTTCACGTATGGAGTTTCACAGACTCAAACAAAAGGAACTCGCTCTACAGGACCGGCATAAGGGCTACGTGCTACGGATTACGGACTAGATGGAATAGGCTTGGATGCCCTCTCCTTCCTTTTGATGTAAATTTATCAAGCTACTTGAGTTTGCTTCGTTTTAGACTTAACTAAAGTTTGTTCAATCTCAATTCAATAAATAAAACAAAGTCGGACAAAATTTTCCAAGTTCGTTAAAAGTTCAAACACACTTCAATAGTAACATGTTTGACTCTATTCAATTGGCTTACATGTATGGATGTGGAGATGGTTGATTTGTTCTTTGTGTGACAATGACCTCAAATTTACCTGTATTTATCAAAATGCGAAGAAATATATCAAGTGCTAAAATCATGTTAAGTTTTTATTTGATGGTTGTCATACATTTATTTTTGTATCACATTGCTTGACATCAGTTGTGACTTGGGAGTAGGATGTAACAAAAATCGAATTTTTTTTTATTCGACTCAAGATTCGAATTTGTATACTAACATTTCAATTCGAAAAACTGAAATAAGATTGAAATAAGAATTGAGTGGGGATGTAACATAATCAATTTTTTTTTATTCGACTCAGATTCGAATTTGTATATTAATATTCAAATTCAAAAAAAGAAAAAAGAATCTTTAATCGATGATCATATTCATTTATTATATAATTACGAATATGAATATCATTATATCCGATTCGGTATTCGAAAGAATATTCAATAAAATTATAAATATTTATATTATACAAGCCATTCATATATAATCTTTGTATATATAAGTATGTACTTATTATGTAAATCATTAATATATAATAAGCATGTTAGAAATAAACTTGATTTGATTCAATAATGTTATTGGGCTTGAAGAATATTTTTTAATAGAAAATTGAAAAAGAATGCGTTAAATATTAGAGCCCGAAAAATCCAATATATTGAAGTTGTTTAGAAATGTCTTTAGAAAATATGTGAAAACTTTAGAGAAGACAAGTGGTAGAGAAATCTAAAGTAGTATATATTTTGTTAGACAATTCTAATAGTTTCATTGTTGTAGCCATTATATCAAATAAATCCTAACTATTAGTAAAGAGTTGTCTTACTATAAATAGAGGATGATCATAGAAGAATCAAGAAAACATAAAAGCTCTCTTTAAATAGTCTCATCTTCCTACTAAGAAATAATATGTTAATCCAAATATCTCATTTCTAAATAACCACTTTTGTTCAAAGTAAATTAAATACCTCCCTGCTCCAATAAACAAGTAATATTTCTTTATATTGAACTTATTGTCAAAAAAATATACAGACTAGAGAATTTCAATATGATACTCAAATAATTCGTATATATTTTGAATATAATTTCAATTAAGAACAAGAATCAATTTTTTATTCGAATATTAAAAGAATTTAAATAAGAATATCTTTTAAATGAAATGAATATAAATAGAGTATATTGGATTCGACTCATCTACCTTAGGAGGTTAGCTCAACACATGTTTTCAATTTGCAACAATCCAAAATGCCCATTTGGTCGTCTGGATTGTGAGACGGGTTCTAACCCAGTAACTAACAAAGAAATGAGACAAACGATACGGGTCACTGAGGACAAACGATTGCATGTATAAAAACAGAAGGCAACTAATACTTTTGGGAATAAATAATATTTTTCGGGACTATTAATATCATATTTGTATTAGAATAAAAGTGATAATATTTTATTAAAAAAGTGATGTTTTTGAGTTTAAAATAATAATATGCCACCACATAATATTACAAAATGTCACCGCCCAAAAATTACTTTGTTTACTTTTTCGAGTAAAAATAATATTATTCGAGAAAAAAACTAATATTTTTAACTACCAACTCAACCACTTGTTATGCTAATATTTATGAAAATGCCACCATTCTTTTGGATTGTGCCATGGGTCGCGAAGGATCCGTCTTTTACGAAATGCGACCCGTGAGACCATCCTATATGAGTTTTGCCTTTTTTCCTTTTTCCTTTTTAATCTTTTTATGAGTTAATCTTATTAAAATTAGGGATGTTTGATTGAATGCTTATTGAGGGTTTTGTGTATGATACACCTAGAGGAATACTCCATGTAAATAACTACCGTAGATTTATCAGATATACACAATCACACACAATAGACATGTATTATATACAAATCTACGCTAAATACTACACTTGGTCTATTCTTCCAAGAATATCATTTACTAGACCCTTATTGAGTATAATTTAAGTTTGATTTGAATGCTTATTGAGTTTGAAATCACTGCTTTACATAACTGATATTTTCACAATCATTTTTTTTTCCTCGCCTAATCTATCTATCTATCAATCTATACATACATACACACACACACACACACATATATATATATATATATATATATATATACGCAACCTGTTTCTATTTATGTTTTCCCACCTAAAAGGTGTTGCTAAAAATGATTTTCTGAATTTTTTTTTATTTTGTTTCAATACAGCTTTATTCTATAATGCAAATATATGAAAAATAGCATAAATAAATTGATCGATGTCTACCGGTTTTATAGGTACATATATGCAATAAATTGGGAATGTTTGACCTTTTCTCTTTCATGAATTTTTAGCCTAAAATGGTATTGCTAAAAAACGAATTTCTGAATTTTCTTTATTTTTAATGAGCCGTATTCTAGAATGCCAAATATATGAAACATAGCATAAATAAATTGATTGTTGTCTATCAATTTTACAGAATTGATAACAAATAATTGAGAATATTTGACCTTTTTTGGTTTTCTAAATTTTTTATTTTATACGTGATTGTTATCGACACAATTGTATTGTTTTACAGAATCAAAATCCATAAATTTGGAATGTTTGACCTTTTTGCCTTCTAAAATTATGAAATATAACATAACCAAAGTAATATGCTATCATATATTTTTGAAAATGAAACAAAATTTGCCCGATCTTTGAATCTCCATTGCATAATTAAAATTTTCAACTAGTGCAAACTAATATAACTTTTAATTAGTCAATGAATTCAATATTGGAAATTTTGACCGCATCCAATATTGTAATCGATCGACATTGATTTTGGCAATCTTCAAAAATTATATTACTTTATTTAAATGGATTTTTCAAACCTCAAAAATTATATTACTTTTAATTAAATGAATTTTTTATGCACAATTCATTGCTCCATTATCTAAAACTTTCGATATCATAATCAAGTTAAAAAAGAAAAAACTTTTCTCGCTTTTATAAATATTAGAAGACCGAATGGTTATGTTTGTTATTCAAATAAATCAGAAAAGAATACGCGCTTTACTTTCACCTCTTCACATCCACCAACCAAAAATACGGCATCTTTGTTCACTCTTATTCGCACTAACAATAGTAAAAACATTATGAGCAATCTAAATTGAGGCTTGTGCATGTACGAGAAACCAATGTACACCAACAATAAATAGTTGTCGAGCCTCGAGAAAGGTGTTAGCACATGCAACTGAACGAAGTACAAC